>CAJQZJ010032236.1:720084-742582 GCA_907164525.1 Lophiomys imhausi
GATGGAGAGTAACATCATGTACTACTTATTTATGTAATTTTGCTTTCTTGAGGCCAGGGCTCAGGCTCTCATGTTGTCCTTGAACTCTTCCTGATCCTCCATTTCCAAGGTGCTGGGATTACAAGCATGTGCCACCCTATTACCTCAGGAACTACTTATTTTCAAAGATAAAAATTACACTCCAAATACCAAGCATTCAGCATTGCCCACTGTTTTCCTGTATCTTCTTTAACATATCATGTATAACTAATACTCCATAGATCTTTTTTTAAAAATATGACTGTAAAAGTATAAATGACTTATCTGCCAACAAATCTGAACATATCTAATTGTCAGACTCCATTTGGTAGCTGCTGCTAAGCAAACAATAGACTCCGTGATGCCATTGGTGCTATTTTAAGCATGGACAGAAGTATAAACATGGGTTCAGTCGTTCGAGTCTGGGACCTAGTGAAGAATTCAGTGTTCTTAAAAAGGGTGCATGAAGAATATTTACATTTTAAGCTAGAAGTGGATTCTTCTGTGAGACATAGCTAATGCTGTGTGTCCTTATTCATATACAAAGCTCTGGACAGAGAATACAATGACGAAGGCAGGCAATCATAAAATAATAGTGATAATCTTAAGCTGAGAATCTTGCCAGATTTAAAAATAGAAATCTAGAATGAAATTAAGACTTTTTCATTAATATTCACTTGTCTCAATGGTGAATATTTAGCTCACGTAACCCCTGGATTGGAAACAAGCTGTCCTTTTATATAAATGAAGATAAGGCCTCCTTATTCTACAGATGAGAAGATATGCTCTTGCATTTATCAGAGATATTATTTTCTTTGAAAAACGCCTGCTACCAGTATTATTCTGTTAATGAGTTCTTGCCTGTTGAGAAAAAAAAATGATCTGCTGAATTTAAAGTATTTTTCATTTGAAAGGCATTCTAGCATTTTTAATATGAATCATTCATTAAAGGCATACTCTTGCATTATCCTTTATGTGGCAATATTTGGACTTCTGGCAACATAGCATTATTGAGTAAAAACCGTTATGAATGTCGATGATGTTCTGTGGCCTGGAAAACTAAAGTAGATATTAATATGGCTGGGGAAGTTCCATATGCTTTTTCTTTAAACTGCTAATTCTTCATTTAGCCTAAATGAAAGAAGTCTAAATAAAGACAACCACAAAAAACCTACCATTTAAATGAAATACTTCTGAATGTGACACATAGAATTCCAAATGAAGTCCACTAAAATATTTTCTAAGTTGAAAAATATATTATTTTTCTTTGCATGATCAATAGCCACATTTTAAAAATGGAAAACAATCACCATGTGGCATTGTCCCATTAAGCACTGAGCTTAAGACAGAATATGAGGCCACTAATTTGCAGTGTTATCTCTTTTTTGTGAGAGTTCTCAATTAAATAAGGGGAAGAAGTTGTTAAAGCTGTAATTTAAATGACAAAGAAATTGCAGAATCAAAATAATTTGTCATTACTTCCATATAAAAACCAACAATGCATTAATTTACTTTTGCTTCTCCATCTCATTTGTGATATTAGGACATCACCTCAACCCAAATTCTCTTTACATTAGCTGACTGAACAGAAGGGTAGAACTGTAAGTGCTTTTTCTTTTTAAGGCCCGAGACATTTTTGTTGAGAGGATAAGGCAGTCTATTGTTAATGATTTCAGGAACCTCCTATGCCTCTATAGTGGCTGTAGTAATTTACATTCCTAGGAACAGTGTATAATAAGTCCTTTTGTATGCAGTCTCACCAACACTTTTACTTTCCTTGATGGTAGTTATTCTGACTGAAGTAAGACTTAAAGTACTTTGAACATTTCTTTGAAGATGATGAAGCAATGCTGAGAGGAATGAATGCTGCTAATGATAAGCACAGAACTTGCAACAGTGTGTTGATAAATTCAAGGTGAGTTAATGAACACATAAACGTGAAGTTTGAATTTGTCATCTTCATATTTTTCCTTTTATTAAACTGTACTTTTTTCTCACATATTATATACAGGTTACATTTCCCCCTTTCTCTACTCCTCCCAGGTCCTTCCAATCACTCACCCTATCTAGATCCATTCCCTTTCTATATAAATTCTCATCAAAATTCTAATGTAACATTTTATAAAAATTGAAAAAAAAAACCTTAAAATTCATGTTGAAATGCAAAAGATTTAGGATAGCCAGTACAGCCCTAAACAATAAGACACTAATGGAGGCATTGGTATTCTAGAGTTAAACTATAGAATTACATTAATAAAAATAGCATGGTGTTGGCATAAAAACAGACTCATTGACCAATGGAACATAATTGAGGATCCAGGTATACGCCTAGGCTCCTACAGCCCCCAGTTATTTAGAAAGAGGCCTGAAATACATAGTGAAGAAAAGACAGCATCTTCAACAAATGGTGCTGGGCAAACTCGATAGCCACATGTAGAATCATGGACGGCGCTGCCACAAGTCTAACCCATTGCTGAGAGGGTAAGTAGGAACAAGCTCTCATTCCTAACCCAAAAGCTATCTCCAATTCATATGGAAGTGCAAAAGACTCAGGATAGCCAGACTCAGATAACAACTCACAAAGGAAATTTTAAGTTTCTCGATCAGTTTCACTGGCTATACAAATCACACTCAAAGGCCCCTGGGCCTAAGTCCAGGAGTAGATGGCCAACAGAAAATGAACTCAATAGTATTTTTGGAGTGTGTTTGTCTCATAATGCATGGTCTGGGTATTTTTATTTTAACTTTACAGATATTTTTGCTTAAATATTACAGTTTCAAATTTTGTTTTTATAAGTCTTTTCTCTGTGTGTGAATGTGTGTGTCCCAGTACTGGTGTGTGTTTCTTATGTGTTTTCTTTGGCTCATTTGTTTGTTTGTTTTATCATATTCTTGTTTGTTTTTTATTTCAATTTTTTTATTTATTGTTGTTATTGTTATTATTTTTTTTAGATGTCTCTCTGTACTCTAATAAGAGAAACAAAGAATGTGGATTTTTGTGAGTACAGAAGTGGGGAGGATGTGGGAAGACTTGGGAGAGACAAAACCAGAATTGTAATATATTATATGAAATTAAATCTATTTTTAAGTTGTTAAAAAGGAAAAAAATCATGAAACTGGATACTTCTCTCTCACTTTGCAGGAAACTCAACTTCAAATGGATGAAGAGTCTCAATATAATACTGGATACCCTGAATCTGAGGAGGAATAGGTGGGGAATATGCTTGAGCTTACAGAAACAAGAAGGGACTTTCTGAATAGGACCTGAGATAGCACAGTCACTAAGATCAAGAACTGGTAAGTGGGACCTCTTAAAATTTAGACTGTTCATATCCCCTAACAGAAGAATGGATTAAAAAAAAACAAAAAAACTGTGGTACATTTACACAATGGAATACTACTCAGCCATCAGAAACAACAAAATCATGCAATTTGCAGCCAAATGGATAGAACTAGAAAAGCCCATCCTGAGTGAGCTAACCCAGACTCAGAAAGATGCACATGGCATCTATTCACTTATAACTGGATTTTAGCCATGTAGTACAGGATAAATATCTTATAACCAACACACCAAAAGGAATAGTAACATAGATTTTGTTACCTGTTAGTGGGATACTTTGCTCTAATAGAGTTACTATATAGGCTCCCACTACAAGAGAAAGCTTTTAACACTCATATTACTGTTAAAGTGAGGGGGGCTGATATGTCGGGGCAACCCACTCCTGAGGAGTAGGATAGGTGGGAGAGAGGGAAGTGGGTAAGAGAGTGGGACTGGGAGGGGTGGAGGGAGGGGTCTGTGATGGAGATGTAACTTGAACTATTAAACAAACAAAAAAGAATCACAACATGATGAAACAAACAAGAAAAAAAAAAAGACAGAGACACTGTTCCAGCCAGGACTTCAGTAAAGCCCTGAAGTTAAACCTCTGACTACAAACTTCTTAGGACATTTAAATAGCTAATCCCAAAAGGACTGAACATCAAATTTTACTAATAACTTACTTAACCAATTTTCCATTCTTATTTGGGCCCCCAAAGAGATTTCTTACATTCCAAATCAGCAGGAAGTAATTTTAAGACAGGGACTTCCCATTCCCAGAAAGGTGGGGTGGATGATTTTTGTTTATTATTTTTTCTTCCCCCCCTTTGGTCATTTGATGGGTTATAGATGTTGTGGTTATTTAAGGGGGGTTGGTTAGTAGTTGGTAAATGACCTTGTTAAACAAGGTTTTGGAGGCCAACCCAGGGATTTCACTCTTTTCCTTTTCTCTATCCCTCCTTCTCTCCTATGTTGGGGGGAAAGACTTGAAAAAAATGGGATATAGACATAATATAGGAATTATAAAAAGGGAAAGATTTTTGAATATGCTTATATCTTTGTATTTTGATACAAAATTAAGATTATATTTGGCTACATTAGCACTGATCTTTGTATAGTGATACAAAATTAAGGTGAACTCTTTTTAAGGTATTATACCTACGTAACACTTAAAATTGCAATGTGAAGTTTTGGCCTTTTGGTAGCAAATGATACAAACTCTTTAGGATAATTAAGAAATGCAAACTAATAGTCATTCAAACAAGTCATTTTGTGAGGTACTAGAGTAGTTTATCACAGATGTTGTCTAAGTTGATCAGAAATCAAGATGCTAAGAGACACACAACATTTGCTTATCCAAATATGTGCAGATAGATAGGTGGTCTTCAAAAACCGAAAGAGGCCAGGTGTGGGGTGCATGCCTTTAATCCCAGCACTCAGGAGGCAGAGGCAGGTGGATCTCTGTGAGTTTGAGGCCAGCCTGGTCTACAAAGTGAGTCCAGGACTGCCAGGGCTCCCCAGAGAAACCCTGTCTCGAAAAACAACAAAAACAAAAACAAACAAACAAAACGAAAGAGATCTGTAGAATATGACATTCAAAGATGTTTTCTTAAGAATTTTTTTTTACTTTATTTTTTATTTCTTCAAGCTACATATCAATCACAATCCTCTCTCTACTGCCCCCTCCAGTCCCATCCTCCCACCCTCTTCCGCCTCCACACACCCATCCCCTTCCTTTTTTTTTTAAGTTTAAGGTATACCTTTTCCCCCCCAACAGCTCCCCCTTTCAGTCCAACAAATGGCTCTTTCTGTTATAATAATAAATACAAAACAACAGAGGTAATTAGGCCACAATTATGAGAGTTATATGAGTTAGCATACATTCCCAATGTCCAGTCCATATGTATTTGGCATCTGACTTTAATATTCTACTATCTAACCATCTCCATGAGTTTGAAGTTCTATATCTAACTCAGCTTTCATACTAACTTGCCTCACAATTTTAAAAGCATCTTCTTAGATCCATAACACTCTCTTGATTCGTAAACAATTCAAAATTTAATGAGATTCTAGCTATCTATTCTTCAACCACCTCAGAGACCTGAGAGGGATAAATATATCTCATTTTATAGGAAGTACAGAGCCTACAGCTTCCAAAACTAAGAAATGACATATCAGTGGCTGCATGGACAGTTCCCCTTTTCTCTCTATACGTTACAGCATCCATCTTCAGTCGTTTGTCCCCTTTTCTCTGACAGACATTGATTTTAGAGCAGGGGTTATGAAGGAATTGCCTACCCTGTCTTGGCAGAGCTAGGCTATCGACTTACCTGCTTCCAGGTTTTGTCCTTTTTGGACAGCATTCTGTCTAAAGTTGGAGCAAGGAGTTTTTCCTGCCAAGAGATAGGCTTGCCACTAATTCAATCATCTCCCACTAGAGAATCTTCGATGCTCATCTTCTACTTGGAGTAGAATAGGGGGTACTGTCAAGAGTTGATATGTCTCGATATCAAAAAAATCTAAAGTTAAGAAAACATCTTTGAATGCCACACTCTGAAAATCTCTTCAGGTTTTTGAAGAGGCCCTATCTATCTCTTATGTTAGGATAAGCAGATGTTGCTTGTCTCTTAGAAACATGATTTCTGATTAGCTTAGAAAATAACTATAATAGACTGTCATAGTACCTAACACAATGATAGGCTTGCATGACTATTAGTTTGCAATTCTTAATTATCCTAAACAGTTTATGACAATTAGTAGCAAAAGGCCGAAACTTTACATTTCTTTTTTTTTCCTTACGCCCTAGCCTTTCCATCCCACTTCTCTGGAGTGGAGTGTCCCTATACAACAGTCCCTCACCCCAGTTCAGAGGTCATATGAGGGCCAAGAGCCTCCTCATACATTGGGGGTCTATGAGGCAGTACCACCTGTGAAAAGTGTCTCATTGCCAGGGAGAGAGAACTAAAAAGCAAACAAACAAGTAAGCATACAAACAACTTCATATGGAACAACAAAAAGCCCAGAATAGCTAAATCAATCCTGTACAATAAAAAAACATCTGGAGGTATCACCATCCCAGATTTCAAGCGGTACTACAGAGCAATAGTTGTAAAAACAGCATGGTATTGGTATAGATACAGACCAGTAGATCAATGGAATCGAATTGAAGATCCAGAAATAGACCCACACACGTATGGCCACCTAATTTTTGACAAAGAAGCCAAAACGGCACAATGGAAGAAGGACAGCATCTTCAACAAATGGTGCTGGTCCAACTGGATGTCCATTTGTAAAAGAATGAAGTTAGACCCATACTTATCACCTTGGACAAAACTTAAGTCCAAGTGGATCAAAGACCTTAACATAAGGCCGGTCACACTAAATCTACTAGAAGAAAAAGTGGGAAAAACTCTTGAACTCATTGGCTCAGGTGACAACTTAATGAACAGAACACCAACAGCTCACCTGAGACCAGAGACCAGCAATCAATAAATGGGACCTCATGAAACTGAAAAGCTTCTGTAAGGCAAAAGACACTGTCATTTTAACAAAATGGCAGCCTACAGACTGGGAGAAAATCTTCACCAACCCCCCATCTGACATAGGGCTAATATCCAAAATCTACAAAGAACTCAAGAAATTAAACGCCAAGAAACCAAATAATCCAATCAAAAAATGGGGGATGGAGCTAAACAGATAATTCTGTTGGGGTAGTGTTAAGCATTCTAAATGTTAATTAATTGGTCCTGCTTGCTGTCTGTTACTTACATTGACTCTGATTGGTTAAATAAAATGCCGAGGCCTGAGACTGGGCAAAGACAGAGAAAGGTGAGACTTCCTAACAGGAAGCCTGTGCTTTAGACAGAGGATTAATGCATTCCAGCCAGGAGCAGCAGGAAGGGGGCACACACCATGGGTTAGAAAAAGAAACCTCATTCCACATGGCCAGGAACATCAGCATATCATGGAGAATGGCAGTCCAAGGGGACGTATGTATATATGGGGTCATATTTGGGTAATACAATTAAGAGCTAGTTTAGATGGGCTAGGATTACACAATTCAGGCCAAGGCTTGTTAAAATCCACATGGTGTCCTGTGTGCTCATTTATAATGTCTGGATGAGAATTAACAACTGCCAAACCAATTAAAAATAATATAAATACTGGATAAACAATTTAATTATCCATATTTTTTTACAGAATTCATAAAGGAGGAATCCCTACTGGCTGAGAGACACTTGAACAAATGCTCAGCATCCTTAATCATCAGATAAATGCAACTCAAGATGACTCTGAGATTCCATCTCACACCTCTCAGAATGGCTAAGATCAAAAGCTCAAATGACAGCACATGCTGGCAAGGGTGTGGAGAAAGGGGAACCCTCCTCCATTGCTGGTGGGAGTGCAGGCTTGTACAACCACTATGGAGGTCAGTATGGTGATATCTTAGAAAACGTGGAATAGCTTTGCCTCAGGACCCAGCCATACCACTTCTGAGTATACACCCAAATGACTCCTCACGGAATCACAAGGAAGTTTCCTCATCTATGTTCATAGCAGCCTTATTTGTAATAACTAGAAACTGGAAACAACCCAGATGTCCCTCAACCGAAGAATGGGTTAAAAAATTGTGGTACATCTACACAGTGGAATATTATTCAGCTATCAGAAAAAATGAAATTATGCAATTTGCAGCCAAATGGATGGAACTAGAAAAGTTCATCCTGAGTGAGCTTACCCAGACTCAGAAGGATACATATGGCATCTATTCATTTATAGTAGGATTTTAGCTATATAGTAGAGGACATCGATACTACAACCAACACACCAAAGGGAACATGGACATAAACTGTTTATTTTTTATTTTTTATTCTTAAGAATTTTTGATACTGAGACATGTCAGCTCTGGACAGCAACCCCTTTTCTACTACAAGTAGATGATGAGCATCAAAGACTCTCCATTTGGTGGTGGCTGCATTAGCGGCAAGCTTGTCACTGGGCAACAGAAATCCCTTGCTTCCACTGTAGACAGAATGCTGTCCAAAAAGGACAAAACTTGGAAGCAGATAAATTGACAGCCTAGCTCTTCCCAGACAGGGTAGGCAAGTCCTTCATAATTCCTCATTTACAATTAATGTCTGTCAGAGATACTGGGCCAAAAGGCTGAAGATAGATGATTCAATGTATTGAGAGAAATTGGGGACTGTCCAGGCAGCTAGTTGTCTGTCATTTCTTATTTTTGGAAGCTGTTGGTTCTGCACTTACTGTATATTCAGATATATTTATCCTTCTCAGGTCTCTGATGTGGTTGAAGACTAGATAGTTATAGTCTCATCATTAAATTTTAAATTGTTTAGGAATTAAAAGGATATTCTAGGTCTAAGAAGATGTTTTCAAGTTGGTAATGCAAGTCAGGATGGAAACTGAGTTAGGTATAGAATTTTAAACTCATTGAGATAGAAAGACAATAGAATATTAATATCAGTTGCCAAATATGTATGGACTAGACATTGGGAATGTATGTTATAATTTTCATAATTATGGCCTAACTATTCTTATTATTTTGTATTCTATTTGTCATTATAAGAAAAAGGGCCTTTTATTGGGCTAAAAGGCAGAGATGTTGGGGGGAAGATATACCTTCAATTAAAAAAAATGAAAGAAGCTGATAGGAGGGTGAGGGGGAAAGAGGGTAGGAGGGTGGGACTGGGAGGTGGAGGAGGGAGAGGACTATGATTGAGATGTAACCTGGAGAAATACATAAATGTTAAGAAAATACTACAAAAAAAAATTGTCTGTCGGAGAAACAGGACCCAAAGGCTGAAGACTGATGCAGGAATGTATGGAGAGAAAATGGGAACTGTCCAGGCAGTCACTGGTATGTCATTTATCAGTTTTGGAAGCTGCAGGCCCTGCACTTCCTATATAAGCAGATATATTTATCCCTCTCAGGTCTCTGAGGTGGTTGAAGAATAGACAGCTAGAGTCTCATAGTTAAATTTTGAGTTGTTTAGGAATCAAGAGGGTGTTATAGATCTAAGAAGATACTCTTAAAATTGTGTTGCAAGTTAGTATGAATGTTGAGTCAAAAATTAAGGAAATTTGTAAAGGGCCAAAGACATCATCATTTGAGAGAAGAGGTAGCTTACAGAATGAGAAATCAAGTTACTACATAGTCATTATATAGAGGGTTAATGTCTACAATATACATAGTCATTATATAGAGGGTTAATGTCTACAATACAAAAGAATTTTAAAAAAATAAAAATAAACCTTAACACTGAGGAAATTAAACCAATAAACAGGTGTGGTGGTTTGAATGATTGAATGATAATGGCCCCCATAGGCTAATATATTTGAATATTTGGACCCCAGTTGGTAAAACTGTTTGGGAAGGAGAAGATGTAGCCTTGTTGGAGAAGTTGTGTCACTGGGGTCAGCTTAAGGTTACAAAGCCAAAGTCATTTCGAGTTAGCTCTATCTTTTTCTGACTCATATTGTGGATCAGATGTGAGCTCAGCTACTGCTCTAGCACATGTCTGCCTGCTGCTACCATGCTCCTTACCCTGAGAGTCATGGAGTCACACTTTGAAACTATAAGCCCGAATGTATGTGCTCTCTTCTATAAGTTGTCTTGGTCATAGTGTCTCATCAGAGCAGTATAAAAGTAACTAACACAATGGGACATAGAACTACACAGAGAGTTCTCCAAAGAATAAATTCAGTGGCTGAGAAAAATTTAAGAAATAAGTGGGAAGAATTGTCAGGAGTAGAGGAAGGTTAAATATAATCAGAATACATTATGTGAGAAGTAATCTATTTTTTAAATTATTTTTATTTTTTATTTCTTCAAATTACATCTCAATGGCAATCCCCTCCCTACCCCCCCTCCAGTCCCACCCTCCCACCCTCAACCCCCCATCCTTTTCCCTTTTTTTTACGTTTAAGGTAACTTATTTCCCCCAACTGCTCCCCCTTTCAGTCCAACAAATGGCTCTTTCTCTTATAATAATAAATACAATACAAACAACAGAAGGAATTAGGTCACAGTTAAGAGGGTTATGTGGCTTAGCATATATTCTCAATGTCCAGTCCATATGTATTTGGCACCTGACTTTAACTTTCTACTATCTAACCATCTCCATGATTTAAAGTTCTATATCTAACTCAACATTCATACTAACTTGCAACACAATTTTAAAAGCATCTTCCTAGATCTATAATTCTCTCTTGATTGGTAAACAACTCAAAATTTAATTATGAGACTCTAGCCATCTATTTTTCAACCACCTCAGAGACCTGAGAGGGATAAATATATCTGATTTTATAGGAAGTACAGAGCCTGCAGCTTCCAAAACTAAGAAATGGCATACCAGTGGCTGCCTGGACAGTTCCCATTTTCTCTCCATACATTACAGCATCGATCTTCAGTCGTTTGGCCCTGTTTCTCAATATTTTCAATAAAAGAGAAAAAGCCATGAAAGGGACTTAAATAAAGGGAAACAAACTCTTGCCATCAGAGATAGGCAAATTAAAACTACTTTGAAATTTCCTCTTACCCCAGTTAGAATGTGTAACACACAAACAAACAAACAAGCAAATCAAAACCAAATGACAACAGATGTGGGGTGAAGAAAAAAGAATGTTTTTTTTTGGTTTTTCGAGACAGGGTTTCTCTGTGTATCTCTGGCTACCCTGGACTCACTTTGTAGACCAGGCTGACCTCAAACTCACAGATCTGCCTGCCTCTGGCCTCCCAAATGCTGGGATTAAAGGCGTGCACCACCACCTCCTGGCTTGAAAAAAAAAGTTTACTCATCATTAGTAGATGTACAAACTGGTGCCTTCAATATGAAAATTAGAGTTGAGGCTTCTCAAAAAGCTAGTAGTAGATTTTCCATTTGATTCAGCTATATTATTCCTGGGCATATTTCCAAAAGCTTCAATATTCTACCTCAGAGATATCATCCCATCCACAGTCACTGTTGATCTATTCACAACTGTCACACAGAAATAACCATATGTTCATCAACTGATGAATGAACAATAAAAATGTGGTACACAATGGAATATTATTCAGTTGTAAAAAATGAAATTTGTATGGAAATTGATGTAGCTGGAAAAAATGATTCTGAGAGAGATAATCCAGACAAAGACTACGTGTTCTCTCTCATATGTGGATGAATAACATTGAATCTTAGATATGTAGGTTTAAACTGAACTATCTTTAGAAGTCAACAAATTGGCAAGGGCCATGGGAGGGAGTCTTTTAAGGGAGAGGAGACAAACTACAAGTAATATGAAGAGGGAATGGGTAATAACAGGAAGGCGTACTTAGTGGAGAGTGTCATGGGATTATGTATAAAGCTATAGACTTCTATGGTATAAATACAAACATTTGAAAAAATGCTATGTCAAAAATAAAATCATAAATATATAAACCTAGAATATATTTTTGAAAGAACTTTATAATGGTTACAAATGTACAGTGGAACACTCCTCAAAAAGGTCAGAGCTCAGATTATGACAGTATCTTCTAATATGACAAACTTATTCCTTTGACATCAAGTTCCTAGTAAAAACTTGTAGATATATGGTAGACCAAACAGCATGTATTAGGTGTGCTCTGAGTTTGATTCCTAGCTACATGAAATCAAACAAAGAGAAAACATATCTACACACATATATTTAAAAATAGAGTTTAAAGTTCTATACCTAACTCAGTTTCCATCCTAATTTGCATTACCAACTTCAAAACATCTTCTTAGACCTAGAAAATCTTTTAAATTCCTTAACAACTTAAAACTTAACTGTGAGACTATAACTATCTAGTCTTCAACCATATCAGAGACCTGAAAAGATGAACTCTTAAGGGGGCAACCCGAAAGCTATCTCTTATGCTATCTGCAAACTACCACACCTGAAAGGACTGAAAAATGAACAGTCATATCTGTTACATGTTGTATTCTATGACAACATACCTGAGAAAAGTCACTTTAGGAAGGGTTTGTTTTGGCTCATAGTATGAGGTTGCAGCCCTTGCTGTGGAAAAACCATGTTGGCGGGGATGTGAGGCAGCATTGTCTTTGCAGGGAGGAAGCAGAGAGGAAAAGTGCAGTTACCCAACTTGATTTCTCCTCTTTCTCCATGAGAGTACCTCTGCTTACCACCGACACCCTAATCTAGAAAAGCCCTCACAAGTCAGCTCAGCGATCTGATTAAGTTCACAGTATACATAAACCACCACAATATCCTTGATTTGACCCCTCTTTTAAACTTCATACTGTGTACCTGTACTCTGCTGACATAATACAAGAAATGTCTTATAAGTACAGTGACTTTGGTTGTAACCAAACAGTAAATATTTTTAATGAATATATGCAATTTTAAATATTTATTTGTTTTACTTTCTATTGATTATTCTGTTCACATGTATGTTTATATACCAGTTCTGTGCCTGGTGCAGGCAGAAGTCAAAAATGGATGTCAAGTACACTGGAACTGCAGTTAGAGATGGTTGAGAGATTCTATGTGTTTGCTGAAAATCAAACCCGGGATCTCTGAAAGAACAGTAACTGTTCTTAACCACTGAGCCATCTCTCTAGCCACAGTAAATATTTTTATTAAGGCATACTCATTGTGCATAGTGACAGGTTTTATACAAACATTTTTCCCTGAGTATGTTGTATACATTGATCATATTGATGCCTGTAGTGACAGAATTTTATGAAAGCATCTCTGACATTAAGAGATTGGTTTTGACAGAATTCACAGCAAAGTTAATAAAACATCTCAATATCACTTAAGACTACATATTTAGCCTGCTATTAAAAGTAATCGTATTACTTTAAGTTTAGTTTGCCTTTAAGAGAACACTGTAACAATCAGCTTTACTAAGCCTTGGATTTCCCGTGCAATCACCTTTACAACCTAAGTTAACACATAACTTTAATCTTAAGTTATATATTGAAACCACAATTTAATTATCCATTTTATTTATTAATAAGTATAAACTGTAAAATTAGGCCGGCAGAGAAGCCGGTGGCTTGGCAGAGCAGTGGGCTGGGCAGGATATCAGCTGATAGGCCTGATTTATCCTAGCGAAAGATCCCTGGACCAAGGGTGGCCTACACCACCTGTAACCTAAACTCTGTTAAGTAATATAAGTTGTTCCATTATGCCGGTAGAATTACTGGAGGCTTGGTAGGAGAATCACCCAAGCTCCATGGGAGTCCTGGACATCCCTGGATTTCTTGGACTGATGGCCCATAAGCTGCCATGTTCCTTTCCCCAGTAATTAAATACACCAAGACCTTTTAATGTTTCAACGCATAACCCTTAGCTAGGCAGACCCTCAATTAGCTACTCTAAATTAACCTGGATGACCTAATCCCAAACTGCCATGTGTCTGTGATTACCTTCCAGCGTTCTCAAACACATCTATCTGCTTCCATGTCTCCTGGTGGAATGAGATAATCCTCTGTGTAAAACACAGGATTTCTGTTCTAATCTCAGGAAGTCCTGCCTTTCTATACTCTTTTTGCCCAGCTAATTGGCTATCATAGACTTTTATTAACCAATCAAGAGAATGTCTCAGAAAGGGCAGTAACCAGATCTCAGCATTGAAATCAGCTTATCAGAAGCAATGTTATTAGACCTTCCCCAACAATATATTCTTCCATGTCTCTGAGAAAGAGCAATCCATGTAGGTATGTATGTGTTATGGTAATCATTTGCTAAAAGCAACTAATAGTTTCAAAGAAAAATTATAAACAAATATTCCCTCATAAGTGTTCGAAGCAATGTGCAGATGTAGCTTCATAGTGTATGTTTGCTATTTTGAGTCAGTTTGGGTCAGTAAACAATTTCTCCCTTTGTAAAATGCTGTTAACGATTTCTATAAAGAATTCCTCACACTTTTTCCATGTCATGTTTACTCTACATTTCAATAAACACAGAGCAAGGCTCTTTGATTTGCAAAGGGACATATTACAAATAGGCCAGCAGCACAAAGTAGAGAGTTAGAAGAGAAGATACTGGGGAGACAGAAAAATAAAATCTGGGCTCACTTTTGGTAAAATTAGTTGTAGAGGAAGTCTTTGTTTTATTACTTAACATGAAATAAATGCATTTTAGTTTTCTACTTGGGTTACGTTTTTTCAAATTGAAAAAAATACATTTATATAAAATTTCACAAGGAGACAAAAAATAAGATACATACTCTATTACTCATGTTAATATCTTGTCATTACCAAAAAAATAAAAAATTATTTTTTTCTTTTCTTTTTTGGGATTATAATATAGTTGTATTAGTAATGTATTACAAAGTGTAGATTCCTATAATGGGAGTTAGATTTCTTTAGTGAATATGTGGGGGCTTCTGAAGGACAGTCTCTTACAAGGAGGCATATGACTTGTGGGAAACACCTGCAGAGCATGTGGTCCTGGGCACCAATGAGAAGATTTTCTGTATAAGAAAGAAAGCCTGGGAAACTGGAAAGGGCTTTTAGCTTGGCATTGCTTTCAGCTGCTGGACACTGCCTCATTTTGGTCGAAGGTGGGAGGAGCCCAAATTGGGCTAAAGCCAAGTGAAGCCTTTTTTTTTTTTTTTTTTGAGCTGTAAAACCCAGGAACTGTGGGAGATAGACTGTGCCCTGATGAGGAATATGGCTGCAATGAAATATGCTGCCAAGAAAGCACCCTGCTGAAGGGCATGGATACAAAAAGACCAGGAGCTGCAAAAGACAGGGTACTGGCTTCAAGAACAGAACCCTGGCAAAGGGGGTGGCCAGGATCCCCCCAAAAGCCCAAGTGCCACCAATTACCATGAGAGCAGCCCTCTACTTAAAGGCATGGTGGCAGAGCTCAGAGAGTGCTGGAAAGAAGGAAGCGTGAAGCAGATGTGCACCAACTCCTGGTGCTGAGAAAAAGGCCAGACTTCAACCAGCCCTTAGGCTGCACCAGCCATGAGGTGGGAAGAATCCGATGGTCAGGTGCCTCAGCACATGAACTGAGACCAGTGGAACAGACAAGAAGAAAAGGCCGAGAAAGGCCATGGATTTGCCACACATAATCTCGGGCTGGCACAAGAGGCATGGCATAAAACCAGATGCTGAGGAGAGCCGTGGCAGGAACAGTGGCCTGAGGTTTCATCTGTCCATGAGTCACAGCCACAGAGCAAATGAGCAAGACTTGAGGTGCAAGTGCTCCATGAAGAGACCATGGCTTCAAGGAGAGAAGGCAATGGCCAGCTTCTAGGCTGCATGGACACAGCCCTGCCCTTGAGGCAGCATACTCAGGTGGCCAGCGCGCCTCGACACCAAGGACTAGGCCACATGCCACACCACTTGCCAAGCTGAAATGAGGTGGTATCCAGCACCAGAGGCTTCAAGCCCAAGCTGCAGTGAAGCTGCCATTAGCAACGTCAGAGCCAGGTAACCACCATGTGACTTTCTGCTATTTTGGTGTTTCTTCGGACAGTCTGCTGGCCAGTGGCCCTCAAAGGACCTGCCTCTGAGACCTTCTGGATTGGTATCCTTCTAAAGAGTTAGGATTGGTTAGGGAATAGGTGTTGCTAATCATTAATAAGTATAGTTTAAAAGTTTCATTTAGGGATTCTTGCAGACTCACCTTGCTCCTCTCACTCTCTTCCATTAGTACTTCCCTCCTGAGTTTCACATCTAGTTCATTTTGTGTGGGTGTTAGTCATTGTGTGTATGTGTGTATAGTATATAAATACATAAATAAAACAATATATATTTAAAATATATTGCCTTTTATATTATTTTTATTAATATATAAAATCTAAGATCCACTAATGTGTAATAATAAACTTTATGACATTGTATGAAATGAAGACTTGGGAAGCAGAGGCAGGTGGATCTCTGTGAGTTCGAGGCCTGGTCTATAAGCGAGTCCAGTACAGCCAGAGCTGTTACACAGAGAAACCCTGTCTCGAAAAACCAAAAAAAAAAAAAAAAAAAAACAAAGAAAGAAAGAAGACCTATAAAAGACCATCTCTGTAATTTGGTAAACTCATAATTCACACTGGTCTTCATTTCATACAATGTCAAAAAGTTTATTATTACACATTAGTGGATCTTAGATTTTATATATTAATATAAAATAATATAAAAGGCAATATATTTTAAATACATATTGTTTTACTTATGTATTTATATACTATACACACATTAAAGGCATGCGCCACCACCACCCGGTTTATAGGTCTTCTTTCAGTAAGTCTGCTGCAGGAAGAGCCAAGAAATCAAGAGACTTGCTAAAGTAGGTTTTTGTTCTTGTTTCAACATCATATATCAGCTATAGGGCAGACATAGAAATATTTCCAGGAGTAAAACGGTTTTGAAAGCTGTCTTGGTTATTTTTCTATTGTCATGACAAAATACCATGATCAAGGCAACTTACAGAAGAAAGAGTTTATTGAAGCTTATAGTCCCAGAACTTTAGAGTCAATCACCATCATGCTGGGGATCTCAGCAAGAAGCAGGCAGATATTGTGCTGGAGCAGTTAATGAGAATCCCCTTATCCACAAGCAGAGGGCAGAGAAAAAGAGAAAGGGAAACTGTAAATAGCTTGGGCTTTTGAAACCTCAAAGCCTACCCTCAGTGACACACATTCTCTAGCAAGGACATACTTCCTAATCCTTCCCCCACAGTTCTACTAACTGGGGACCAAGCATTCAAATATATATGTTTATAGGGGCTATTTTTCTTTTAATTTATTTTTTTCTTTTAATGAATTAAATTTTCTTTTTATTTATTTTTTATTTTTTTTATAAATACTTTATTTTTTTTCTTCAAGTTACATCTCATTCACAAACCCCTCCCTATTCCCCCTTCCCATCCCGCCCTTCCACCCTCTTCCCCCCAGAAATTTCCCCTTTCAGACCAACAGATGGTTCCTTCTCTTATAACAGTAAGTATTATACAAAACAACAGATATAAATATGCCACATTTATGAGAGTTAAATGGCCCAGTATACCTTCCCAATGTCCAGTTTATACATATTTGGCCCCTGACTTTAACATTCTACTATCTAACCATCTCCATGAGTTTAAAGGTCTATATCTGACTCTTAAAAGTGTGTTGCAAGTTAATATGAATGTTGAGTCAGATATAGATCTTTTTATTTTTTTAATTTAAGAATTTTCTTGTTTATTTTACATTCCAATCCCCATCTCCCTCCTTCCCCTCCTCCCAGTCCCACCTTCCCACCCTTTTCTCCCATAACCCCCCCACCCCCCCACACACACACACACACACAACTCAGTACCAACCTACTATGGCACATCAAACCACATCAGGACTAAGTGCTTCCTCTTCCATTGAGGCAAGATAAGGCAGCTCTGCTAAGAAAATGAGCTCCATAGGGAGGAAACATCATCTAAGTCTGGGATAGTTCCAATTGTTAGGGGATCCACTTGAGGACCAAGCAGTCCATCTGTCAGCTTCATCTATGTAATGGGCCTAGGATCAGTCCTTGCAAGCTCTTTGCTTGGTGGTTCAGTTTCTTTGAGCCTCCTTGTATCCTGGTTAGACCCCCCTCTGTGGGTCTTCTTGAGGTGTCTTTGATCCTTCCAGTTTCCTCAAACCTTCCTCTAACTTTTCCTCAAGACTCCCTGATTTTTGCCTAATGCTTGGCTGTGAGTCTCTGCATCTGTTTCCATTATCTGCTGGATAAGGCTTTTCAAATGGCAGTTATGTTAGGCTCTTGTCCAGATCCCTCTTTCCATCTAGTTCTGACATCTGTATTATCTTTCCTACTTAGAAAGATTCAAGCATCATCTGGAGACTATTTTCATGCAAACCACCACAGAAGCTCTGTGTATACCAATGTATCTTAACGTTCTCTGAACAATAAAAATTATTTTTCCCAACTTCTTGCTATATTTTCCCAATTTCTTTCAAGACCAGGCACTGATTATAAAATGACTAGCTAACCAGTTCATGCCAATTAAAAAGCCTTCAATGTCATTGTGAGCAAACTAAGTTGGACTATGTAGTTTTCAGGGGAAGTTCTTCATATTTTGTTGTCAATTATGGAAAAGCAGACTTTCTGCTGCAATTACTAAAGAAATGGAATTTAGGTGCTGCATTGAAGGACTATGTATAGTACTAGTTACATTGAAAATTCACCATTATTACTTTTTGGACATGAATTATTGGATGAACTAAGAATTAATGTAGAAATTACTAAATGAAAAGAACAAAGCCAACAAAAGAGGTTTAAAATGGCAGAGCAAAAGTAACTTTAAATATCAACAAAAAATTTAACAGGAGGCTGGGAGATGGCTCACTCACAAAATGTTTGCCATGCAAGTGTGAAGCCCTCTGTTTAAATCCCCAGGACCAATGTGAAAAGCAAGGTGCTGTAGTCTACACTTGCAATCCCTAATGATGAGGTGGGAGGCAAGGACAGACAGATTACCGCTCCCTGGGCAGGAAAGCTAGCCTATTCCACGATGTTCCAAGTCAATAAGACACCCTGTCTCAAACAAAATTGGGAAGCCCCTAAGGAATAATATCTCGGTTTGTCCTCAGACTTCCACATACATGTATATATATAAATACGCATATATATTTACCTACAAGTGCAAATAGACAAGACAAAAACACAATTAAAATAGGAAGAATATTAAAAAAGCAATATAAGCCATGGTTTCTAGTCTCAAGTAATTGTAATAAAATATATGAATATATCTCTAATAATAGTAGTAAAAGTAAGCAAATATTTCTGTAAGTGGCTACAAAGTATACAGAACAAAACAAAATGATTTTGTATAAATTAATGCTTACTAATTTTTAATTAAATATTTTAAAATATACAGGTAATTCAAATTACAAATATTTTAAAAAATCTATAAATGCAATAAATTGTCTTGACTGATCCAAGTCCCCTGGTAGAGTCCTTGCTACATACATATTTTTGATAATGACGACTAGCCATGGGACATTTGCCAATATGTCTAACTTTTACAGATTTTAGTGCCCTCAGTACAAAATAAGGGTTTTAAGGTTCTTTCCCTATCTATTATTTTAATATTGAATATTTCTTTCCATGGAAGCTACTAATCTTTCAGTTCTAAGAATGAGTACATAATGAGAATTTCAATAAACAAAATAAGAGAAGTGCATTTTGTGATTTGTGGTAAAAGGCATTTAGCAAGTGGCACAATCCTTATTATATCCATGAAGATAAGACTTCCCAATTACGGGTTTTATTTTTCACAGAGGAAAAAAATGATTGTATTATTTTAGATTTTATTATACCCTATGCATATCATTAATGAAAGTAGGAGGAAACCCTGGAGGCTTACCACTAGATTAAAAGTACAAATATATATAACCATACATCAACGTGTAGCAATTACTCTTTGAGTTATATAAAACTTGAAATATATCCCTTTTTAGATAATTTGTTACTGTTTTGTTAAGAAATCTTTGAGGGAGACAGGTTTTCTCTTAAATATTAATTTGGACATTATACTTTGCTATGTAGCATGAGGTTTTCAAGTAGAAAATGAATTACATTGCAGTGTTGAGAGCCATATGAAAACCATGGGTGCTGAGAAGGCCTCAGCCTCAGTGTACTCCATCAAGCAGGCACATTCATTCATTAGAGTGGTGTCTCTATCCTCACCAAAGGCAGAGATGCATTGGCTCTTGGTAGATGTATGACTGTTACAGAGCAGACCAGGGTAATATTTTACGAACCTACAGTACATAGTGATTTCATTCACTTGGAAATTTCATTTCCTTGTCACAGCCTAACATGAATTCTCCTAAAGACTTGTAGTATTTCATTTTCCATCTTTAAAAATATTTTATCTGTCCAACTATCCAACTGTTTAAATTGGACTTCATAGGCTTTCTTCAATAATTTCACATTCTCACTTTTTATCCAACTATCTTAGGGTTCAGCAAAAAGAAAATTAGTGATAATGCTTTCAATTTAATTAGTATATTACATACACTGTAATTATTAGCGGGAAATGTTATATTAATGAATGTAAAAGTTAGCAGTAAATTACCTTGTAGCCATTATCAATTTCCCAAGCTACTGCTCCTTAAGATAACCCTCTCCCTATGGTCCTTCCGGTAATTTCTCTTTGCCTGATAAACATGATGATTAAATAGCACACAGAGTAAACCTTTGATACTTTTTAAATTAAATCCATGCCCAGCCTAAGGGCTGTGTCTGATTTCAACTAAATGTGTCAGTTAATCAGATAAAAAATTATCAGTAACTCAAAGAAACAGCAGCCTTAGGCTTCATCAGTGCCAGGGAAGGCTGAGCCAAGTAAGACATTCAGACAATATCATATTCTATGCAAAGGTTACTGATAAGCTTAGAACTAAACAGAGCTGCCTACCAATGAAGCAATGTCTGAAAAGAATGTTTTACTCAACATCTAAATTACCTTTTATACTTTTAAGAAAATGTATTATAGAGAAAGGCTAAGATTATTTTGTCCATATACATTAAAACATGCACATAGCACATGCATGTAAATGATTCAATATACAAAGGTTAAAAGGATAGAAGAGATTTAGAATGAGGGATCTTGAAAGGGCTTTCTCATTGAGATTTCTGGGTAAAAGAACTTCAGACCCATGCTTTTTAAACTAGGGTGATTCAACACTTACAAAATGAAGACTAGTACGTTGTGGTTTGTTGAGGGAAGGTTCATATGAGTTCAAGGTCATGAATCTGCAGAGTTCTGCCTACTACCTCAAATAAAGCATACATAACTTTTCAGTTTTCTTTCATATCTGGGACAGACAATAGCTACAGCAAAACTCTAAATTAATTAAGATTGGTTTTAATCTATAACAATGAACAATGACTCATTTGCAGTATTACTAGCTAAAGCAATGTACATTATTATCAAAGTCCTGACTGTTTTAATAAAGAGGGTTAAAATGGCTCTACTCTAATTCCAGATTCTGAAAAACCCTTAAACTTTCACAGAATATTACAATTTTCAAAGGATTCTCAGATTCTTAATTAAGATTGCTTTAACTATAAAAGACAGCTATTTTATAACCTGATATATCAGTTTCCACTGCAAGGAAGTAAATCTGAAAAGAATAGGAAATTATCTTTGGATGACATAATGGGCAAAAGCTATGAACAATCCATTTACAATGCAGAACAGAAATCCTAAGCCCTCTGACAAAGAAGGTTTCAGATTAATACCCTGCCATCTTTATTCTACTCTTCCACTGTGATCAGGTAACATTTCAGCTGTGGCAAGACTCTCATTCCTCTTCACCAAGTGCTACTTGTAGTAAGTAAACCAATCACAGGAGAATCTTGCACATGTGGTTACACACATACATGCCCCTAAACACCAGCTTTTCACAGGAACTAAGGGAGTCCACCTTCTACAGGTTTCTTCCCATGCTCGAATATGGGATCATTGCATGTTAAAGTTTTGATCCGCATCACACCGACTGCATTACACAGACCCACTGAGGTCATTTTCCATCAAGAGGTCTTTGAGGTGCAAAGAACGTGATGTCCCTTTACTAACTGTTCTAAGTAGAATTCTTTTTAGGAAATGTTTGGGAAATGGTGATTTATTAAGGACTAACTTTGATTGAAGCTACATTAATAATCCACTATGATTTTTATAGATTTGAGTTCATTAAACAGTAACTTAAAAACTTTTTGGGTTATGGGATGAAAATCAAACTGGTCATAAGTAGCAGTTTCAGGCTGTAACTAGCAATCTCTATGCCTTTCTGGTATTCTCTTAAAACATAAGTTTTAATGATTAAAGGTCCCTTGACACCTGCATCCCTCATAGTAACAGTCACAAGGGTGTCTATTCACAAACCACAATTTTACAGGTATGCTTATGTTAACAGATTGCCCAAATAAAAAGCACAGTGATTTGTCAGTTGTACAAATGATGACTAAAGTATTTCAGTCTTACTATAATAATAACATTAAGTCTGTCCTTTTAAATTAGCCAGGGGGCAGAAGAAATGGCTTGGTAGATAAGAACCACTTGCTGCTTTTGCAGCAAACTGGAGTTTGGTTGATATCAGGAGGTTTGTAACTACCAGAAATTTCAGTTCTAGTGATTTATTCACACACACACACACACACACACACACACACACACACACAC
>CAJQZJ010032236.1:742592-769452 GCA_907164525.1 Lophiomys imhausi
CACACGCACACGCACACAAATACATTAAAAAAAATTAGACCAAAGAAAAATGAGGTTATTTATTTAAATAATATACTTACCACACCAAAAATTGGTATGGTTTTAAATTTAACAAACTAAAATTAACTGAAAAGTGTTGGGAAGCCATTGTCATGATAGTGTCTATCAAAGCAACAGGTTCCTGGACTTTCCCTCCTCTTTCACACTCTGTCTGTCTAAGGCCTGCCACTGTGTCACACAAATATAGGGCTTCCCCAGATCCTAGCATATTGATATCCAGTGTCCCATCCTCCAGAACTGGAGAAGCAATCTCCTTTCTTTATCATTTACTGAGTCCCAAGTACCCTGCCTTTCAGTACAAAACAGATTAAGGCAATAAAGAAAATGTTACCTTTTTTCAAGGACTAAGATGATAAAATTTAATTTAGCATGCAATGATTGAAATAAATCAGTATTAAACTTTGATTAAAAATAAACCTCAATTTTATAAGAAAATAAAAATTTAAATGTGTGTGTGTTGGGGGGGTTAATGAGGAAAAGTCAATCCTGGAAATTTTTAATTTTATCTCTAGGCCATATTCAAGATTCCAGGTTTATAGCCACATTAGGGAAAATAATATCCCACCTGAATTACATGGTTACTTAAAGACAATAAGACATTTCTATTACTTTCTTTTTTAAACAACAGCATTTATAGGGCACTGGTTATAGAAAATTCTTTAAGGAAATCCTATGTCAGGAGGACAGTCAGAGATTAAATAATGACATATATTTGAAATTCAATTTGGAGGTTAGTGGGGATGTTTGCACATTCAAGGTCCTGGGTTCAATCCACAACATCACAAATAAAATAAAATAAAATGAGAAGCAGTCAATTAAGCCACAAATAAATACATAAAAATCAAATAAACTGAGCTTGGCAAAAGCAATGTTTCCCAAGATCTAATAAACTTTCTCATCTATACATATCTCCAGTGTAGTCAACACTTCTTTTCAATTACCATTTGTTCTTGCACCAAATCACATGCCTTCACCAGTCTGACCAAGATATAAAGGGGTGTGTCTGTTTCCATGTATCACTTCTGCTGGGCTAAAGCAGAATGTTTGGATATACTATATACTGAGTTCAAGAAGTACTATCATACACATTACCACACCTGATCTGCTAACAAGTGTCTGTGGTTACCTAGCCTTTTATTGCATCATTAATATATTTGGACAGTGAGAATATGAGCAGGTGATTTTCAAGCTCACACTCAGATTTCTGTTTTTCAGTCAGGGCCCTTACATTCCAAGCATCACTGTCTTCCTCCATATGAGGTGTAACTATATACAACACTGGGAATTACTAATAAGATTAAGCAATAAAGCATCAGCTTTTTTATTTTTTGTTTTGTTTTTGTTTGTTTTTTAAAGAATGAATGGTTCATTATGTAAAAAAAAAGTTTTGTAATAAAGAAGATAAAAATGATGGAGAAAGATAATTACAATCAGGACAATGGCGCTAAGGAGTCTAGTTTAGGACTGTAAAACAACAATTCTGAAATAGATTACACTTTTGCTAAATTTCCTAAAAATATAAGCTTTTAAGATCAATGCTACACCTCACATGTATGCATGTACATACGTGCATACTATTTGACTTTTCTATGCTCATATTGTATATCTTTATGATTGTGTATGTATGTATGTATGTATTATGGGAAACTACCTGGAACTTAGAACTTTAGGCAAGAACTGTAATGAATGCATATTGAATTATATACTTATTATCTTTTTTCCCATAACAATCATCTATTATTTATGGGTTAACTATAACTATTTTCATAAGCTGACCCTTAAAAATAAATTGGTTAAACAGTGGTCACTCCATGCCAGGCATCCATTTTACAGTATTTGAAACTGGAAGTAAGGAACTTCAGTATGGGTCTAAGAGAGACTTTTAAAACACACAAAGTCTTGGAAAGTACAGAGCAGCTGTGTTTTCTTCCATTTCATCCAAAGATCTAAGAAAGCCAGACTATTCAAATAAAATGGAAGAGATCAGCAAAAAGAATACTTTAGGAGGAAAAAAGTTTACTAATGCCAGATCTCACATTAAAAAAATTTGTGTTGTTCTTCAAACATATTTTTTGAGCTGGGTTTGGTGGTACATGCCAGTAATGCCAGCACTTTGTAGGTGGAGGCAGGAGGATCAGGAGTTCAAGGCCTTCTTCCCCTACATGGGAGTGCAAGGCCTTTCTGTGAAAAATGGGAACCTGTTTCACAAAATACAAATTAATCTTCTTCTTCTTCTTCATCTTCCTCCTCCTCCTCATCTATCATTGTTGTCATCATCACCTAAAATCTTGAACTAGATTCACTTTTTCATGACACTAGTAATGAGAGACCTCAATTAATACATTTAAAGGACAAATTTTGTATATATAAAATATTTACTAGAATGTTAGCTAAGCTTATTTTATGAAATTTTGCAGAGAAGGAAATTTCATCTTACTCATATTGAAACTTTAAGTAGTCAAAAAATATCTACCCAGCAACAAGTATTTGCATCTATCTTTTCAGCATAACATAAAAATGCAAAATATGTATGTGACCATGCATGCACCATGTTCATGCATGGTTACAAACAAACATACAGTTTTTTGTTTTTTGTTTTTGTTTTGGTTAAAAAGTCTAACAATGACTACCACTTAAAAAAGTAGCAAAGACATTTTTGGAAAATAAACTTTAAGAAAACTGCTAAAAATAACTAAGCCAAGAAGGAAAGCCCTTTATGCAGAAGGGGCACCCAAACTTAAAGAAAAGTACCACGGCTAAAAGAAGACTATTTGAGTAATTATCTCCTTACTCAACCTAAGTCTATACCAGACTCACTGATGCTTTTTTAGCTGCATGTCAGTCTTGTCCTAATTTGCACTTCACTTAGCAGTAAAGTCTGGGAGTCCTGTGGCTTCTTCTACTCCACTGGGGGAGGGAATGAAACACAAGAGAATAGCTGAATTGTTAGTTATAAAGAGAGAGGTTTGTTGTAGATCCAATAACTAAGGATACAATAAACATAAATGTGCTATACTCCCTCAGTGTAACACAAAATTCCTTGAGTCTATTTGACCAAAAAAGGAACAATTATGAATCATGTTGTTTTCAAGCCATATGTGACCGCACAGAGCCACACAGTGATAGCAATCTGTTATAGCAACATCTCATTTTCTTTACATCTAGGATTATACAAAAGAATATATTCTTGTAATAAATTCATGTGTGTGCCTTCTTTCATGCTATTTTATTCAGTTTTCTCTTCTCTGAGATAGCCTCCTGAGACATGCATCTCATTTTCATGAAGGTCCCTGAGAGACTTAAGCATACAGTATTTACTTCAGTATGATATCAACAACATATTGCAGAACATTTCATCTAAAATAATAATAGAAAACGTTGAGCCATCTTTCCATTTAGAAAAATATATCTGGAAGAATGTGATGTCTGACAAAAGTCACATTGCTTAAACACATTGTGCTATCTCAGCTTGCTTAGGGAATTTAAAGATACACATACACACACACAACATTCAATGTTCAAGAGTGGAAGAATGAAGAGTTACAAAAGGCCATGTGACAATAGGCAAGAGAAAGTTATTGTGGCACATTCATATAGTACCTGGTATAAAACAAGTAAGATTAGCTGGTTACCTGTTAGTCAATGGGGCAGGGCTAGCCCAGACATTGTCAAAATGGGGGTTATGACCACTTTGCGAGTCAAACAACCCTTTTCACTGGGGTCCCCTAAGACCATCAGAAAACATAGATATTTACATAACTTCATAAAAGTAGCAAAATTATAGTTATGAAATAGCAATGAAAATAATTTTATGGTTGGGTCACCACAATATAAGGAGCTGAATTAAAGGGTCACCACAATATAAGGAGCTTTAGGAAGGTTGAGAACCACTGGACTAGATAAAGAAACAAAATAGACCATTTAAGCAGTTTTCTTTTTTTTCTGTTTATTTATTACTTCTATTTACATCTCCATCACAGTTCCCTCCATCCACCCCTCCCAGGCCCATCCTCTCACCCTTCCACCCTCTCCCCCTTGTCTCACCTATCCTACTCCTTGAGTGTGGGGTGCCCTACATATCAGCCCGCTTCAATTCAGCAGCCATATGAGGGCTAAGAGCTTCCTTTATCACTGGGGGGCTACATGGCAGCTCCACTAGGGCAAAGTATCCCACTAACAAGTAACAAAGTCTATGTTCCTGTTCCTTTCAGTCTGTTGGTTGTAGGTTAGTTATCCTGTACTATATGGCTAAAATCCAGTTATAAGTGAATAGATGCCATGTGCATCTTTCTGGGTCTGGGTTAGCTCACTCAGTATGAGCTTTTCTAGTTCCATCTATTTGACAGCAAATTGCATGATTTCCTTGTTTCTGATGGCTGAGTATTGTAAATGTACCACATTTTTAAAATGTATTCTTCAGTTGAGGGACATCTGGGTTGTTACAAATAAAGCTGCTATGAACATTGATGAGGAAACATCCTTGTGATTTGGTGAGGAATCATTTGGATGCATACCCAGCAGTGGTATGGCTGGGTCTTGAGGTAGAGCTATTCGAAGGTTTCTAAGATATTGTCAGACTGATTTCCACAATGGTTGTACAAGTTTGCACTCCCACCAGCAATGGAGGAGTGTTCCCCTTTCTCCACAACCTTGCCAGCATGTGCTGTCATTTGAGTTTTTGATCTTAGCCATTCTGACAGGTGTGAAAATTGAACTACTTCTTCAGGGTAATTTTCAATTAGTCATATGATTTGTCACAATCAACAACAAATATAAGTTCATATTATTCAAGTTTTTCTAGAAAAAAATGGAATGTGTGCATGTGCATATGTATACATGCATAAATCTCTATAAATATGTATGTGCATATACATATATACTATACATACAGACATATAATGTGCCTTAATATGTGACACTGGCTTACATGATAACAGGGACTGAGAAGCTCCATAATTTACCACCTAAGAGCCAGGAACCAAAGAAGGCAAGGGATCAGTCTGAATGACTGACAGCCAGAGAGGCAATGGTTCTTTTCATCAGAGAGCTGATACAGATGTTCATCCAAGTCTAAGAAAAAGAGAATGAGAAGTAAAGCGACAGGACAAGAATGATGTCCAGCTCATAGGTGAGGATAGGGTGTGGGGAATGGGCAAATTCTTGTTCTCCTCTACTTTTCATTGTACTCAGTCTTTCAAATAATTAGATAATGTCCACTCACAGTGGGGAGGGTAATGTTTTACACAGTTTATCATACAAAATGCTAATATTTTCCATAAATGCCTTCAAAGAAACAAGACTTGCCCAGAAAGCACATATTTATATGCCAGATTCCTGTATAAAAATAAGTTGGCATATAAAATTATTTTGTAGTTTGCTTTCTCTTGCAGAATAAATACCAACACTGAAAGCAATTTGGGAAGAAAAGAGTTTATTTGGCTTACAGCTTGTAATTCACTGAAGGAAACTAAGGCAGGTACATGGAGGCAAGAGAGAGGCAGAGGTCTGAGAAGAATGCTGCTTACTGGCTTGTTCCCCTGGCTTACTCAGCTTCCTTTCTTATAAGGCCCAGGTAACATGCACAAGTGTTATACTGTACTGATTCCTCTAATATCAATTAGCAATTATGAAAATACCCCACAAACATGGCTTCGGGCTAACCTAATGAGGCAATTATTCAGTTAAGGTTCCCTCTCACCTAGTGTGTCAAGATGACAATTAAATTTGCTATGACAATTAGCTATTATGACAAACAATAATTTACTTTTTTCTTGAGTTTTCTACTCACATATTAGAATATCTACCAGCTAATAAATGGAAACTTATCGATCACATGGCATAATTTAATTCACTGATGTTCCTTTTTTTATTTATTGGTCACAGTAATCTATGGGAATTGGATTTCATAAGAATCAGAAACATTTTCTTCTCAAAATGATGATTCCTGACACTCACTACTGACAGATGACTCTATGTTAGAAAGTATTGCTAGCAATCGTAAGTTGTTAATAAACAAACTATAAAAATTTTACATGAGGTATATTCTTTTAGCAGAAATTTGAAGTAGAGAGTCGAAGTAAATTTTTAAAGAACATTCTAATTTCTAAGTACCATGGGGTACCCAGACCTGAACTCTGGCAGGTGGCTCCCAAGTCATTTTGGAATTACAGTAAAACATTAGAGCAGAGGCATGGAAAAATGTGAAATCTTCTACTCTGGCTTATTGTTCATAAGATAGAACCTTATATGTAGAGAGCCAAATGTACAATTTGCTGCAATCTGGAATTTTAGTCTTATCTTTTCTGTAAGAGGGGGTATGGTTCTATTCTCTATCACAGGAAAAACACTAATTTTTGTTTTGTTTTAGCTTTGTTTTTCAAGACAGGGTTTCTCTGTGTAGCCTCAAGAAATTAAATGCCAAGAAACCAAATAATCCAATCAAAAAATGGGGAACAGAGCTGAACAGAGAATTCACAAAGGAGGAATTTCTAATGGCTGACAGACACTTGAAGAAATGCTCAGCATCCTTAATCATCAGAGAAATGCAACTCAAGATGACTCACATCTGTCAGAATGGCTAATATCAAAAGCTCATATGACAGCACATGCTGGTGAGGGTGTGGAGAAAGGGGAACTGCTGGTGGGAGTACAGGCTTGTGCAACCACTATGGAGGTCAGTCTGGCAATATCTTAGAAAACTTGGAATAGCTCTGCCTTGGTACCCAGCCATACCACTTCTGGGTATATATCCAAAAGATTCCTCACCGAATCACAAGAAAGTTTCCTCATCTATGTTCACAGTGGCCTTATTTGAAATAGCTAGAAACTGGAAACAACACAGATGTCCCTCAACCAAAGAATGGATTAAAAAAGTGTGGTACATCTGCACAGTGGACTATTACTCAGCTATCAGAAACAAGGAAATCATGCAAATTGCAGCCAGATGGATGGAACTAGAGAAGCTCATCCTGAGTGAGCTAACCCAGACCCAGAAGGATGCACATGGTATCTATTCACTTATAGTCAGATTTTAGCCATATCGTACAGGATAACTATACTACAATGAATGCACCAAAGGGAATATGAACATAGACTTTTTTTTTTTCCTGTCAGTGAGACACTTTGCCCTAGTGGTGGTGTCTTTTATGCCTCCAGTGTATGAGGAGGCTCTTGGCCCTCATATGACTGCTGAACTTGGGCAGGGGACTGTTATGTAGGGACACTCCACTCCAGAGGAGTGGGATGGAAGGGATAGGGGGTAGAGGGTGGGAGAGTGGGACTGGGAGGGGTGGAAAGAGGACACCAAGATGGAGATGTAACCTGAAGTAATAAATAAATAAATAAATAGATAGATAGATAAATAAATAAATAAATAAAACAAAAAAGCACTGTCTTAATTTGGGTTTCATTGCTGTGAAGAGACAACATGACCACAGCAACTCTTATAAAAGAAAATAATTTAATTGGGGCTGGCTTAGAGTTTCGTGGTGAGGAACAAGGCAGCATAGAGGTTGACCTGGTGCTGGAGAAGGAGCTGAGAGTTCTCCATCTTGATCTGCAGGCAGCAGGAGACTGTGTGTCACACTCGGCATAACTTCAGTATAGGAGACCTCAAAGCCTGCCTCCGCAGTGACACACTTCCTCCAACAATGTCACACCTACTCCAAGAAGTTCACACCTCCTACTAGTATCATTCCCTATGGCTAAGTATTCAAACACATGAGGCTATGGGCGTCATTCCTATCAAACCACCACAAACATTTACCTCAATTAATAATACATAATAATTAAGGAAACAACTCTACAGAAAAGAAGCTTAAAGAAGTAAACTGGAATACTGTCAGATCCTAGGAAAGATATTTCATTCATCGTGAGCAGTTGTAACAGTTAAGTGTATCCATTTTGGAATCTTACAAATAATAAATTTGATTCTGCAATGCTAATGTTGCTACCTGGGGTGTAGGTCATGCAATGCAACATGACTACTTGAACACAAAGTACTAAAGTGCGCTCACAGTGGGCCTGATAATCTGGACTGCTGCTCGAGGCTGAAGACAGGCAGAAAATAAAGTGTTGGTTTACGGGACAAAGGGAGAAATTGGGATGTGGGTGGATCAGAGCAGGGCTCACACAAGATTGTACCACAGTGCCCAGAATGGATACAATTTGAAACTGGTAAATAGCTTACTTGAGGGAATTCTCTACTTCTGGTTAGCCATGAAAAATTGAAATTCTGCACAGTGAAGGGTGAATTAAGGGTAAGGGGGCTAAATAAAGACAACAGATATAGAGGGCTTTCAAACAGATAATGGAGGCAAAATGAGGACAAAGGTGGGGACTGTAAATCAATAGAACTAGAGTCCTTAGAAGGACAGATAGGGCAGTAACACGCTCATAGACACAGAAGACCACATAAAAGCAAGGTAGCTCTCAATCTCCCACTCTCAGGTGTTTCTTCTCACTAATGTTAACAAATCCATGTTTACTCTTGATAAGGCACTTCCCCAGAAGATAGGCAAGCAGAAAAGATTAACAGTATTACCAGAAAAATGCAAATTAAATGAATACAATTATACTAGATGATTAATTGGCAGTGGTTAAATGCTGTCAAGGTCATGGAACAACTGGAATTCTGTTGCTAGTGATAGCACATACTGTTCTGATTATTTTAGAAAACTGTATAGCAAAACCTACAACAACTCTACATACAGATGCACTCTGACCCAGACTCTAGGGCATTTTCCTTACAGAAACAAGAACATACCAATAGGTGATGATATCTATCAAAATATTCACAGGCATAGTTTCCGTAAGAGCTTCAAACTGGAAAAGTTCAAATGAACCTCATTGTGTGATTCCAATGTATTCAAATACTATATGGCAATAAAAGTGGATGGATTATATGCACATGTTAAGGCAAAAGTACCCATATACATTAAGGAAAGAAACAAACATGAATTTATAAGCATTGTGAGTCCAATTGCATAAAATCTAGGACCATGTTTAAAAAATGATGGGGAATGAAAATCAGGACAGTAGGTGCCTTTGGAGAAGGGACAGTGGTTACTGGAAGCTGTTACAGGAATGTCCCTGATGTCATCTATGGGATACAAGTAGGAGCCATGTTTTCAATGAAGTTCAATCCAAAGGTTCTAAATGAATTAATACATCTATAGAAAACAGTATCTCTGTGGTTACTATGTAAATACCTAGAAATAAAAACCATCATTTTAGCTGCCATCATGCATTACCCATCCTTGCAGCTTGTTCACAAATCACCCTCAGCTTTTGCTACATATCACAGTCACACTATTTTTCCCCTTGATCTGTGACTACTCATACTAGGCTGTTCTCCTTTCTGGTAGACACCTGGGCTCAAACCTGTTTCTCAAACAGAGACAACTTTGTGGTAACTACTAGGATGTTACCATATTAGAGCAACCTTACATGCTCAAGCTTCACTTCCAGAAATGTCTGTAATCTTTGAGATGTTTAACTCATTCTCATGACTTCTACTTTTTTACTGGATCAATTCTCTTAACTGCAATTTTATGTTAGATAGTTTATTTGATTAATGTCTGTAGACACTCATGGCTAATTATGTAATTAATTGGTAATTAACAGACATTAATTACTAGACTCTAAGCAGATGCTCTCAAACATTGCATCTCTTTACCTTAAATTTCTAGTAATGAACAGAGGACTTATTATAAATAAGTCCTCAACAAACATGTCAGATGAATAAAGTAAAAGACAAAGAAGCCAAAACCAAACAATGAGAAAAAGACAGCATCTTCAACAAATGGTGCTGATCTAACTGGATGTCAACATGTAAAAGAATGAAAATAGACCCATATTTATTACCTTGCACAAAACTTAAGTCCAAGTGGATCAAAGACCTTAACATAAAACTGAACACACGAAATCTAATAGAAGAGAAAGTAAGGAAAAGCCTCAAACTCATTGGCACAGGTGACAACTTCCTGAACAGAACACCAATAGCTCAGGCTCTAAGACCAACGATCAATAAATGGGACCTCATGAAACTGAAAAGCTTCTGTAAGGCAAAGGATACTGTCACTAAAACAAAACAGTAGCCTATAGATTGGGACTTTTCCCAATCTTCACCAACCCCACATCTGACAGAGGGCTAATATCCAAAATTTATAAAGAACCCAAGACATTAAACACCCAGAAACCATTAATCTCCAGGAATCAATGAAGGGAGAGAAAAAAAGAAAAGAGAGACCACATACCTACAATTCTCTTCAAAAGCATGCCCCCAAGAAACTAGGACCTTACTCTAACTTTCACTTCGTAAAGTTGCAACCATCTCCCAAAAGTCCAGAGGACTGACTCAAATGTGGACTTCAGGCATGGAGCTACACTTACCATACCATTAAGTCTCACAATGCATTTTAACACGTACCTGGCCACATCTTCATTTAGACTCTCGTCCTGTGATTATTATACATAGATGCTCTCAAAGCACAGTGGGTAATTTTGTATCTTATATGTGCTTACATACTGTCCCTAGTACTTAATTTAAGGCTGCAATAAAACTGCTTTAATAGGAGAGTCATTTCCAGTTCTTCCTTTTAGCATAAGAAGTTCTAACAATTGCTATTTGTGAGAAAGCCAGCCAATAATGCTCTATTACTGTACATTTGTTATTTTTTTCAGTTATATAATTCAATAGTACATACCACGTATATATTTGTGTAGTTCTGGTTGCCTTATCAATTTCACTTGAAATGCTGTAAGTAGAAAACAGTGGAATAGTCTTGGAACAAGGATTTCAGCACTCATACAAAAAGTGCACTGATCTTTCCTGCTTCCTCACCAAGTTCTGATTGAAAAACTCTGTGGTTTCTAACAGATATGAGTCTGATGTTTGAAATTTCCACCAAAATGAGAACCGTTTTTATCCAATGCTTAAGCAAGCCCTCTCTCTTCAATATTTCCAGAATAATGATTATACAATATGGTACCACATAATTAACCAGAATCACTTCCTATGATGCTGAAAGAATTTTTTTTTTTCAGGATACTGACAGACTCTACTGCTTTTCTGTCTGTTTTGTTTTTGCTTTTTTTTAAATCAGCCATGAGTCTTATCCTTTTCATGAGCATAGATAATCAATGAATGGGTCATTGATAACTATCTGTTTTCACCTTGCCAATGTTTCAAGGAGTTCATCATAACCCACATCAATTTAATTTGACATTCTCTCCTTTTCCTGAGAACTACATTTGCTAGCAATGCATCCCAGTGATCAAGGAAAAGGAGGAGGTTATAGTCGCTATTAGGAGCATGTGTATACTACCTCAGGAATCCTTTTGTGATTTAAATAACTCAATTGATTAATGTGTGGGCTATGCCTGTGTGTACTTGTTCACACAGAGGCTAAATTTTCATTGCTTTCTTCCCTGGTATTATTTATTCATTTAATAATAACTAGGCTGTCCAAGAAGCATCATGCCCTTTCAAATGTGCTCTATTATATAGAGTTCTTTTTCTATTAGAAATAAGCTGCAAACCAAGTTCTAATATAAACTTCTTTTGTGAAAGCTAATTTTTAAAATATTAAGTGAGACACGACTTGGTTTGATTAAGCATCATATGACTTTCTCATTTCAGAAGACCTTTCCAATTTCCTTCTTTTTTTTTTTTTTTTGGTTTTTCGAGACAGGGTTTCTCTGTATAACAGCTCTGGCTGTCTTGGACTTGCTTTGTAGACCAGGCTGGCCTCAAACTCACAGAGATCCGCCTGCCTCTGCCTCCCAAGTGCTGGGATTAAAGGCGTGCGCCACCACTGCCCAGTCCAATTTCCTTCTTATGTGTTCCTATACATAAGTTATTTCCCCTAACACTACAGTAACAATTGGTAATCGTAATATGGCAAAACATGTATGAATTTCTTTCAAACTTACATCATTTTCTGCTGAAAACCATGTCTCTTAATAACTTCTCTGAAGCAAAGCAATGGATGGGAGGTCCTGAAGCCCTTCCGTTATCACATGTGTTTAGTCTCAGATATTTAATTCTAGTGGCAAAATCACTATCATGGGATCAACTGATCATAGACGTAAATTCTCCTAAGAAACATCTAGCCTATACAAATGTCACAAAAAAACTTGAGTATCACAAGCTTCAATTTCCTACTGAAAAGTAAAACTTTAGAAGTTCATTTGCATACTGGAGAGTTAAGTTCAGATTTTTTGTTGATGTTTCTTTTAAATAGAGCAAATATATTTGTATATAAAATTTTGAATGTATTTTTGTTTCTTCATTAATAAACTTCAAAAACATAAATTACTAAAGTGGATAATTATATTTATGAGAAGAGTAGAAACTCATTCTTTTTAATTTCATTCACATGCTTTTACGTGTGGCTATACTTCAAGAGTTTTTATAACCAGAGTCAAAAGGACTACTCAATTTATCAAAGCTGCCCTGCACTCTGACCTTAACCTATCTAATTTAAGATCAGATCCAGCACTCTCCAAATGCAGTTCACTTTTAATCACCTAGCTGGAAGATGTTTATAATTTTACTCAAGTTTTGTGCTAATGATCTAGAATCATGATGTTTTAATTTTTATCTGGAAAATTATTCAAAACAATAGTTTAAAAATTCTGAAAGCATGGGTAGACTACTGAATATCTATTTATGTGAGTTAATACTCAATTTTAAATGTTGCTCTGAGCTTCTCTATGATTCTGATTAAGCTATGAGACTATTACTGAGGGGATGATTTAAACAGATATTTCTCTAACTTATATAAACAATAAACAGTTACATCAGAAAATGCTCAGTGTCCCTAATTATTGGGGAAAAGAAACTCTCACCTTAATTAGAATGGTTTTAATTAAAAAAGACTAAAATAACTAAAGAGATGGAATTGAGATAAATGTAAAATAGTACAGTAAGTAGGAAAAACAGCATGAGGGTGCCTTAAGTACAAAAACAAATCCACCATGTGATGGGTTAATGTGAATCCAAAGTATGTATTCAAATGAATGAATGTCTGCAGTCCAGCTTTGTTTAGCACCATGAATTATACCGTTACATAGAAAACTATTCCTGTGAATACACATATATATGTATATTCATAGATAATAGTAGCACATCACATTGGAATATTATTTAACCATGAAAATAATGAAGATACAGAAAGATGAACTGCATATTCTTGGTCAGATATGGGAGCAGGATAATCAGTTAAATAGAAGTAGAAAGCAGAATAATGGTCACTAGAGACTAGGAAAAGGATGAAGTGTTTAACTGTGAATAAAAACAGAATTACAGAAAAAGGATTAGGTGTTATGTCCTGTCACATAGCATGACAACTACAGTTCACAATCCATAATATATCTATAAAGAAACAGAAAAAAGCATTTAAAATTCCCTAAAGATATGTGTGTGTTGAAATTATATATATTCCTTGAAATATACATGTATATATTTTTTCAAGGAAACAAAATTGATAAGTAAACTTTATCAATGCACTTTGCATGTATGTATCTAAACTTTGTGTTGTAGTCTATAAACATGTATAGTTAAAGTATGTCAATTAATTAGAGAAAGACAGTATCATATCAAAACCAAGATGTCACACAAATTCATACATCTCAAATTTAAGCATTTATAAGGCCAAAATTTTTCACGTTAGAAGACGGTATGAAGATTGATCTTCTCTATTTTCTAAATGTTAAATTCTTCTTCAGTCAAAAGTTAAAACAGTAAGAAAGGAAACAGAAGAAGCAGTCAATGAAATATGCTTTCTTACCAGAAGCAAGAGGAACAAAATGAAGTCTGGCCATAATCTCTGAAGTACTACTGCTTGCCTCTGTTCCCTGAGGCAAACAAAAACCTCCTGTTAAGAGTTTTATTGACTACACTGAGGAGCCTACACCATGAGTACTCCATTTGTCAATGAACTGAACAGTCAATAGTTAACTCTTCGGTGTTGGCACAGTTTTTATAACAAAAAAATAATAGAAACATGGCTAGAGTATGTTAATAAAATGTCTCCATTATTAACATGGGAAAAGTTTTATGAATAAGCAAGAGAAAATTATTTAAAAATCAATATTTGAAAAAATATTTGTTTAAAAGTATGTTTTTAATGGATTTAAGCATGAATCTAGGTACCTCTTTCTATTCAGTGCTGTTATCAATATAGAAATAGGAGGCTTTATTCATTTGATTCTGAACATCATTCCCCTGCACTATTGTCTGTCATCACTGATGTTTATAAAGGTATCATGGGTGTATCGTGTTTTGTTGCTCAGAAAATGTCACCCTTAAACAGATGTGTTCATTGAAGTTCTTACTAATTGTATCTTCTCTTCTCTAAAGTTTAGAAACTTACTATCTTCTTTTTGCTGTCACTATGATGAAATTCCCTCAGAAAGGCAACTTTTAATGGAGGATTTTATTCTGCATCACAGTTTCGGGTTGCTGTCCACAGTGGCAGGGAAGCTGTGGTGGCAGTTGCTCACTTTGAGTCAAAATCATGAAGTGGAGAACAAAGGTTTCTGCACTCTTCTCTTTCTTCTTTTTATTCAGTCTTGGACCTCAATCCTCAGGATGTTGCCAGCCACAGTTGGTGCAACTCAGTTAACCTAATCATTAAGAACACCTCCCATACTCAGGACCAGAGGCTACTCTAACTTCCCTGATACTTTCTCATGATCATGCCCAGAGGCTTGTCCCCAGGTGTTCCTCAGTCCTGTCTTATCCACTGGAAAACTAAAATAGTTGTCCTTGCAGAAACTTAGTCCGTCATGATTCCTTGAAATCCCTATTTGTATCTTCACTGATGAAATATATCATTGTATATCTCTGATAAGCAAACACATAACGAGCTTCCTAGAACATGGTCTTACCTACAGAAGTCACAAGTTCCCACTTCCTGTAAGTGAAATACAAAGTCAAAATGTTCCTCATCCAAGCATCCCCCGACTTTGGGTACTTTAGCGATCTTCAATCTCCCTTCTTACTTTCCTCATCTCATTTGTAGTAAATCATCTCACCTCCAGGGATAGAGGAGAATTACAGGTGTCAGATGGCCAAGGCTTTATTTTTCTGTTTCTTGTCTCTGAACTCACCACATTCTGTCTGTAGCTAGCTCATTGACTGTACTTTCATTTTGCTATTTCCAAAACCTCTGGATCTTGTTCAATCAGCTTTCTCATTTCTGATCAATATCTTCAACAACTCCTCCACTGTCCAAGTCTATAACTATATCTAAAGCTCTTTTCTCTTACAAAATTACTGATTAGCCCTCTCTTCGTCCATATCAATACTCCATCGGGGACAATCTCTTTACCATGGTGGCACTATACTAACACAGCTCTGGAAAGCGGGTGGTTTTATCTCTATTATCTAGATGAGAAAGCTGAGGCACAGAGACATAATTTCTCCAAAATCATACCACAGCCACATGACCAAGTTCAGCTGCTCTGGGGGTGGGGGGGGAATGAGCTTCTCTGCTCACACTGCCCTGACGTTATCAATGCCAACGGTCTCCACTATCAATTTTTACAGTCCTCATTTCAACTTTTTCAGTTCTAATGTCTGCTATCTTTCTGTCCCTAAGGCTCAGCTGTATTACTGCAAACCCCAAATCCATCAACTCTGCTTAGCTACAAGCTCTCACTGATTCCATATTACATACAATGAAGGTCTGCAGACTCCTCAGAAGGCATTCGTGGCTTTTCACAACTGCTCCAGCCTCACTCTCACCATTAATGCCTACCTGTACTTATATACAGTCTAGTGACACCAAACTTGCGAGGCATGTGCCATACTTTGAAACATTTCTGTCCCATGAAGAATGCAGTTCCAGGAGGAGAAGTCATTCATCTTCTCTTGAGAAGTCATTTCTCATCTGTGTTTCCTTACCCCCCCCACCAAATGCTTTCCTCAAGTCAAAACTAATGTCTCACTCTTCTATATTCCCACAGCACTGGTTTGAAAAAGAACAACTCTACCACCACAAGGCAATGTCACACTGTCATTCGTCATCTACACTATGAGTTCCAGTGGAGCTGGTCATTCCTTCACTGATGCTGGAACCTTGGCCCTGAAAATGGCTGTCACTCAACGTGTCTGATGAAAGAAAGAGGGTGCATCTCTTCATTAATTGTCAAAATCAACATATCCTTGCGTGTTCAAACTGATACATTAACATGGTAGCACAAACATGGTAGCACAACTTTAATTAATCAGTTTGTCTAAAATGTAGCAATACACAGGAGATATGTTACTTAAATGTGAATAAAGATACACATATTTATTTTTTAAAGTTCTAGCGAATAAACAACTTTTATCTTCTACATAAAATCTCTACTCAAATAATAAACTACACCAAAGAAAAGAAAGCAAGAAAAAAAAAAAAAAAGAAGGAAGTGAAAAGAAAACCAGGCTTGTCTCCAAGGCACAAGGTTTGTGTACAAACAACCAACACATTATAAGTATTATAAAATATGCTTATGAATCAAAGAGGAAAGGGTTGATTCTATAATCAACAGTCTCTCAGCTTCGCCAGCTTTTGCAGGTCCACAGTATAGGCACTAGTACCAACGATGGCCCTTATCAAGATCCTTATTTATTATAAGCATAAATCCCACATTGCTGTATCCTCACAAGCCTGAGACCCATGAGTGTTCCTTCCCTGGGACTCCCTGCCATCAATGCAGTGAAGGCGGTGAGTTTTGCTGAGATCAGTAAAGGCGAACTGCAGAGGCAGATCTTTGAAGAAGATATGAACTAGAAAGCAAATATGAATTCCACAGAGCTACAAATAGTTGTTTCCTTTGCAGGCATTTCTTTTTTATTTCTACTGAGAGAAAAAAAAAGACAAAAAAGTAAACCACAAAAGGTTTGTTCAAAGGTTCACAATAAGGTGGTGAGAGGAATGCAAAGTAGCTGAGGGGTACTGAAGCAATACACTATTGTAAGCTACAAATGAGAGTTCAATTAAATAAAAACAAAACAAAACAAAGCCCAACTGTTGAGTACCCTAATCTATCTTAATCTCATTTTGTGTGTGAGTGTCAGTGTCTCAGACTGGCCTCAAACACTATATCCTCCTGCCTCAGCGTCTTGACAGTGCTGTCTGACAGAACGTCACCAACTTGCCTGCACTCTGCACTAGCACAGACTGCGGCCTAAGTTCAGAGTTCAAAACAATTCAACCTTTAATACAGGTAATGAAAAATTATTCCAGACCCAGTCACCAAACACCAAAGCAACATTACTCTTGCTGCTGTAGACTAAACAGAGGCAGGAGTCGTTGGGTCTTTTAAACTTTTCCTGTTTTTCTAGCCTCAAACAGGAAAAGCATTTTGGAAATACAGAGCTCATTAAAGAAGCCCTTTCACCCATTATTAGAACTCATGGTTTCTGCCTTCTATGAGGAATTCCAAGAAGAGATTTAATGGTCATTTTCATGTATACTTTTTAAGAGTTTATAATCTTATACTGTAAAGGGAACAGCTGAAATCTGGCATTGCAAAGTTTACATAATATGTCACATCACTGGCAAGCCTAAAACACAAAATGAGAAATAAGACTTGAATTAGATAAGGAAAAAGTTCAACACATACAGTTCCATTTTCTTTTGCATCCCCTAAGTTCATATTTTATCTTACTTTGGACTAACGGTTTAAAATAAATCAAAATTAGTTAATTTGAAATAATACCAGTATTAAGTCACCAAAATATCTAAACAAAAATAAATCTCTAGGGGTGTTTTCAAAAAAATAATTCTGAGTTTGAAAAATCAGTATCTCCACGCTTTCCTACATTGACAAGGGACAGGTAATAATGACTGCTTATATGACAATATTGTCTTTGTTAGTTCTGCCCCAACAGATCTAAAGATTTCCTGATTACAACTTTGTAATTTAAGTCAACTGAAAAGATTTCTGGGGAAGGGAAACAAAGAAGAGCCTGAATACCAGCACTTAAGTGGACTGTATTACCTAAGTGTACTCTCAGCCTGGGACCTTGTAAATAAGAAGGGCTCTGACTGCACAGCCATTCTAGGTCATGACCTGCTCTCACTGCACTGTAAAGGAGAAAGTTGTGCTGGAGCTAAGACTCACAGGCTTCTGCTTCACCTTCAGGCTCCGGGGATCACAGAGGCTCACAGGAAAATGTTCCCTCTGTGCTGCAGCTCATTGTCACCATTTTTAAACAGTTGCTTTTTTATTGTAATGAGCCAATTATGAGCTAGTCACTCAAGCAGTCATTAACAATAGATTTTTTAATTGCATTTTTAATGAATTTTATTTTGGATAAAAGCCCTTAAAAGTACCTGTGGCAAAGGGTAATCATACATTGAATTAACCACAAAATCTGTTTAATAATGACTTGTCTTTTATTTACTACAACAAAATAAATTCCAGTCAGAGTGCTAAAAAACTGACAGTGTCAGAGAAAAAAGGTTGGGAGTAGGAAACACAACTGCATTCTGCACTCTTAACATTTTTAAACAAGAATATGCTTTTATTGTATTGTGTTATCTCCATGTTTATTTTAATTTTAAGGATAAAATTCTATTTTGAGAATATATACTTTGACTATATTTAGAAAATAAGATTTATTAACATTACCCATAAATTATTGATATGTCATAGAATTATTTTAAAAAACTGAAGTACAGAAAAATAAATTTAATGTACTCACCCTAAAGATGGATTTATTGACAAGGTATGTTAAATTTACTTTAAAAACATTTCTAAGCAAAACTCTATCATATAAAAATTAACCTCAAGGTCTTTTTATGTACCTATGAATAGAAATGTTTTATGCTGAAGATAAAATGTGCCCTTAATGAAAATTTAAATAAGCATGGTAGTCAACACAGCAGGTAACTACATATATAAAGTTGGTTGTTGAAATCTCCTAAGCTTATAGACAGATGTTTGAATTTCAAGAGTATTTCGAAGAATAATGATGTAAAACTTAGCATTACAAATTTTAAGCATCAAACAATTTTAACTAAAACTTTCAAAAAAGTACAAAGTAATTTAAAACACTATTTTAGTCATACCATAAATTTCTGAATTACTGGTATTAATTTATTACCAGTAAGCCATAATTAAGAGCTCTCTAGACAACATGATTTAGTAAATCACTAATTAGGAATTTTTAAGGATGTGTGGTATTAGAAAATCCTCTCTGGAGGTTATGAATGTCACACATACTCTGGGTGGGTTTTAAAGTTTTCAATTTGTTAAAGATCACTAGTGTGTGCAATGAGAAAAATAATATGTACACAAAAGACATAAACACATAGTTGTGTGTAAAATGCTATTCCTAAAAATGTGTCATTAAACACTCTTATTTTGTTAAAAAAAAACAAACAAAAAACCACCAAAAACACTTTCTTGACTGTTGAATGTCGTTATACCCTTGTATTTTCTGACTCAAGAATGGGCCAAGACTGAAAGCACCAGGCTCTGAAGAGAACTGCTCAGCCTCTGGTTAATTAATCTGCAGGCTGAATGACAGCGTGCCTAGGGGTATGGGGCTGGCATCCCACACAGGGTCTCAATGTACTTCAGCCTTGGATAGCTACATTCTGCATGCCAGGACTTTGCCCAACAAATAGCAGCTAGTCTTCCTTCTTCTACCCGAGACATGGCATTTAATTAAGGTAATCTCTCTTTATCTTAATTTTTAATAATTTTGAATCTAGGCAAAATCAGCACATCTATGCCCTGAAAGGAGTAACTAGTTGATCTAGCAACTTTTTCATCGCAAAGACTTTCTTGCAGGACATAACAAAAATGAAAGAAAGATGTGTCATACCATGCTCAGATATCTTTAAACATGCATCTTGTTTATTTAAACAAAACTGTAGAACTCCATATTCAGAATTCAATTTAATGAATCTAGTGATTTCTATTTCACGAGGTTTATAGTTTTTATATGATAAAATATGAAACAAACAACGTACCTCAAAGCACTCTGAAAATTACTAGTACCTGATCTTAAGCAAGGTAAGGCTATGTTTCAACAACAGGATACAAACAATGTTCTCCTAATCCTTTTTACTGTCACAATGAAACATCTTTCAAATCAAGATAAAATCACTACATTATGAATGCTAATATCATTCTGGGAAATAGAATTTCTTGCGACTAGAAAAGACCATCCCTTTAGGGAGAAATGTTGTGTTAAAGTGGATTATTCTCTTAGTAGTATAATGGAATGGCTCCTACCTAGTCCCAGATGGAAAATCAAAATCTGCATTTAAATGGAAATATTTTAAAACAGATAGGACACAAGAAATGCCTATTTCTCTATACTTGAAAAATCCAGAACGACACATAAGAACTTCTGAGGAAGGCTTTACCTTGACAATTTTGCTTCTGGGCTCCCCTCATTTCTATGACAAGTTTGCAGCATAACATAATTTCACAGCATTGTGATTAACACACACTATATGAGCCTATTATATAAAATTTGCAAATTGGATCAAGAAACTGGGCTGTACAATTACAAGAAACAGATATGTGGTTTAGGCTTAGGTAGAGTTAAGAATGAGCCTTTTATTCTCTTCCTATTTTTAACCATGGTGTTTTATAAGTAATTCTTACAAGGCAATAGCAGTTTGTTGAAATCAAATAAAATCTGAGTTTCTTCAGCATTGACTCAAATCACCACTATGGTTAGAGAAAAAAAAGAAGCCAATGCCAGGCAGTATTGTAACAATTGCTCTCTGCGACCTGAGAAGATTATTTTCAGTTCTTCAACAGTTAGGGCAATTTTCTTAAATCCTCAAGGAGCCTGACAGCACTGCACATTTCTTAATGCCTGCATTTACTTTTACATTATAAAACAATAAAACAGCAGGATAATGTTCATGCCGTTTAGAGACTTGTAACATTACCACAAATAATTCTACTGTATTATGGCAAAACATGAGCTTTTTAAGTGTAGGCTGACTAAAGAAAAGGTAATCTATCTTCATTGAAATCACAGAGACAAATAAGGTTGGAAATATAACTTAAATGTTTTACCTAGTTCTAAAAGGAGGTTTTGAAAAGGGCGGGGGGAACCACACACACGCTGGATAATTTTTTGTTCTAAATTAAAATACAATTAGCCTTGAGGCATAGCACTTGCTTGTAAGGGAAAAACCTCCAACTCTTCTTCTTCCTCCAGTTTACAGTAGGACTATGCAGCGCCTAATCTGCAGTCTCAGAGATCAGGCACATTTGATAGCTCAGTCATTCTTCTCAAGAATATTGTAAAACATAGTTTTACCTTGAAATGAAGGGTGTTTTGTTGATAGTTGCATTAGACCATTAGACTGCTCTGAGCAGGCTAGCCTGCACAACTTAGTCAAATAATCTTTCTGAAATGACTGCATCTTCTCATGATGCTGCAGGTTCTGATACACTGACTCACTACTGCAAGTTCTCTCTAAGTTTGATTAAGGAAAGTCTGTAGCTCTGTTCATTCAAGAGACATGAAACATACCTTATTGAAAAACATAGCCAGACTAACTGTATTGGGTGACTGCCTCACTTTCAGTAGACAATTCATTTCAGTATGACTGAACATGATTCTTCTGGTAGTAACCATAGGAATGACAGAGAATAGCAGTCATACCACGAAATAGCTTAGTACTCAGATTTACCCCAGGACCTCCATCCCTCATCCCAATTACCCATCTCACCTCCTATCTTTCACCTTCACCTTCCTTTCAAACTCCTAGAAAAACATTCAGCCATCAATGGGTGATGGTAGTCCATAAAATCTAATTGTAAAAATCAATGTCATCAGTAGTCTACACTGGCAAACAAATTTGAGAAAGTTGTATGTGGGAATATAACAAAAGATCAAAGAATCATCATTTCTTTCTAATTCTCTATGGTTAAAATTTATCCAAAGTGCAGAAAACTGAGAGATGTGGAAATTAGTTTTAAAAAAAATTACTTGTAAATCTTTGGGATTTGTAGCTAATGTGTAAATAAACTGCCTTTTAAACACAAATATTCTTATATAAATGAATGGCATTCTGCATTATCAGGGAATCTGAATTTCAAACTCGATTACTCAACAACCATTTTCAGACAAACTGCAGCATCACTGGGGCACATTTCAAAAATGTCCCAAATACTCTAGCTGAACCAGAACCCGATATTTTAATGAGATTCACGATGATGTATATGCATCAAGTGAAAAGTTCTGCAGTCTAGGAGTGTAACTGGTCCCCATTATTCTTCACAGTGAGTTAGAAAGCAGTCAGGATCAGAACCACCTGTACTCATAAAACCATAAACCTTGGAGACAGCTGCATCTTAAGTGATGAAAGAAAACACTTCAACACTGAAATTAAAGACCCTTCACTCCTTATATTTAATTCTTAAAAGTCATTAATGTGTGTATATGTACATGTACATGCTCATGTGAAAAAGAAGAGAAAAAGACAGAACATAAAGATCTAGAAGAGAAAGAAGTTAAGGGATGCTCAGAGCTATGATGGTTGGCAGAGTACACACATTCATATGTAGGGTAGAACACTAGACAAAGAAATACAGGTACCCAGTTGGAGAAGAGTAGTAACATTCCTTCTCAGTAGCACCTCCTCATACACATACACACACTCACAGACCAATACACATGCATGTAAACACACACACTCACACACACACACTGATGCATGTATACTCAAGTCAGGCAGTAGTAGAACCTTCATATCACAAGTAAGAAACTACTCAGAATAACATTAAAAAAAAAAAAAGTCTCAGAATCCTATGTCTTCTAGTTGCCTAGCACAAGAAAACACAGAAAGAAATGGTTCTGAGAAACTGAACACAGCCGAAGGTAGTTATATATCATCAAGTGTGTGATATGTGATACATTAGTGTGTTCCAAACTTAAATAATGATTTAGTAATAATTATCTAAAAGTAAACATTGTTTTATTCTTATGAAAAGAACAGTAACAGGGCTAAGTCTAGGAACTGAATTAAAATGATAGCTCCATGGTTTTGTTCCTTTTTTAATGAAAATATCAAGGTAGAATTGCCAACATTAATAATAATATTTAACAAGAAAATGAGGAAAGCACAAATTATGTTCTATGATAGTCATCAGACCTAAAACAATGATTTAAACATATGGTAACAATTTATATAATGCTAACTATTTCTAAAATTTTATGTTTGATATAAAATACATATACTCAAAATAATTACTATGACCATACTATTATTACATTATAATTTATTTATTGAGGTGAATTAGAAATTATGTCTAAATGTTCTTGAAGTTAATGATGCTAACAGAAAATAAGTCAACTGACATAACTGTGGCTAGACAGAAAATGGAACCTAATCGAAAACAAAATTCTAATTAACATTACATGTGCAATGCTTAAAAACTACCAAACATGTCTGCATATGTTTGCACCCACCTATGGGCACAATATAGTGTATACTATACTAAGATTCATTCCACATTGTAGATAGTTATCTCTCAGAGGTAATCCTATCAAATTACTAAAATCTGACTTTTCACAAAGTCAGATAGATCCTCTTAGGCTCAGCATCACATAACCGAGCAACACTAACACATATCTCTCTAGTTTTGTTCCAAGAGCAGAATATAGTCAAACACAGAGAGAACAATGACATATAAATGAGCAAGATATTTATGCAAAACAATTATGCAGTATGTATCTGTAAGCTTGTGAATTATCAAAGATTGCAATACATCAATTCTGTCTGGAAATACATCCTAGAGACCTAATTTTTAAATGGCAATAATTTATGCACCCAAATCAATGTGCTATTATTTATAGTAAAAATTACATCCAACCTAATTTACAAAATTAGGGAATCATTAAGGAAATTATTATACAGCTATGTGATAGAATATTAAGTAGCCATTAAATTATATTCATGAAGGTTTTTTCTTGTCTTTTTTTCAAGACAGGGTTTCTCTGTGTAACAGCCCTGGCTGTCCTAGAACTCACTTTGTAGACCAGGCTGTCCTCAAACTCACAAAGATCTTCCTGCCTCTGCCTCTCAAGTGCTAGGATTAAAAGTGTGTGCCACCACACTTCGCTTATTCATGAATATTTTAGTGGAATAGAAAAAAATCACTTATATTTTGGCTAAAAAGACTAAGTACAAAGTTATACACATGCACACATGTGTATATGTATGTGTGTTATACCAAATATATATGAAAATATGTCAAAATATTAACTCCAAATGGCTAAATTTTGAGCAATAGCTCCATATGTTTTGCTCATTTATTTATTTTTATTTAATTTAGAAAAAAAATTGTGCTAAATGTTAAAGAAAACCAGGGAAAAATTTGGACCATAAGAAAGAAGCGCGAAGAATGAGGATGAGGGCCATAAGAAGTTACAGTGAAGCTATTCCACTCAAGTCAAGGAAGTATGGAGCTGGGTACTATGACGCACTCTGTAATACCAGAACTGGGAGGTAGAGGCTGTAGGATCAGGAGTTCAAAGCCAGCCTGATTACACCAAGTTGGAGGACACAATAAACTACATGAGACCCTGTCTCCCAAAACTAAAAAGATCTACTAGTTATACACAATAAAATAAAAAATTAAAATAATGAAAAATCATATTCTATATGACAATTCAGTAACTAGACAAGGAAACCCAAAATTTGTCATTAAATGCTAACATTACTTTGTATAAAACTATTAGCAGCAGTGAGGAATTTTGATAAATAAATAATAAAACCTTTTTTTAAGGCAGTTTACTCTTAACCTGAAGTGATTATAAGGAGATAAAATAGTTACTACTCATAAGAAAACAACCTTTACATATTCGCATTCTATTCACTATGAAGGAGATAGAGTATTCTTCCTTTTTCACAATTACAGTTAAACAGATCTTTAATTTGCCCAGTGAACATTATACACTTAAATATGAATGCAAGCAAACTGGCTTTTTACCAAAAAATATTTCAGCTAGTTTACTAATAAGTCTTTTGTAATATAGCATATCCCTCTTCACTTTACTTGTTAGGTTGCAAATGCTTTATAATCAATTCCATTTCAGATAGCTTAATTACGGAGTTGATCCTGAGCTGACAAAACATGAAGCAAAGGGCATGGAACTTTCTAGTCATACTAAATCTGCTAGGTAAGATAGGGACTTCAGTGACTAAGTACTGATTTATTTGTTTTTTTATTTACTTATTTCACATATCAGGGACTCACTACAATCAATTCAAGAGAAAGCAGAACATATTTATGTTTGGTATTTTTATAACTATGTAAAATCATCATAAACTAGAATTGCTAGTTCTTAGTCTTTCTTTTTCTAAAACTCTAAACAAGCTATAGTCGGAAGAAACCATATATAAAAAAAAATGAAGGAAAAATCAAAATCAAAGCAAAAATCTCACCGCAAGCATAAATGTTCAAGAATTCCATCTGAAAACAAAGCTCCTTAAAATAAATCTAAAATTGAAGTTCACAGAATGGTATCTAAGACCTCAAAGAATTCTTATCCATGGCAATTCTAAAAATATACAAAATAATAAGATTAATTAGATGATACATCCACAAATAAACAGAGGTGTCTGGCATCACAAGGCAACTAATTTAAAAGATGGACATAAGGTGAATCTCTGTGAGTTCGAGGTCAGTCTGGTTTATAAAGCCAGTCCAGGACAGCCAAGGCTGTTACACAGTGAAACCCTGTCTCAAAAAGCCAAAAAACCAAACCAAACCAAAGCAAAACAAAAAAGAAAAGATGGACATAAAATAAATAAATAAATAAAAAATACAGACAGAAGCAAATAGCTTTTATCTATGACTTTAGTGTATAAAGAACTAATATCTGATGCAAATTAAGCTCTGAATTATGTGACTTAACTTTGGTAAACACCTCTCTTTCCTATTTAGGTGAAAGTCCTTCAAAACCATGTAAATACCTAACTCTGTGCTTTATGCTTGGGGTGGGCGTGGGGGGAGGTAGGGAAACTCACCTCATTGTTAGAAAAATCCCAAAGACTCTAAGCTCATTAATAATAAACTAACAAATTAATTATGTCAAGATACAACTCAAATTAGATACTACTTGAAAATAAAACAAAGCAAACAACTCATAACTCCTTATGAGGAGCAGGTAGAGCCACACAAAGCCTTCTAGAATGCCAGTGTGTGGTGACACTGGCCACCCAGGCAAGCCAGAAAGTCTGCAGTGAGCAAATCAGTGCATGCAAGGGATGTACCTCATTCTACAGAGCCACACTTTAATCCTGGCCAGAGGTTATAGGTTTACAGCTGGAACTTTCTGCCTTAAAACTCTAAATCTTTGGGAAAGGCATCATACTTTAATCAGATAAAACCTCTAGCACTTAGAAACATGCCCAGAGCACATGAAAGTAAAAAAGTAAACGTAGCAGGGAGTGTTTGCATTTCCAGCACTGAGGAGGTTGAGGCAGGGAGATCATGAGTTCAAATCTAGCCTAGGTTATATACAAAGACACTGCAAAAATTACATAAAAACAATAATGAAAAGAGATGCTAATATCCTAACATGTGAACACTAAAAATAGTGGTTATACAGCATAAGGCACCCTCAAGCACTTTCCTTTCATTTTATTCCACCTCAGGGTGGAAAAAGAGACACAAGCAGAGCAAAATCTCCTTAAAAAGTTCTTCCTTATGTCTTTTTCCTCATGCATCTTTTCAAATTTTTGGTAATATGTTCATTTTGGTCTCCAGGTTTCTTTTTCATCTTTCTTTCTTTCTTTCTTTCTTTCTTTCTTTC
>CAJQZJ010032236.1:769462-780443 GCA_907164525.1 Lophiomys imhausi
TTCCTTCCTTCCTTCCTTCCTTCCTTCCTTCCTTCCTTCCTTCCTTCCTTCTTTTTTTCTTTTCTAAGACAGGATTTCTCTGTATAGCTCTGGCTGTCCTAGAACTCACTCACGCTGGCCTCAAACTCACAGAGATGTGCCTCTGCATCAGAGTGCTGGGATTAAAGGCTTCGGCCACCACTGCCTGGCTCCAAAATCTTTCTTGGTTAAGGATATTTTAGTAGATGGCCATCTGGAAGACCATTTTAAAAAACGAAATCCTGCAGAATATTCAATTCATTCCAACTGTGTCAGCTACTGCAAAGTCCAAGCTGAGAAGCAGAAACTCAAGAACACATCGACCCATGGTGAGTACTAAAAGGAGAAACGGTTACACAAATGAATAAGGAGTGTTTCCACAACACAACAGCAGTGGAACAGCCAATGCTAACTAAGCTAACACGAGGGAAACAGGCCCACCAGGTACTAGGAGCTCCACACGTGCCTCAATGCAAATACACAGTGTCTCTAAGTGACCAAGTGCAGCAGCTAGCCTTTATTGATGATCCCATATGATATACTCAACAAGATTACCGCATCAGACACAGTCACTTTTAAACTGGAGTAATATCAGTCTTTACAAACAGGAAAGCAAAGCCAACGAACGAACGGTTAAATAAATCAAGATCAGACCATGTGATGGCGCCTAGAACACAGACAAGTCTAGCCCTAGCGTCCCTACACACCTTTTAAACTGAAAAACAAAAATGCAACATAAAGACAAACTTACAAACATTTCTTATAAAGTACAGGCTGGCTTTTTCGAATATATGGAATTGCAAAGCTCTCACTGGTCACCACTGGACAAGTAAACAGGTTCTCAGCCATTCTTACATCTCAGGTGCTTTTTCATTCATCTGAATACCCTCATCACAACCCAGGTCTTGAGGAGAGAGAGGACACCACTTAGCTGATCATGATGTTCTTAGGATACGCCCTACCCTGAACTCTCCCAGCATATGTGCTTATACTTTGTAATTCGTAATTAATATTACACCAGACTCCACCCAAAGCTTGCCTATGCTCCATAAGACTTTTAAGTAAAATAATATAGTCAAATATCATGCCACATTTCTCTCATGCAACACTCATGTGAAAAACAATAACATAATTCAATACTATCTTATGATAATAAAATCTTGAATTAATAAAAATAATAGCATGCTACTTTTTCCTTAGGGTTAATCTGTTTCCTTCAGCAGCAGTAAAGATCTCATTTCATTTCTACCACCTTGAAAAAATTTAAGATGGATTTTTTTGAGGCCTGCTATAAAATTATCATTGACATTTTAATTAAAAAAAGAAATGTACTTAGAATAAACACAATGTTTCCTCCAACACTCTGAGTAGCTATTTCACTGCTTCTTTGTACACTCTTGGTAAATTATGCAGGATCTCACCAAGGAGAGCATCTGTATTTCACTGTCCTCAGTAATGTAATCTACATTTATCACTATTTTAATTAAGCCGATTCTTAATTTGGTACTCTCACTGCAAAGAAAAAATCTCTCCCTCTCTCTCTGGCAGACAGCATCTTGTTAGTCTTGTAAGCTACTCTTTAATTTCAAACAGGCATCTTAACGCAATCAGTCACTATTTTAAAAAGACCTCTTTATTGTGCTTTATTAACTTTTTCATTTGCATTTCTCTGCATATAACATTTTTATTATAATGATGAAATCAGTACTTTCAAGATTCTCAATTACTTCATCAATTCATTAAGTATAGCATGTACTTATTATAATGCTAAATTTAAAGTTACCCCAAATCATCATAAAACATAAATAAAAACTATACATGAAAAATAACACTGAACGTTGAGAAGCTTCAATTTGGAAATTCCCTATAAGACTATTTTTGTCACTGGGTCCATCTATACTGTCTAATACTTCAAGTAAACCCACCTGTGCAAATCCAGTAGTTGCTAACCAGCTCCATCTAAGCGCGGAATACCTGCTATTCATTTTCTATTACTGCTTGTAGCCAAAATATTTAAAAAACAAATTTCTCATTATAATGCATGTGTGCTTGTTTTAGGTGTTTTGAAGAGAAATAATTATGAAATGTTACATAGTCATATTAGATTGTGTACCTTGTATACATGAAATTTCAAATCATATATGCATAAGAAAGACTGATGTTAAAAAGTTCTGTATGCTGTATCCTTTAACTGAGCATCTTCTATGTGCCTGGTACAATATTAGCAGGGAGAAACTGAAAGACAAAAGCCTTATATAGAGCAAAAGGAGTGCTAATCATAGCAGATAATCCACAAAGGAGCAGGCAGGCCCTGTGGCTGTCAAATCTGTTCTTTCAATAAGAGCTACGCCAGGCACCCATCTCCACTTCAACCTGTCAAAAATGCTCTCATCTAGTTCATCTACCAGGACTTTTCATAGTGGTAAATAACTGTTGTTTATTAAGTGAAAGGTACCCTAAGTATTCTGATACTCTAAAGGAGAAAATTGAAATGCTTCTATTGTATTATCTCCCAAAGTTTATTTATCATCAGCATTCGCATATTGCTAAGTAAGATTTAGTTGATAAAGATGCTAGTCTAAGATGTTTGGAAATGGCATTTGTAGAGAGATGAAAGTCAATGCACATGTGATTTTGCCACTCCACATTATCAAGGAATTCTGTGCCAAGTTTCAGATCCACATAAGTCACCAGAAGTTTCAAGACAGGAGTGTTAAAACAGTGTGCATTAAGTGTATTCTAGATTTCATATTAAAATATCTTTCTATTAAACAAAATCATTTACTTTTGCTGTGTGAAATTTCAAAATTACGACTTGAACAATTAAAAGTACCTGCACAATATATACATAGTATCTCTAATCCTTTACAAGGCTCTCAAAGGATAAACTATTCCCATTTTACAGATTAAAAAACAGGTTCAGATATTTGCAATTCTGTTTAACATACTGTTTAGTGAATCTAGGATATAGGTTGATTTTTTTTAAATTAAAGAGCCTTTAGGAGTATAATAAATTCAATGTATGAAATATGTGTCTTTTAAAATCTTAAATATAATGTATGCTTTTATTATCAATTAACAAATTCACATTTAGTTTTATTTTACAATGAAAGACTTAACTATCCACTCAAAAACATACAATCAAATACTAAATAAGTAACCAAATGGAGGAAGGGAAATCTACAATTTAAATCAATGCTAATGAATGAAAATACTTTAGTCATTATGTAACTGCCTTGGTTTGAATTTAAATAATCTCTTGTGTAAAGCTTTGGTTATCCAATTCCAGAACAAGTAAAAGTTAAGTTCTAAGCAGCCTACTAAGATTCTAATTCAGAAACAAGTACAAAAGAATTAAATTATTTTTAAATACTCTTATTGGAGTTCAACTTCAAAAAGGTATTTCATGAAGAGGCCTACAGCTTATAAAATTCCTTTATCTCAAATTACTCTGATAAAAATCTGATAAAACTGGGTTAACAACAAGAGGTAGCCAACAATTCTACATGAAAACTCAGAATGGTCTTTTGTTCCCTTTGTTTAATGTAAAGCCACTAGTGAAAAACAAGAACGTCTCCTTAGGAAAAAGGGATCTCTTGTTTGCCTGGGGGGAAAAATTAAATTTAAATACCCTGCTTCTTACCTGACATTGCAAATTCATCCACTTCTATCTCCTGTGCCTTTAAAGACTACAGAGGGCACTGTTGCACCAGCTTTCAAGCTTTACAATAGAAGCCTTAGGAGAAAACACTCTAATTTCTCTAAAGGGTCAAATGCATGGAAATCTACTAAGCTTAATATAAAGGGAAAAAAACAAAAATGTATTTTTTTTTTCTAAAATAGACCGGACTTCAATGAGGGGAAAAACTTAACAAAAACAACTGTCAAGCTGAGAACACTGCACGGCACGTGTTTTGCATTTTCCTTTGTGGTGCTTTCACAAGAAAGGTAACTAATCACAGCACCTTCTTATCCCTGCGAACAGCATCCCACTGCAGAACCCTCCTCACAATCAGAAGCAAAATGAATGTGGTACCTCACGCCATCCTCCCGTAATTCTATCAAGAGAAAGAATGCAGCCTGTTTGCATACTTTTGTCTGAAAGGCCAATGCCATTTGTCCCCTCCTTGGGTAAAACAACAGCTACAGATCAATCATTCTCATATCAATGCAAACACTGGAAAAAAGTAAAAACTGAAAAACTGAAATCCTTACCTTTTTAAACATTTTATTACATGAGAACACACAAATTCAGAACATAATTCTAACAAGCAAGTTTTTTCCCATAAATATCTACTGGACAAAAATGTCACGATCTAAAACATGTTATGCACAGTGCTTACAAATCTAGTAATTATATATAGATAGTATTCAATAAAAATTTGCATCATTTATGTCATAATTGATTGACACTAAATTCAATTACAAGCAGTGCCAATCTTTTGATACCTATGCTTTCAATACATACAAAACAACTAGTATATGCAATATGAAGCTTCATATTAGACAACGATTTACATTTTGCACTTCCTTATTTATCCAATTTTAATTTTTTGATACCACCAATACCATAAAAATTAAAGGGAAATCAAATTATTTCAGTTGGATAATTAAAAACTAATGTCCTGAGCTACTGAATCTGTGTAGAAAGACATTCATTAGCTATGAGAATGATAATCGTGTCCCAAAACTAGCAATAACATGTAAAAAGAGACAAGAAGACATTCCTTCAAAACACATCATACCACATGGCACATATATCACCATCTACACAGGTACCATCAGAAAACTCGGATCCCTAATATAAAATCCAAATTTCCCTAGAAGAGCCAGTACACCACACCTTTTGTTACTTTCTAAATTCCAAGGAGATTAACACCTCTGAAATCAAAGCACAGAACTGTAAAAGTGTTGAGAATTCTACAATAATAAGTCAACCTGCTTGTAAATCAAAACGAGGGGAAGGGGATTTAGATGGCATGAAGATTTCATTTTAGTACAAAAGCCCCAGTTTAACAAGTTATTTTCAGCCAATAAAAGTCAAAAGTAAAGCATTGTTAAAGGTGCTAGTACTGACTCTGAGGCTTTAACTTATGAGCTTAACCAAAATGCTACTTGAGTACTACTCCTTTAAATTATTAATTTATAGGTTGTACTTAGTCTCCTCCTGAGGCAAAGCAGTTTGTAGGTATGTTGAATGTGTGTAAATAAACAGAAAGCTTTTATAGGGGGTCTAAACATAACAAAGCAACCCCTTTTAATGAATGTTGAATGTGCAATCCCATGAATCAAGGTTATATAAATGGACTTTATCACTTTAAATATCTGTGATATTCTCTAGGAAGTCAATAGACAAATTTAGAAAAATTAAACATTAGTCTATTGTTTTTCATTAATTTGATAAAATAAATGCTTTCAACAGAATCAAAGTGCTCAAAGAAACCTAGGATAGCCTGTTACAAGCTGTGGACAATGTACTTGGAAAGGTGTTCTTCATCTACAACAGGGATGACTGGAAAAACAAGCTGACAATATCTTTTTGATAGTCAGAATTTTAATAAGGTATTTTAGTTTACTATTTTACAAACAGAGCATATTAAAATCAATTTTTGGTACCTTTAATTTATGCAAAGCTTGATGGTGAGCAATTGCTGTTGAGAGGATGCAGCATTGCTGATTCATACACAAACATCTTATTTAACTACATTGGATAAGAGGATGCAGCATTGCTGATTCATACACAATCTTACTTAACTACACTGGATAATAGCAGTGCTCCTAAAGGAGTATAAAAAGCAAAGTGATTAGCAGTCATTACCGTTAATTAGTGCTCACATTACACATCTTGAGATGAATCTCCTTTAAGCTGAATACATGGAAAGTTTATTATTGTAGGTTTCCAAACTATGCCTAGGTAAGCTTCAGGACAGACCATCAACTACCAGTAAGCAGAATGAAAAACAGGGACAGATCAGCATACAATTAGTATGGCTATATTTTTAAACAGGAAGAGAGTTGAGAGGAATAAGTAAAACTGGAAACTCATACTTCACATTCTGCAATCTCACTGATAAAAGGAGGAAATGTGTGTTTATCAAACTCACTGTGAGTGCACAGTTCATTTGGAGTCCTGTAAACAATCCCTGGCTGCCCACTTCCAAATGCATGTGAAAGTCTTGGGTATTCAGAGCAACATACTGAGCAAGCAAGGTCATGCTAGTGATGCCCTGGAAATGGGAAATTAGGAAAACGTGGCAATCAGAGGGTTTGGACTGAGCAGAAAAAGCCCTGAGGCTGGCTTACCATCTTTCAGCACCAGTCAGACTGTCTCTGCTTATTCAGTATTAACACAACAGGGCTGTGAGTGAATGAAAATAACTCCACACACCTAACTAGGACACTGGCTCTCTTGTTTAGAAAATGACAGACATTTGTCACAGAAAACAAAACAAAAATCTCTCAAACACAGCTTTCAAAGACCAGCTCCAAAAGGAAACAGGCTCCTTCTGGACTTTGAGAGGGACATGGGAATGGCTGATATCCTGTTAGTTATTATGGTTCCTCTCCCCTATTTCACTCTGTACGTTTAAAAATACCAGCCAAATGTTCAACAAAGAAGCATCAAAAGCAATGAATACTCATTAGAGGACAAAACCACAGGTTCAAAACAAAACAAAAAAAAAACATTGTTAACACTGTCCATTTAGAAACTTAAACTACATACTTCAGGTATTGTTCTCTATATGTACTATACAAATGCGTCCTACAGAAATGTTGCTACATCAAGTATTAATAATGCTTTCCTTACTCTGAGTAATACATACAGATGTACTTTTGAAACCTCACTTCTGATGCCATACAGAATTCCACTGTATGGATGCATCATAATTTTGATTACCAGTAATTTGTAAATTGTTATATACATCTTATTTCTTTAGGATATATCTACCAAGAGGAACCACAGTTTTGTGTCTGATGAGTGCTGCTAAATTATCCTTCAGAAAACTGTTAAATTATCCTCAAAAACAAAATGAGCCAATTTACAGGAATCCTTGAATCCCATAACAGTACCCATTTCTCAAGACCAACATCTTTAGCTTTGCTATGGTAGTTCTGAACCTTTTTTTTCCATGTGAGTTTCTTTGTAAAATGCCTGGTCATACTCTTAGTTCATATCACTATTTGGATGCATGTTATAACACATCAAAACAAAACAAAACGAAAAACCAACAGATTCTCCATCAAATTTCACCAATAGGAGCATTTAAATACCTTGATAATATGAGCACATCTTAACACATATATGTATATATGCATGTTATATAGATATGCATGTATATGTATCACAGATGTATATTTTTTACCTCATGAAAATAAAAAAAAAATCAAAGATTATTTTGGAATTTTGAACATTATCTCACTAAAACTACCTCTCCTTTCTGTAAGTGGAAAAACCTCTAGCTAGTATCATCAGCAATGTTTTCTTGTTGCCTCTTTAGCATTTTTCTTATTCCATGAGGGAGCGTGAATATGTTTTAATATGTTAAATATGTTATTAGAGCTATCAATGAATCAAGGAAGGAAATTAGAACTATCAATGTACACAAGATCTTTATGTTTTTTATTGTGAATCAAGGACTTAGTTAAATTCTTGTAAGAAATATTAAGTGGAAGAAAAACGATGAATTAATTCAATATAGAGGATGCCAATTGAAGCTAAGGCCTCGGACACCCTGAGCAAGCCTCTGTCTCTGAGCCATGCTCCCAGCTCTAATGCTGTAGCTCAGCCTACCCTGAATCTCTTGACCCTCCTCCCTCAGCTTGTCCAGCATATCCTACTGGTGAGCACCAGCATAACTGGCACAGTTTATAAATGTGAAATAAGAGCCATCAGGGTGGCTCACCACACAAAGAGGCCGGCTGGCAGGACTGACACCTAGTTTGACCCCTAGAGTCCACATGGTAGAAATACCTTGAATCAGCACACAGGCTCCCAATTTAGTCCTTACAAAATCCTTAGAGGAGACATGATCCAACATGACTCTGAGAGCCTAAGAAATCAACATATACAGACTCCACTGGTAACTGAATTAAGGACCTCACATCCCTGTTACCAAGTCCCAGGGCTGCCATCTCCTCACTGCCAATCTAGAGGGCACACTGGCTTACATCACATATGTGCTGCTATAATTATGTTCTGATACCAGTACAGATGCATGTTCTACCACTTTTTAGCTATACAACCTTGGACAGGGTACTTACCTTGTATCTCAGTTTGTTTATGTCCAAACTAAAGATAATATACACCACTGCAATAATATATGGATAGATCAGAATATACACTAAGACATCAGTAGAACACTGGATTTTTTAAGACATGATTTAAAGAGGAAAAAGATCTGCATGATTTACAGAGTTACTATGATGAAAGTATTCAACACTGATAGTAAGGCAAAATGTTTACAAACACAAGTTCTGAGAGAAATTTCACTCTTAATTTGTTATAGAACTGACTATGTGATTGATGAAAATCATTATGAATATTCCTAGAGAAAACATACAACAAAAACTGTTAAATACTTCTCACAGTTAGGACATTACAGTGAATGCTGAAGAGTGCCAAAAGCTGAAAAACAGGGAATTCTAGCTAAAAGTTATAGATGAACAGAAAGAATATGCTATTCATGTAAACAAATAATGGTGAAAATGGCATAATAGAATAACTACTCACAAAAGTAACATAATTGACATACAGAAACTCAGAAAAGAAGAAGTAACAATTGGGGACACCAGGAGTGATGCCTTTTATATCATTGTTCCTCACCCTTCAATACATAAAAGCCATAGGTCTACTTCCTAACAGCCAGGTTCCCAAATCAGTAGCTCCTTTTACAGGCCTCATCTGCCCTCACTTCTTGTCTTTTGTTTGTTATTTTGAGGCTCACGCTCTACTTAGACTCATGGTGAACCTCCTACCACAGCCTCCCATGTTGGGTCTAGAGGTGTAAGCCAATATGACGTTTGGTAGTTCTCATTACCTCATACCTAAAATCCTAAAATACTGCTTTTTAATCTTTGCTTTGTGAAACTATAATATTTTCCAGACATATCTACAGTATCCTCATCTGTTGAAACACACACAATGATGCTTCATCTCTGGAAGCTCCAGAAGGCCTCTCTGATCCTCACCAGAAATAATCACAGCATGTGATACAAAACAGAGAATCACTGATTTTCAATTGAAGTGTCATATTCCCAGGTTCTAAGGTTTTCTGAAACTGGTGGTTAAAAATTGGTTTTAAATTGTAAAAAGAACTGACGACTATTAGACCTAAGATTATCCTTACAAATTTACATGTACCAAAATTTACATAAATTCACCCTTAACTTTCAGATTTAGAAACCCCATCTTAAAGAATCACATTATGCCACATAGAAGTCCACAAATCTGATTCTTTTTTTTTTAATGTTTATTTATTACTTCAATTTACATCTCCATCACAGTCCACTACCTCCACCCCTCCTGGGCCTACCCTCCCATCCTCTTCCCCTTCTCTCACCCTCTCCCCCTTCTTCCACCCTCTTTCCATTCTCCCACCTCTCCTACTCCTCCTGTGTTGGGTGCCCTACATAATAGCCCCCTTCAGTTCAGCAACCATATAAGGGTAAGAGCTTCCTCTTGCACTGGGGACCTACATGGCAGCTCTACTAGGACAAAGTGTCCAAATAACAAGTAACAAAATCTATGTTCCTGTTCCTTTCAGTCTGTTGGTTGTAGGATACTTACTCTGTACTATATAGCTAAAATCCAGTTATAAGTGAATAGGTGTCATGTGTATCTTTCTGGGTCTGGGTTAGCTCACTCAGGATGAACTTTTCTAGTTCCATCCATTTGGCAGCAAATTGCTTGATTTCCTTGTTTCTGATGGGTGAGTAGTATTCCATTGTGTAAATATACCACAGCTTTTTTATCCCTTTATCAAAGGACACAGTCATTAGAACAAAACAGCAACCTACAGATTGGGAAAAGATCTTTACCAACCCCATGTCTGACAGAGGGCTAATATCCAAAATTTATAAAGAACTCAAGAAATTAAACATCAAGGAACCTAATAAACCAATCAAAAAATAGGGTACTGAGCAAAACTGAGAATTCACAAAAGAAAAATCTTTAATGGCTGAGAGACACCTGAAGAAATGCTCAACATCCTTAATCATCAGAAATGAAACTCAAGATGACTTTGAGATTCCATCTCACACCTGTCAGAATGGCTAAGATCAAAAGCTCAAAAGACAGCACATGCTGGTGAGGTTGTAGAGAAAGGGGAACACTCCTCCATTGCTGGTGGGTGTGCAAACTTGTACAATCACTATGGAAATCAGTCTGGTGATATCTTAGAAAACTTGGAATTGCTTTACTTCAAGACCCAGCCATACCACTTCTGGGTATCCATCCAAAGGGAGATCTGGCTGTCAGTCCACCAGCACTTTCTCCATCATAGGATACAAACTACTCATTGTCCTTTCTAGCGTGAGGACTTGCTAGCATCCGAGCTCTCTAGCATGCGATTCCTCACCAAATCATAAAGACATATCCTCATCTATGTTCATAGTAGCTTTATTTTTAATAGCTAGAAACTGGAAACAACCCAGATCTGATTCTTTTTTTTTTTTATAAGTACTTTATTTTTTTTTCAAGTTACATCTCAGTCGCAAACCCTTCCCTATTCCCCCTTCCTGTCCCACCCTTCCACCCTCTTCCCCCCCCAACAGCTTCTATTTTCATTCCAACAAATGGTTCTTTCTCTTATAACAGTAAATTCTATACAAAACAGCAGAATTAAATATGCCACATTTATGAGAGTTAAATGGCCCAGTATACCTTCCCAATGTCCAGTTCATACATATTTGGCCCGTGACTTTAACCTTCTACCTTCTAACCATCTCCATGAGTTTAAAGTTC
>CAJQZJ010032236.1:810443-863752 GCA_907164525.1 Lophiomys imhausi
TCTGAGGTGGTTGAAGAATAGACAGATAGAATCTTATAGTTAAATTTGGAACTGTTTAGGAATCAAGAGGGTGTTATAGATCTAAGAAGATACTCTTAAAAGTGTGTTGCAAGATAGTAAGAATGTTGAGTCACATATAGACCTTTAAAGTCATGGAGTTGGGTAGATAGTAGAATGTTAAAGTCAGGGGCCAAATAGGTATAAACTGAACATTGGGAAGGTATACTGGGCCAATTTACTCTCATAAATGTGGCATATTTATATCTGTTGTTTTGTATGATATTTACTGTTATAAGAGAAGGAACCAGCTGTTGGACTGAAAGGGGAAACCTCTGGAGGGAAGAGGGTGGAAGGGCGGGTTAGGAAGGGGGAATAGGGAGGGGTTTGTTACTGAGATGTAACTTGAGGAAAAAAAAAATAAAGTATTTAAAAAAAAAAGAAACTCAAAAATATACTATTCAAATAATCAAACTAAAAAAAAATAACTCTTCTAGATACTTCTAAAAAAAGATAAAAAAATGGGCCAGTAACTATAAGAAAAAAATGTTCATTATCATTAACTATCAGAGAAATGTTAAATATTGTTATACAAATAACACATCATAACCGAGTCAAAATAGCTATTATTAAAAATTGGTGTCAGAATATGGAAAAAATGAAAATCTCATACATTTGTGGTAAAATGGAAATGAGTACAGTTATTATGAAAAAATGTAGGAACTTCAAATCTTCAATTAGCTAGGCCTAGTAGTGCAGGTCTAAATAATCTTCAACACTTAGGAGACAAGACAGGAAGGTTGCAAATTCAAAGCTTGCGTAGGCCACACAGAAAATTAAAGGCTGGCCTGTGAACTTGGAAAAGCCATGTTTTAAAGCAGAAAGTGAAAGGAGATGGGGATATACAAGCACACATACATCTCTGGGTTTAACTCCAAAGCACAGGGACAAGTGGTGCATGGAAAGCTGTCTTATGTCCTAGCTATCCTACATATGTATATGTGTACCCAATGTAGAACTGTCTTATGTTCTAGCTACCCCAAACATATATGCATGCACCCAATGGGAACTCTCCAGGAAACAAAGCTGATAGTAATTTCCCCTTCATCACTCTGTATTCTCTCATGCCAACTTAGAACAGAGCCTCTATTAAATCATATCTTGTAAAAAAATCCTACTCAATATGTAATTGCTGTTTTAACTTACTTTATGATTTTTTTTCTGATTGATAAATATTCCTAAATCTAAGTACAAAAGCCAACATAAAATGATCATTTTAATGGCTGGAGTGTGTGCTGCTTTGCAGAAGACCTGAGTCACTTCTCAGACATGAAGAAGGGCATCTCACCATCCATCTCTAACTCCAGCTCATAGGAATCCAACTACTGTGGCCATCATGGGAACTTTCACTCATACAAACATAAGCCCCACACATATATACACATCAAAACCAGTATATTTTTTAAAAGATCATTATAATATTTATGATTATGCTGTGTGACAAAAAGTCCGGTGCTTGAAAAGTAGTGTAAAGACATCAACAAAATAACGAAGCAACTTTTACTCATCAGTTTTAGTAATGTGTTTTTTGTCATTTAATTTGAGAACACCACAATGACAGGATAAACTACATGTGGAAAAAAAAAAGGAAAAGACTAGAGGACAGAAACATAAATATAGCATCTTAGATAACACAATTTCAGAAGCAGCGAACTACAAAAAGTTTTTTTTTTTTTTAATAAATGGTTACACAGTCAGGAAAAGGACAAAAAAAAGTCAATGGGACAGAGTCTACAGAATTTGGAAATAATAAACAGAAATACAAGGAATAAAATCAATTGGTAAATTCTGAGAAGGTCACGGGATGAGGAAAAGATAGATAGAATATACATGTAGAGTTCTAAAACAATATATAGACACTGTCAGCAATTCCAAGTGGAGCAAGTTCACAGTTGAGGAGACATATGAACTTCTCAAAATGAAGGAGTCTTATTTTATAGTTTTAAGAAAAACAAAATAGATGAAAAGTCTAAGCCAGGTGGTTCTCTGAGTTCTAGGCCAGCCTAGTATGTAGAATGGGTTTCAGTATAGCAAGAGAAACTACACAGAGAAACCCTGTCTCATAAGAAGGAAGAAAGAGAGGGGAGGGGAAAGAAAGAAAAAGAAAAGTCAACTCTAGACCAGTGATACAGTGAGGAAGGAAACTCTAACAACTGAAAAATATCATGCAATATTTATTTCACAAACAGATCCACCATCATGTGTTTCCTCATACATGTCCAACTTTATCATCTGAAAAGGCCAAATACTGTACAGCCTTAATAATGCCACACCTAGGAGTGAAATGACATTGGCCAGCTATAATGCCAACACATCCTGTCTTTTGAATCCAGAGTCAATACTTGAAACACATTTATGTGCCAAGGGACCAGGTGTAAAAAATAAATATAGATGTTGGGGGAAGGTCTAATATTGTTTCTGATACATTGAATTCAATGCTGAGATCTGGTTACCGCCCCTTCTGAGGCATTCTCTTGATTGGTTAATAAAAGTCGCTTATGGCCAATTAGCTGGGCAGAAAGAGTATAGGAAGGCGGGACTTCCTCAGATCAGCAGGAATTCCACACACACAGAGACTCTCTCCCCTTTCCGCCAGGAGACACAGAAGGAGACAGATGTCTGGAGAAGTCTGGAAGGTACTCACAGGCACATGTTGGTTTGGGGTTAACTTAGAGTAGCTAATTGAGAGTCTGCCCAGCTAAGGGCTAAGCGTTAAGATATTAAAAGGTCTTGGTGTGTTTAACTATTGGGGAAAAGACTGCGGCGGCTTATAGGCCCTCAGTCCAAGCAGTCCCGGGCTGTTGGATTCCCAGACTCCCCTTGAGCCCAAGCGAATCTCCCGCCAAGCTGCCGGTAATTCTACCGGCCTAATATAACAACTTATATTAATTAACAGAATTTAGGTTATAGGTGGTGTAGGCCACCTTTGATCCCGGGGCTCTTTCTCCAGGATAAGTTAGGCAACCGGTGAAGGCATTCAGGCCAGGCCGCCTGCTCCTCTGCCAAGCCACCAGCTACTCCATCGGCCACTCTGCCTGCCTAATATTACAGTTTATACTTACTAATAACTACATTAATTAATTAATTTGCAGTTTTCAGGTGGCGCCCAAAGTGGGGCAATTAGAATCCATGCTTACAGCCTGAGAAGGCCTGGGTGAAAGTTGGTTTCCTAGCCAAAAAGCGGGGAACCGAACACAAATGCGCCTGCAGAGTGGCCGATGGAGTAGCTGGTGGCTTGGCAGAGGAGCAGGCGGCCTGGCCTGAATGCCTTCACCGGTTGCCTAACTTATCCTGGAGAAAGAGCCCCGGGATCAAAGGTGGCCTACACCACCTATAACCTAAACTCTGTTAATTAATATAAGTTGTTATATTAGGCCGGTAGAATTACCGGCAGCTTGGCGGGAGATTCGCTTGGGCTCAAGGGGAGTCTGGGAATCCAACAGCCCGGGACTGCTTGGACTGAGGGCCTATAAGCCGCCGCAGTCTTTTCCCCAATAGTTAAACACACCAAGACCTTTTAATATCTTAACGCTTAGCCCTTAGCTGGGCAGACTCTCAATTAGCTACTCTAAGTCAACCCCAAACCAACATGTGCCTGTGAGTACCTTCCCGACTTCTCCAGACATCTGTCTCCTTCTGTGTCTCCTGGCGGAAAGGGGAGAGAGTCTCTGTGTGTGTGGAATTCCTGCTGATCTGAGGAAGTCCCGCCTTCCTGTACTCTTTCTGCCCAGCTAATTGGCCATAAGCGACTTTTATTAACCAATCAAGAGAATGCCTCAGAAGGGGCGGTAACCAGATCTCAGCATTGAATTCAATGTATCAGAAACAATATTAGACCTTCCCCCAACAGACCAGGTTTATGTCCAATAACTTGGGGACTGACAGGGCTTGGGACAAACTGCAGTACAAGGAGCCAGGAGAAATCTGCACAGGGCTGTGTGCCTGTTTAATTAGCACCATGTTTGAGTCCTCCTAAAAATCTTGAAGTCATATTACAAGTTTTCCCCACTTCAAACACTCTGGATTTACCTCAAAGTGACTAAAGTCTCTAGAATACCTCCCCCACCCAGGATCTGAAGAGAAAAGACTCACAAAGCAGTTTTTTAAACTATAAGCAGATTTCCTAATATAGAGATATTCTGAAAAGTGTCTACTCAGCAATTGTACAAAATAATCTGCAGCTGGAAATCCTCCTAGTACAGATAATAATTGAACAGCAAATGCTACAATGCCTTATTTTTACAAAGCTTCACCACAAAGCCCAAGCCCCTGAAGTTTCTGGACAAAAGCAAAAACAAAAAAGTCAAAATTTATCACTGGACTTACATCACATAATGAAATACCACTGTGGTGTTTCTGTATAAAAAATAATTTGATAATTTTTTGACTTATCTACCTTTTCAACAATTATATGAGGCTGTGCATCCCAAAACCTTTTCTAGGCACTTATGATACAGAAATGGAAGAGCGAGCACTGCATATGGCATTGAAGGTCTCTCACAGTCCAGCAGAAAGTACAGCTGTATAAAATTCGTCACAGTGGCATGCTCAGGGCCACAAGCAAGTTGCCATGACAGACATAGGAATAAGAAAAACTACAGAAGATTCACAAAGGATGTTGATGAAATTCCTCAGGAGAAGAAATATATATATATATATATATATATATATATATATGGACAGGTTAGAGATACAGGAATTTTTAAAAAATCTAAATTAAACTGGTTATTGGTGATAATTTGATCAGAGTAGTTTATATGGGAATGACATGGTCAGACTAGTAGGACTACAGGGACTTTTGGTCTGGCTTCTTAAAAGTTAGTAGTGTAAGCTTGCATGTAATCTACCTGACAACAGTGTGTTAGAAAAGCTAGATGGAGCACAGGTGGTGACATATTGGGGTCTGCTGCATAATACAGATGGGTAAGCTGGCACAGTAAGAATGAAGGCTAAGGGTCAGATTTATACTTCATTCAAGTATTAGCAACAGGTCTCTGAGATCTAATGGTAGTGGCTGAGGTAAAGGGGGAGCTAAGAAAAAGTTCAAGTTTGATAGTGAAACTTGGGTTTTGACTTGAGTGATGGGGTATATGATGATGTTTTTACAAAGAAGGAAATATAAAAAAAAGAAACAATTTTACATAAAATTTGTATGTTTTCAACTTCCTAAGTTCACCATGCTTATAGACCATGCTTATAGGATACTAAGGTCAGGAAATCATAAATAACTAAATTATGAAGATCTCAGATGGCAAACTCAAGACTTAGAGTCAATGGTTGATATTTTAAACACATACAGAAGAAAGAAGGGAAGATGATGGCCAAGGGAAGAAAGAGAGCAGTGAGGAACAGAGCCATAGAAGTTATCCTAAACAGAATATCTCCATCAAATCCCTTCCCTCGGGGCTCAGGAAACCCTGTTGAATACAGAGGGAAAAGATCAGGACCATAAGAGTCTGAGAGGACAGAGGGCACCAAGAAAACAAACAAGGCCTTACAAACATGGCAGGACCAACCCAAATATGAACTCCCAAAACTGTGGCAGCATTCACAGCACCTGTGTAGGATGGGGTCCCAGTGCTGAGAGAATAGTTAAACACATGTACATCCTCATCTCTAATCCAGAATCCATCTCCAATTACTATTCATTCAGAAATGAAAAAAGAGTTCTCTCCAAAAGAGTCTCACTGAGGTTACAAAGTACTCTTTTTGTTTTTTAAAATGTTTATTTATTACTTCAAGTTACATCTCCATCACAGTGCCCTCTTTCCACCCCTCCCAGTCCCACCCTCCCATTCTCTACCCCCTATCCCTTCCATCCCATTCCTCCGGAGTGGAGTGTCCCTACATATCAGTTCCCTGCCCCAGTTCAGCAGTCATATGAAGGCTAAGAGCTCCCTCATGTACTGGGGGCCTACCAGGCAGCACCACTAGGGCAAAGTGTCTCATTGACAGGTAACAAAGTCTATGTTTTTTTGTTCCTTTTGGTGCATTGGTTGTAGTATAGCTATCCTGTACTATATGGCTAAAATACAATTATAAGTGAATAGATGTCATGTGCATCTTTCTGAGTCTGGGTTAGCTCACTCGGGATGAGCTTCTCTAGTTCCATCCATTTGGCTGTGAATTGTTTCTGATGGCTGAGTAGTATTCCATTGTGTAGATGTACCACAGTTTTTTTTTTTTATCCATTCCTCGGTTGAGGGACATTTGGGTTGTTTCCAGTTTCTAGCTATTACAAATAAGACTGCTATGAACATAGATGAGGAAACATCCTTGGTGTTTGGTGAGGAACCATTTGGATGTATACCCAGAAGTGGTATGGCTGGGCCTTGAGGTAGAGCTATTCCAAGTTTTCTAAGATATCGCCAGACATGTAAAAGAATGCAAATAGACCCATACTTATCACCCTGCACAAAACTTAAGTCCAAGTGGATCAAAGACCTTTACATAAAGCCTGATACACTAAATCTACTAGAATAGAAAGTGGGGGAAAGCCTGGAACTCATGGACACATGTGACAACTTCCTGAACAGAACATCAACAGCTCAGGCTCTAAGACCAACAATCAATAAGTGGGACCTCATGAAACTGAAAAGCTTTTGTAAGGCAAAAGACACTGTCATTCGACCAAAAAGGCAACCTACAGATTGGGAAAAGATCTTTACCAACTCCACATCTGACAAAGGGCTAATATCCATAATTTACAAAGAACTCAAGAAATTGAATACCAAGAAACCAAATAATCCAATCAAAAAATGGAGAACAGAGCTAAACAGAGAATTCACAAAGAAGGAATCCATAATGGCTGAGAGACACTTGAAGAAATGCTCAGCATCCTTAATCATCAGAGAAATGCAACTCAAGACAATTCTGAGAGTCCATCTCACACCTGTCAGAATGGCTAAGATCAAAACTCAAATGACAGCACATACTGGTCAGGGTGTGGAGAAAGGGGAACACTCCTCCATTGCTGGTGGGAGTGTAAATTTGTATGACGACTATGGAAATCAGTCTGGTGATATCTTAGAGAGAAAACCACTCTTAAGGGCAGGCCACTGCTTAGCAGCAGATGATCAACACAAACAAACTCAATGGCAAATGGCATCTTTTGTGGTTCTTGTCAGGGTTTGTTTTTTTCCCTTACAGGTTCTTTGTTTATATATTATGGCTTCCAGTTTTGTGTTTTCATGGGATTCCTGTGTGTGCTAATGTGTGTGACTCTCTGTTTATATGTTATTCTCATGCTTTTTCTTTTCTCTTTAACTTTTTTCTTGTTTGTTTTATCCCATTCTGGTTTTGTTTTGTCTTATTTTATTTCATTACTATTTCCTAGATTTCCATTTTTTTTCCTAAGGAGAGACAGAGTATGGATTTGAATGGGAGGGGAGGTGGGAATATCTCATAGGAGTTAGTGGAGGGGACACCATAAACAAATAGAATGAATAAAAATAATAGTAATTGACTGGGACTTTCTCTCCCTGATAATAAATAACCTCTCAGAGACTGTAACATGGCAACTGACATCCTCTAACAATAAAGTTGAAGGTACTTAGGTTTTGTATTATATTTTACAAAATAAAACAAAACCAGCATTTCTTTACTAGCCTTCTTTCAACAGTAAATATTCCACTTTAGCAATAAAAAAACAATTATTCACTAATTAGCATATCTAAGTTATAAGTGTACATTAAAGAATTTTTGTTTAGTATTGAGTTGAGATGCTTATGATAAAACAAATAAAGAGAAGTGTCAGTGGTTCAAAGAGGAATGAAGAAACTGAAAGTTCAAGTTACAGAAGCATGTTAAATGTAATGCCTTAGAATGAAGTGAACACATGTCTCTGGATTCTGAAATTCTACTAAAATGAAACAAAGGTACAATCTCTCATAAGAATAGGATGGAGCTATCAGAGCTAAAAATATCTTAACTTCTTGCTAGAGTCAGAAAGCAGAGGAAAGACTGAGAACTGATGAACCAGCAGCAAAAGGAGAATCTGCTGTTGCCTGGAAGGGAAGGAGGCTATGGAGCCAATGAGGGCACTCTGTCTTCAACTCCAGCTCACAAGTGGAGTCATGAGGCTGGGAAACTGAATCCAACATATCCACAGTCAGTTTTTCTCTTTCCTATTCTTATACAACACGAGAAAAAGAAAGTCATAGTTGAGGGAGTAACAGAAAATATTTAAAACCTCTGTCTTATGTTTTAAGAACCATACAGATGTGGCTACTACAGAAAAAGAAAATCTATATGAAAAAAGAAATACCAATGAATAAAATTCTTAGCTATTGGAGACACACTACTTTAAAAAATTCAACACAAAAATAAAAGAGTTTCCAGAAGTACTCTCAACTAACATACAACATAGACATGAATAAACTGGGACACAGTCAGTGGGTATGGTGTTTCGTGACGAGAATGAGACCCAAGATCTGTCTCAGTTCAAATGTCCAGCATGTATGTAAACAGTCAGGTGCAGCATCTTGTCTGTATTCCCAGTGCTGGGCATGCAGAAAAGAGACATTATTGGAGCTTGTTGGCCAGGTATTCTGTATTCTGTCCAGTTAGTGAGCTCCAGGCCAAGTTAGAGATTCTGTGTCAAAAATATGGTAGAGAAGCCATTGAGGAAGACCTAATATAACCTCTGGCCTGCACATGCAAGCAAGCATGCACAGGCACACATGTAGATACACACACACACATACACACTCACACACACACACACTCACACACATACACACACACTCACACACACACTCACACACACTCACACACTCTCACACACACTCACACACACACTCACACACACATACACACACACACATACACACACACTCACACACTCACTCACACACACTCACACACACTCACACACACTCACACACACACTCACACACATACACGCACACTCACACAGACACACACACACGCACATACACACACTCACACACACACACTCAGACACACACACACGCACACTCACACTCACACACACGCACACTCACACAGACACACGCACACTCACACACATACACACTCACACGCACTCACACACACACGCACACTCAAAGACACACACGCACACGAGCACTCACACACTCACACACACGCACACACTCACACACACAGACACACACACGCACACTCACATGCACACTCACACACACACTCACACACACACTCACTCACACACACACTCACACACACAGTCACACACATACACGCACACTCACACAGACACACACACGCACACTCACACACACACTCACACACACGCACACTCACACACACACACACACACTCACACTCACACACACTCACACACACGCATACTCACAGACACACACACGCACACGCGCACTCACACACTCACACACTCACGCACACTCACACGCACATTCACACACACACTCACACACTCACACACACACTCACACACACACATTCATTCACACACACACACACACACACACACACACACACACACTCACAAGTACATGCAACAAAAAGACAGGATTAGGAGTTCAGGCCCATTCTGGTCTACCAAGGAACATCTTGTATATACAAATGACACAGACATGAAATACATTTGGGAAAATAGAAGTTATATCAAGATTCAGTCTACAAGGTATAATTTCTGACCAAGCAGTACCGGGGGAAAAGAAAGGTACATGAAGAAAATCAGAAAGAGGAAATTATCAAACAAGTAATAAAAGCAGACTCCCAGGGCCATTCTTACTCTAGTCTACTGGCTCTGCTTGTTTTTTTTTTTTTTTTTTCTAACAGATTTGACATTAAGTATTTCCCCTTAGAGAGAGAGAGAGAAAGAAAGGACTATTAAATTTCTAGTTCCCATAGTCAGTTCCAGGTAAAAGGAAGTGCTTACATCCTGCCAGTCACCATTGGCTCTGTTCTGTTATGACCACATATTCCTGATGCAGCCACTACAGCGAGAGGAATGCCCTAATATAAATGGTTTTCCCTTAGACTATAAGGTTGTCTTCAACCAAAGCCAAACTTTCAAAGAGATGTTCTAACACTAGGCGATTATGGAAGAGTTACAGGAAAAGCATTTATTAATGTTCAAAAAGACATTGTGGCTAAATATGGACATTTCAAAGTGTAACCACTAGGGCAAAGTGTTTCATTAACAGGAAAAAAAGTCTATGTTCATGTTACCTTTGGTGTATTCATTGTAGAATAGTTATCCTGTACTATATGGCTAAAATCTGACTAGAAGTGAATAGATGCCATGTGAATCCTTCTGGGTCTGGGTTAACGCACTCAGTTCTAGTTAGCTTCTCTAGTTCCATCCATTTGGCTGCAAATTGCATAATTTCAGTTTCTGATAGCTGAGTAGTATTCCATTGTGTAGATGTACCACAGTTTTTTAATCCATTATTTGGTTGAGGGACATCTGGGTTGTTTTCAGTTTCCAGCTATTACATATAAGGCTGCTATGAACATAGATGAGGAAACTTCCTTGTGATTTGGTGAGGAATCACTTGGATGTATACCCAGAAGGTATGGTTCCTTCTGGAATGACTGGGTCCTGAGGCAGAGCTATTCCAAGTTTTCTAATATACTGCCAGACTGACCTCCATAGTGGTTGCACAAGTCTGCACTCCCACCAGCAAATGGAAGAGAGTTCCCCTTTCTCCACACCCTCACCAGCATGTGCTGTCATTTGAGCTTTTGATCTTAGCCATTCTGACAGGTGTGAGATGGAATCTCAGAGTCAGTCATCTTGAGTTGCATTTCTCTGATGCCTTGTAGTCCCCGGTGTATGAGGAGGCTCTTGGCCCTCATATGACTGCTGAACTGGTGCGGGGGACTGTTATGTAGGGACACTCCACTCCAGAGGAGTGGGATGGAAGGGACAGGGGGTAGAGGGTGGGAGGGGCAGAACTAGGTCACTGCGATGGAGATGTAACCTGAAGTAATAAATAAATAGTTAAAAAAAAAGAATTTGAAACTACTGTGCCTAAGAAATTTTGTAAAGAAAGAGTCCTCTGAAATGGGGACAGTGGGAAGAAGGTTCAGATCTAGAAATAGCACCACATCAGTAGAGAAAGAGAAAATACATTGATCCTTAAATATGATTCTACAGAAAAATGATGTTAATTTGTATCTTTTAATAACTATTATCTTTTTATGCTTTAAACAAAAAACTTACACACACTAATAAATTACTGATCTCATAAAAGAGAAATTACACCATATCAAACCAGAAAAGAATCAAAGTTACATTTCAATACTAGAAGACAAAAGACAAGTCACAAAACCAAGTATTTTACAAACATATTCTGATGCATATTTCAGACTCACAGTGAACTCACATGGAAGAGATACTATGGATTACTACATTTCTGTTAGTTTTCCTGATTTCAACAAAACAGGAAACTAGTAACTCTAAACTTCCTTAAGTTTATAATTCTTTAACTTTGCCATTTAAACAAATTGAATTATTTGTCAATGGAGCACACTCCAGGCAAAATATGGCTCTCATGTTTGAAGAGGAAAATCTGTAAAAACAAAAGTCAGTTGTAAAACTTACAAAAGAGTAACCTGTTAGGAGCAAGCAATGAAAATAAAATTAAGTCCAGAGGCTTCTACTACTGAATTAGCATTCAAAAGATTAAAATACAGTTCTTTTGCTTAGAGCAAGTTGAGACAAACTTGGAAATTACAGCCTTTCTAAGTTAGTTTTTTTTTCCATAATTACTCAGTTAGTCATTAGAATATATGAGACCTCTACAGGAATCTTTGCACTAGGGTTTCACAAATGGATTTAACTCTAAAAGCCTAGCTATACAATTTCTTGCATAAAAGTCATATATTTCTGATATTTATGTCTTTAAAATATCCTATGGTAAAATTAATATTTTTACACAGGAAAAGAAGGAACTATTTAGTCCCAGACAACTTGATAACATCTCTTTCAACTATAGTTATAATTATCATGTATGAAATTCCAAAGCAGAAGTTGTCAAGATTTAACATTAGCATTAATTTATGTCATAATTGACGGTTACTATGAAGATAATGGCAAAGCATCAATTTCTCCAAAGACAGCATGGAGAGAAAGGGGATTTCTTCTTAATTACTACTAATCTGCTCACTTTTAATTAAACTGATTAGTAATTTATTATCATTCCCTTGCATGGATGGCTATTATCACAGGGTTTCTCCAAAGTTACATTTGTGATTTTTAAGCAACCCAATTATTTCTAGTGCAAGTTCCATCATTTTGTAATACTGATTGATACTGAAATATTAATATTCAGTTTCAGTGTATTCTGAAAAACAAATGTGAAAATATAAGATCTGTATTCAGTTTTTACATCTCTAAGTGAACAATGCTATCTGCACCTTTCTGGAGAGACAACTACTGGGAGCAAAAGTCTTTTCCTTCCTCCTTGTTTGGAATTCACAGTAGTTATAATGAACATGCAGCTTCCAATGACAACCTCTGCAAAAATCCATTTCATATGCTATGTAACTAAATAGCAAGTTACAAAACAATAGTTCCTTGTGCTTCTTTTTAAGATAAAAACATTCTGACATACAAAACAGGAACTGTTTTAATTAAGTGATTTTAAATGTACTTAGGTATCTGGTATTTTTCTTAATCAAAATTATTAATCTATATAAAGCTTTGATTAATATCATTTATTTGAGATTAGGAAATGCTCACTACAAAACTTGGGAGAGGGTTGAATTTCTCTAAAGAGTGAAGAAATGCAACAGTACAGGAAAGGACAGAACTTTTTCTTTCTTTTCCCTGTAAAAATACTAATATATGCAGTACACAATGTATTAAGTTTCTCATCAGTATGAACTATATATAGCTGCTGAATATACACTTGTACTTAGGGAAGAATACCACACTGTCCTCAAGTAGCTGATTACTAATGAGAACGCTACAATGATTCTTTAAATAATTGTTGTTAACATTTACTGAGGGTACACTCTACTAGACACACAAGACCACATTTGTCTCTGAAAATTTGTGTGCTGAAACTAATCATGAATGAATGATAGACAACAGAATAACACATACAATGATATATTTAGTTCATAATTCTGTCAATTTTATTCAGAGCTCAGCATCTGCCTTCCCTCCTTCTGCTGTCCAGTCTACCTAACCCTTACCTCATCTGAGAGGTCTCACTGGCCATCACTGACTATCACTGCACTACACTCCCTGGCCTTCTGCTGCCAGTTGCTGTCCCCTTGGCATTGCTTCGCTCCTTCTCACAATGCTTCAACAGCCACACTGTTTAGTTGTCCCTTGTCTCACTCTTACACTATATGATGCAATCTAATAAACAAGCATCACTCATCAATTCATTTAGTAGTGATCCAAACACAATTTGTTAAAGAAAAAAAATTTAATGGTATTTTTTCCAATATTCTGAAGAAACAGAAATATCAATTGACAAGGAAGCTAGAGAAATGGCTAAGCAGTTGAGTGTACTGGTACCTAGCATCCACATAGTGCTTTACAACCATTTATAATTCTGGTTTCATGGAACCTAATTCTCGTTTCTGAGTTCTGTAGGTATCAGGTATACACATGCTACACATACATATATGCAGGCAAAACACACATACACTCAGGATGAGCTTCTCTAGTTCCATCCATTTGGCTGCAAATTGCAGGATTTCGTTGTTTTTGATAGCTGAGTAGTATTCCATTGTGTAGATGTACCCTTTTTTTTTTTTTTTTTTTTTTTTTTTTTTTAATCCTTCTTCAGTTGAGGGACATCTGGGTTGTTTCCAGTTTCGAGCTGTTACAAATAAGGCTGGTGTGAACATAGATGAGGAAACTTTCCATGAGGAGTCATTTGGATGTATACCCAGAAGTGGTATGGCTGGGTCCTGAGGCAGAGCTATTCCAAGTTTTCTAAGATATCGCCAGACTGACTTTCATAGTGGTTGCACAAATGTGCACTCCCACCAGCAATGAAGGAGTGTTCCCCTTTCTCCACACCCTCACCAGCATGTGCTGTCATATGAGCTTTTGATCTTAGCCATTCTGACAGGTGTGAGATGGAATCTCAGAGTCTTCTTGAGTTGCATTTCTCTGATGATTAAGGATGCTGAGCATTTCTTCCGGTGTCTCTCAGCTCATCCTGAGTAAGCTAACCCAGGCTAAGAAGGATGCACATGGCATCTATTCACTTCTAGTCAGATTTTAGCCATAGAGTACAGAATAACCATACTAAAACCAATGCACCAAAGGGAACATGCACATAGACTTTTTTCCTGTCAATGAGACACTTTGCCCTAGTGGTGCTGCCTTGTAGGCCCCCAGTGTATGAGGAGGCTCTTGTCCCTCATATGACTGCTAAACTGGGGCGGGGGACTGTTATGTAGGGAAACTCCACTCCACAGGAGTGGGATGGAAGGGATAGGAGGTAGAGGGTGGGAGGGCGGGACTGGGAGGGGTGGAAAGAGGACACTGTGATGGAGATGTAACCTGAAGTAATAAATAAATATTTTAACAAAAAGAAATCTTAAAAAAAAACACATACACATAAAATAAAATATATTGAAAAAATTATGTGACAATTTTAGATCAAAATCTATACCCAAAGGCTTATTTTTGCATAGTATAATATAAAGACATACTAACAAGATTTTGTTACCTTCCACCCAAAAGATAAAATATTCTTTCAAAGAATAGCTGGGCTATGAACAGTTGCAAATTATTTGCTATTAAATAACTAAATAAATGAAAGCTACAATGTTCAAAAAGGAGAGTCACTCTGCATACCTTGATGAGTTTCAATAGTTCATAGAGATCTTCAACCTCATCACCTTCGCATTTGATATACACTTTTCCTGTTGCCAAGCTCCTTCCTTTGATGGTTCTGCGGTACAGGGGCAGCGCCATTGCTTCAGCATACAGGTCAATGGCATGGTGACCCACTGTCTGATACATGTAGCTATCCAGTTCCTCTGACTCCACTGTAACAGTTACAGTAGAAATAATTAGTAAGACAGAATAAAACAAACAGACTTTTAGAAGTAGCTTTTATTACCTGAAGAATAGTCAACACTAAGTTTAAAAACTACACATATCTTCCTGCATTTAGGTGAAATAATACATAAGCATTGCCCATTTATACATAGCTAAATTTCGTTCATTTCTAATCATCTGTATTTTTAATTATCGTCAGAATTACATTTATATTTAAAAATTATATGAAACATTTAAAGATAAGAGTAATACAACCAATAAATTTTAATTATTTTATTGTTAGAAATTATATTACATAAGAAGTTTATTCAAAGTCACCTAGACTTTAACAAAAAAACTTTTCTTAAATATGTGCTTAATATATGATACATATTTGACAGAAAAAATTAGATATACTTGGTATGTTTTATAATCAATACATCAACAAAATATATCCATGTAAATTCAATATTTGTTAGGACAGTTACAAATGTATTTGGAAACACGATAACTGAATCTAACCAATGAAACAATCACCAGTCGTCTCAAGATTCCACACATAGCATTATGGGTAAAACATTCATTACAGCATTATTTGTAATAGATTAAGAACTATATTATAGTCATGTAATAAAATGGCATGCATTTTCCAAAGTGTGTTCTCCTGAATATGAATCCCATGATATTAATATTTAAAAGATGTGAGGAAAAGATTACATGTCAAATAAATTTTAAAAGTATGTAGGTAGATAATTCTAAGTAGATGACTTTGTTGAAAATTTTCATTGACTAATAGGTTTTCAGTTCCTCCAATAAGAGGACAGAATATGAATTACCTCTCAAAATGATCCCTATATCACTTACATTTCATACAGAGAAGATAAAGGAGAAATGATGCTGAGGCTAATATTTAGTGCCATTGAAATTGTTTTCAATGTTAAGTTACAAAATAATAGACTAAAAATTACTTTTGACAGACACATACATACATGCACATGTATGTTTTCAAATGTGGAAACATTTATATTAAAGGGAGTGAACAACAGTGTAAGTGTATGTCTTTCAACAATCAGAAGCACTGCCATAGGCTATCCCAATTTGGCTCATTTCTGACGCCCACAGCTGTCTGGCTTCCTACTAAACAATACTCACACCATTGTTGTAAGTCTACTCCTCACCCCAGTATGAAATGGAGATTTAGTCAAATCACCCAAAAACTTTTCACTCATTCTTCTTTCCAAGTTAAAGTCTCTAATGTTTTTTTTTATTAAAAGATATTAGTCAAATCAATTTATTCAAAGAAACTTTAGCCTCATAGCAGGAAACATTCTGAAATTAGAGCAACTACTTAATACTGTAATGGCTTCAAAATTCAATAAATTTTTTGTTAGGGCTCCATGTAGTCCTAACCACAACATAACTTCATTAGTGGAAGCTACACAGCATCAGTTGGTGTTAGAGCAAACAAAACGAAAAGGTTCCACGGTTGCCTAAAGCACTTCAATTAACATACCACAAAAGCTCCTACTACAGACTTAAAGATGGTTCTGTAAATTTTATGACAACTGCACATCATCCTCATTGACAGGAATAAATTCTTTCCCAGAATACCTACTGAAAACCCAGATTGTGAAAAATGTGATTAAGTTGTGAATACATAATACCCAGCATTGCTCTTTAGTGGAGCCATGCATTCCAAAGTGAGGTTACTTTTAGTGCATTTAAAGAGTAAAAAAAAAGAAAAGAAAAGAAAAGAAAAAAAAATAATTCAGTAACTCATTCAAGAGTTCCAACATTCTGTTGACTTTATATTAATATTACCAAACCCTGCTCATCTACTGACCCACAACAATCTATTGTCCTCTAAAGTAATTACTCAGTGTCAGCTGATATTCCCAGATTTCTAATTCATAACATTTTAATTCCATTTACTATTGAAATTTTCATACTAAAAATATTCCACTAAATGCCCCTAATCTATTTAATAAGTATAATTTAAAAGATATACTTGTTTTTCATTTTACTCCTCTACCAGCAAAATGAACACGTAGGAGATTATGCAATAACGATCATGTACCTAATAAACTAATAACTCATGTTGAAAGTTGAACACAAGGAATTCAAGGGAGGGGAGTTACTTTATATGTGCTCCACATGTTCTATGAACACGAACACACACACACACACACACACACACACACACACTTTTTTAATACTGAGAATTCTCAAGGCAGATGAAAAGACTCACTTGCCTGACCCAACCAAGGGATAGATAAGGTCTCCCCTTACAGCACAATCTGGAAGGGATTTTGATACTTTTCAACAACAAAAGTTGCAGCAGTCGTATCACCTTCAAACACTTTTCTGTATTTAAAGTTAGAACTAGAGACCTTCTCAGAAAATCCTTACTTTTAAAAACCTAGCTCTCCCATCACCAGAGCCCAGCATAAAATCCTAAAGTAGAAATGTACCCTCACATGTCTATAAGCTCTTTTCCTTTCTTCCTATAAAATACTCCCAATTTCCACTTTTTACATAACTTTCAGAATTACTTAATATCCAACAGAAGTAAAGTGGCTAATTCAAATGAGTTCAATACTCACTGTTCTGCCAGTAAACTGTGAGTTAACACCTATAACAGGTACAGAGCTGAGGAACACACAGGAAATTCTAGGATACTCCATCTCCTCAAGAGGCTCATAATCTATTGGAGGGTGCAAAGGGAAGCTTTACATATTTCACTACATCTAAGATAGCTAAGGAAATCTTTTTAATAGTGGCATTCATATATTGTAAACTAAGAACCAATGAGGCATCAGACTGTTTCTTACTGACCTGCAATAATGAAGTTGATTTGCAACCATTTAGAAAATGGTCCAAAAAAATCATACACTTACCTTGGTTTTCATCTGGTCTTAAATTTGCTAAAGCAACAATGTGATGCCCTGCGGCGATGCACTGCATCATGTTGTAACAGCTGTCCTTCCCACCACTGTAAAACAAGTCAGTGGGGATAAGGGTAAGAATATTAGGCTCCTGATCACCAGGAAACACAGAAGCACAGGACATCAAAATCAAACACACTATTACTCTGCTTTCCTGATTCCATGAGGGGCTGTTTAACAATCACAATGCAATAAGACACACATTTGTAAATAGGAAGAAAACTGAGCACATGAATCTGAATGGCTAAAGTTGCTACTTCTAGGAATTTATGAAATTACATGCATTTACAATACAGACATGCTAAACAAAGTACATCTGTCACAGTGGTTTATGTAAGATAAAAAGTGCTGTGCACATAAATTATTCAAAATGATATCCTACCTAAGTACTTATTTCCTACATTCCTTACATGAAAGTTCTTAATTAAAAAAAAATCTAAGGGCTACAGAGATGTCTTAGTGATTAAGAGCACTGGCTGCTCTTTCAGAGGATCTAGCTTCATTCCCAAGCCCTCACATGGATGCTTACAACCTAACTATTGGCTACCAATACCCATCAAAAGATATTAAAGTCTGAATCCAAATTGTGTAATAGATTGTGATATACTTGATTCTAAATTCTATACAATAAAACTCCAAATACTGATACATATCAATCGTCAAGCATTAGTATATCAGTACTTTGTCAATCATTGCCTAGACAACTTCACTGAAGAATTCCTCAAGAGAAAGACACCGCAAAGGGTAAAGGAGTGTACTATAAAGAAGCCCAGGATCCTCTTTTCAAACATGTCCCTAAGTAGGTCTTCATAACTTTTTCTACTGGCTTCTGTTACTATGTTTCCCCCAAACAAGAAACAAACAAACAAACAAAGTTTTATAATATAGTTAAGATTCAAGGGTGAACATCCACAATCACTACTTAACTTTATGGTTTAAAATATGTCAACTATTTAAATATGGTTTCAAAGTATTTCCCAAGGAATGTTCGGTAGAACATGGAGTACTCAAAGTAAAAAAGCTTTCAAGGTCAAAGAATCTTTAAATGCTAATGACTTTATTTTCCTCTTACAACTGTACAAAGTAGCTAAGTAGACAGCCCTGCTGTCAACCCTCCATAGCTGTGGATTTCACATGTATGGATTCAGACAATTGTAAACCAAAAATAGTTTAGAGGCAGACACCTGTATGTACTGAACATGTAGATTATTTTTCGTTAATGCACTAAGTGGTGCAATGTAACAGTTATTAACATAGCATTTTATTCTATAGGTTTTCATGCCATCTAAAGAAAGTATAAAGCATATGGGAGAATGGATATAGATTCTACACATCATTTTATACAAAGGACCTGGTAACTGAAGATTTAGTTATCCATGGGGGTCCTGAAAACAACCCCCCATGAATATCTGGGCACACTGTGATCAGTCCTGCAGGACAGATTCTTAGTTTCCAAATCTAGGAACAAGGTTAGTCACAATGTATTTGGGTTTATATGCCTCAGTATAAATTTAAAATAGCCTGTCTAAATAATCTTCAACCTTATATTAAACAGTGAAAATCTGTGAGGTATTTAATCCCTTGATCTAATGACATGTAAGAATGTCTTTCATTTTGTCCTGGAAATATACTCATCCACTCTCAATTGCTGTACTCACACATCAAATACATGCATGCATGTTCACGATGCAAATAGATTTATCACAGTGAAGCTTAAAAGTATATTTACATGTTATACACAATTCACACAAATATGTATATTTACCCTGTGGATTCTTTTTTTTTTTAAATAATTTATTTTTTATTTCTTCAAGTTACATCTCAATCACAATCCCCTCCCTACTCCCCCCTCCAGTCCCACCCTTTCACCCTCCTCCCCCTCAGCCCCACCATCTTCCCCCCTCTTTTTTTTTTTTTTTTTTAGTTTAAGGTATTTATTTTTCCCCCCAACAGCTCTCCCTTTCAGTCCAAATAATGGTTCTTTTTCTTATAACTATAAATACAATACAAAACAAAAGAAATAAATAGGCCACGATTATAAGAGTTATATGGCTTAGCATACATTCCCAATGTCCAGTCCATATGTATTTGGCACCTGACTTTAACATTTTACTATCTAACCATCTCCATGAGTTTAAAGTTCTATATCTAACTCAGCTTTCATACTAACTTGCCTCATAATTTTAAAAATATCTTCTTAGATCCAGAACACCCTCTTGATTCCTAAACAACTCAAAATTTAACTATGAGACTCTAGGTATCTATTCTTCAACCACCTCAGAGACCTGAGAGGGATGAATATATCTGATTATATAGGAAGTGCAGGGCCTGCAGCTTCCAAAACTAAGAGATGACATACCAGTGGCTGCCTGGACAGTTCCCATTTTCTCTCCATACATTACAGCATCAATCTTCAGCCATTTCTGCACTACCCTGTGGATTCTTATCTCCTAACACACAGTTCTTAAAAATGTGGCAAAATTCTCAAACAGTACTTCTTTACTCAGTAACATATTACCAGAGTAAGATACACAGATACTGGATATTTTGAGGCTATAATAAGATACAGACCACACTCATTTTTTTTTCCTCCTCTCCAGTTTCACTGAGCTCTTAGTGAACTAAATTTCATCACTAGCTGCGTGGCCTACTTTTAATTTTTATCCTTATTCACCAAATAGTCATGATGGTTAAAACATCATTATTCCCTTTATTGGAGAAATTTATTCAATTACAGTGGCATTACATTTCCTTTAGATGGCATGGGATTAACAGCGCTGGCATTCTCCTGTCACTACAGATGAAACATGGCTTATCAAGGGTCAATTATAAAATATTGTCAACTAGCATCAGGGTATTAAACAAAATTGTTTATGTATGCTTCGCTGTGCTAAGAGAGAGACTGTGGCAAAGTAATGGCACTCACACTTTCCTGGGGTCTATATCTCAAGAAACATTATATTTAAGGGTTTTAAAGTTTGTCTCTAATACTAGTATGTCCCTTGTCGTTTTCTGGTAAGAAACTGAAGCCCATTAGGGTTGGGTCTGCTTATCAGCTACAGTATCTGAACTTCTAAGTAAGTTACCAAAAACTTCAAATTACATTTGGGATTGGAATATGAGATATGTTGCCCAAAGTCAGTAAAGCAAACTATTTGTATCGAAAGCAACTTCAATTACATCTAGAATAAACTAGAACAGTTTCTGCTCCACCGGGAGGGAATATATGTTAGTAACTTGAGTCCCAATGCAGGTATTTAACACATATGAGCAAAGCAATTGCCAGTCATCTAGGGATCCTACTGCCACGTCTGCCAAACTAGGGGGATGTGAGAAGAGAGTGCGGTAGGACTCCGGGGAGGGGTCAGGTCAGCTATAGCCTAGGAAAGGTCTCTAAGATTGAAGGCAACTACAGAGGATAAAAACTGGAAGCAAGTAAATGAAATTAACAGCGGCTCTCAAAGTTCAGCACGATTAAAATTCCGAGAGTGGTGAGGATGTGCCCACAGCGGTTGACCCAGGTACCAAAGCTGTTCAGCTTTGCCAAGAATGCCAGAAAAGAGGCGCGCAGGTCGGGCCCACTGGGCCCCAGAGCAGCAGATCGCCCCGCCCCTTCCGGAGGCCAGGGCGCTGACCCGCCCACGCGGCTCCCCAAGAAGCCGCTGCAGAGGCGCCTACAGTGGACGATTCGGGACGTGGCCTTGTCCAAGAGTAGGGAGGAGGTCCCACTCCTCATTACCTGATCAGGGCCGCGACCCTCATGCTGGGGCACTGCGCGTGCGTGCAGGAAGCTCAGCCGCCAGGCCCGGGGCCCCGTTGGCAGCTTGACTGACACGCGCGGGTCCTCGCACGGGTGTCTGTTGCACTGCCTGTCCGCAACCGTGCCTACTCCCCTTCCGCACCTTGCTAGACACCCGGCCATGGAGCGTAGGTCGTTTCAACACCTATTCCTGGTTACATGGATACACTGGTCCGGGGGGGGGGGGGGGGGGTGGGAATAAGTTTAGGCATAGGCTAACCAGCTAAGTAAGGGTAGAGAAGCTGCAGCGGGGAAGGGCACCATCCTTGTTAAAATGCCTGAAGATGCTGGGATTACCTGGCTAATAAGTTCAAAATCAAAGGCACACGTGCTAATCTTTGAAACAGTGTTCTGGAAAGGGGATTTAGCCCCTCACCTTTCTTGATCGACTCCAAGAAACTATTAATCCCCAAGAAATCATTAATACCTGAACACTTTTAACTTTGAGACTTGCATCTCTGTTCATTAAATCTGTAAGACTACATGACCCAGGCCTTCTGTACTATTTAACATTTTCCTAATAAAGAAACTGAAAAACTTGCACTCCAGAAACCAGAAAGAAAAAATCTAATTTCAAATACATTCACAAGATATACATACATACAGAGAGACATATGTATATATACATATATTAACGTTTATTTATTACTTCAAGTTACATCTCCATCACAGCCCCCTCCCTCCACCCCTCCTGGTCTCACCCTTCTACCCTCTACCCCTTCTCCCACCTATCCTACTCTTGCAGTGTGGGGTGTCCCCACATCTCAGCCCCCCTCAGTTCATTAGTCATATGAGATCTAAGAGCTTCCTCTTGCACTGGGGTCTACATGGCAGCTCCACTAGAGCAAAGTGTCTCACTAAAAGGTAACAAAGATCATGTTCCTTTCTGTCTGTTGGTTGTAGGATAGTTATCCTGCCCTATATGACTAAAATCCCGTTATAAGTGAATAGATGCCATATACATCTTTCTGGGTCTGGGTTAGCTCACTCAGGATGAACTTTTCTAGTTCCATCCATTTGACTGCAAATTGCAGGATTTCCTTGTTTCTGATAGCTGAGTAGTATTCCATTGTGTAAATGTACTACAGTTTTTTGTTTTTGTTTTTTTAACCATTCTTCTAGCTAGAAACTGGAACAAACCCAGATATCATTTGCCAGTTTTTACTCAATGTTTTGAATGTCCTAGGCACTGTTTGGAGCTAATGGGTCTCAGCCATTGGACAGTAGGTTCTTTCCAATCTTGGTCTGCTGCATGTGTCATTTCCCAGGAACAGCTGGATAAGGATCACCTGAATTCCATACTTGGGTGACTCTATCCCCAGTATAGTGAGAAGCCTTGCTCCTCCTCATAATTAGTTACTTCAGCTTGAAGGTTCTTGCATGCAGAGACCTTAAACACCCTTGAGATTCTTGTTTGAGGTACTGACTTACATGGGGCTTCAGTTGGCTAGCTTCACCAAAGTGCCACAATATGCCACTTAGATACTGTGTACCTGGCCCAATGCTGTATGTCCTTTTCTGGGAAGTGAGATTTAATTTTTGTGGATGCTATGCTGGGATTCCATGCCCATGATGAAATTCTGCCAAGGATACCATGTGGAGGGGTACAGACAGGACCACACCAGGTTTTAGGATATTTATTGTGGCTGGTCAGAGGTTAGGAAAAGCTTGAAAGTATGACCTGAGTGAACTCTGTGATGAATCCAAGGATTGACATCTGGTGGTTTTAACCTGTGGTTCTAATAACTGTTGTTGTTGGAAATAGCTGTGAGTTCATCTCGTCCATGCCTGCCACAATGAAACACAATGACTCCCCCCAATCCACATGAGAAGGAGCAGGAAATTTAGACTCTCATATTGTGCTCTTCTCTATCCAGAAACATACAGAGAAGAGTTTATTCAAACCAAGAATGGTATTTGAAGGGGAGCCAACCTATATTTGTGAATGTCTAACTTAAAAACAACAGTATTTTCAAGGAAATGCTTTAGTTTACTTCCAAACACATGTACTAATGTTGATCAAACTAGCATACTAATAGTGGATCTTGGCAAAGTGTTTCTTAAAACTCTCATAAGTTAATAGGGAAAACTTATTTTTAACCACTATCCATTTGCCGATACATAATTTGCTCAAGTTTCAAGAAAACTTGATTTAGCAAGAACCTTATATGCATAGTTTTCTACACAGATGCCATAAAGATAACTTCAACCAGTAAATGTCAACAAGTTAAAAGGTTTCCTTTCAGTATAGGAATTTTTCTTTTATAATTAATTCACTGAATTGTTTTCCCCAAGATTCACCTTTCAAACACATTGTAAGCTCATGTTCTACAGTCTAAAACTATTACATAGAAATGAATACTGCTTAGCTCATAGGGCCAACAAAACAGGTGAACAGAAAACTTGCCTCAAAAAAGCTCAGTCCTTTGCCAGTTTACTTAAGGAAACTCTCCACAGCCAAACACTGTTGCCGGTAATAAAAGCTTGCAAGCTGTCACTGAATTCTGCTTCCTTGGCAGTATATTTCACTGATGTACTGATTGATAAAGACTTAGATAATCACATGAAGAAATGCTACAGGTAGTTACTCCTTAGCCGCCTAGAAAGGGGTTAAGTGTGTCCTCCCTAAAATATCAGACAGGACGTTATCAGAACGATGGCCCATGAATACTTATTTTTAAAAAGACATTAATGGGTTGGAGGTAGAGCGCTTTTCTATAGTGTACAAGAACCTGGGTTCAATTCTCAGCATGTAGGAGAAAATGAATTAAATAATTATTTGGAGTCTAAATTTAAAGATGTACATGTGTGAGTGATTTATCTATATTATTATTTTTCCTATGATCCAGTAATGTGTTTAAACCTCACAGTACACTTACAGAATAAGATTCATTGTGTTCAGCCGGGCGGTGGTGGCGCACGCCTTTAATCCCAGCACTTGGGAGGCAGAGGCAGGCGGATCTTTGTGAGTTCGAGGCCAGCCTGGTCTACAAAGCGAGTCCAGGACAGCCAGAGATATTCAGAGAAACCCTGTCTCAAAAAACCAAAAAAAAAAAAAAAAAAAAAGATTCATTGTGTTCTTTACTTACAAATGAAAAAGTCATAGGGCCTTCGAAAATGCCTACAGTTAATAGGTGTCAAAAATCAAGATCTAAATTCAGAAGGGATAGCCCTTAACTGCTGTACTGTAATTTTCCATTAAAATGGGCAGCTGGTACTTGCCTAAAATACCTACATGTTTTGTGAGATATGTGTGGAAATGCAATTTTATCATTGACATCCTGAATCTCTCCTATTTCCATGTTCCAAACAAGCAAACCTTTTGGGAGATAGACACAGATTTTTACATTATATAAATTGATGTACGATGTTAAAATGCATATGGTACCTACCAGGCATTAAACATGGCCAACTCGGGGATAAAAAAGCCCCCAGTTATCACCCCATCCCCAGATGTGCAGAGTTTAGCAAGACTCCTTAGGTCCCATTTCTAGGCAACCAAACTCACAATTGCAGTATTGGGGAATTACACTTTTGCTTCCTAATTCCTCCACACCACATCTGTTCACACACTGCTGATTATCTTTAATATGACTCCCTCAAAAGGGATATTGTTATTTCTATTGCTACCTCTCCCCATGAAGCACCTAGACCAACCCACATCAATATCTAATAAGAAGGCAATTACTGGAGGCTTCTCAAAACTATTGGAGCTTCCAGTCATTTCCAACCCATTCAAATAACAATTATTTTCAACAATACTCAAAGAAACACCCATTACTCAGTGAGGGCCATCTCTAGCATCAATGAAGCAACTATACAGAATGTATTTCACAATCTTTGTTCTCTAAACCATACTTATATGAAGATTTATAAATTTAGGAGTCATCAGAATATGAGAATAATTGTACCCATTAGATTAATATAATCATGAGAGGGTCATCCATTGTTTTGGCTAAAACAAACTTTATTAATCTTGAGTAAAAATTGAATGTCAGTGTATTAGGGTTCTCAAGAAGAATGGAAGCAGCAGAATATATTGAAAAGGGATCTATTAGATTGACATACATGACACAGTCTGGGCTGCCCAACAGTGGCTGTCTTCACAGGGGAGAGCCTAAGAACCTATCTGCATAGTCCACCAAGCAGGATGCCACAGCAATCCCAATCTGATGCTGAAGACCTACAGAATTCCTAGAGAGCGACTGGTCATTGGTCCACATTAGGAAGCTAAAGAAGCAGCTGAGCTCTGGTGTAAGTGAAGGGTGGAGATAGCTTCAGCATAAACAGCAACAGAGCACATAAGCCTGCCAGTGAAAAATAAAGGAAAGCAGGAAAGAGTTAAAAGCTTTTCCCTTGGACCACTTTATATTTGGGCTGCCACTGAAAGGTGCCACCCACAATTCAGACAGGCCTTTCGACTCCAAAGCAAGTAAAATAATCACAGTTGTGTCCAGAGACGTGTCTCCCTGTTGATTCTGAGACTAGTTGTGTTGACAATGAAGATTAATCATCACAGAGGGGATCCACCTTTGTGTGACACACAGAGATGTCAGATCCTTCTTAGTTTATACAGTATGTGCTATACTCAACCCTTTATCTTCTGGCATCACTGCTAAAGAGCCATGGCAAGATTATATTGCAGCCAAAATCTGAGAATAACCTAACATTCTCATATATCTTTAGTAAAAAGCTGTTTCCTAAGAATGTTATCCCATAAAAGTTTTAGACATATCTGTTGTCTCATGCATGTAAACCCCAATGTAAGAACACAGCAAAATAAAAATAATGTACTTCTCCCTACAGTTCAAAATTCTAGTAACTGATTTCGAAGCTACCTAAGTAGCTAACATAGCTAACAGGGGATTAAAAAGAAGGATTTTCATTAAACTCCATAAGATCCAAAGTAAATAAATAATTAAATTAAATTGGGATATGAATTAAAAGTTCAACATAGACATTTTGGAAAGAATCAATCAGAAATCTTGGAAATGGAAGATTTTGTATGTCAGATGAGACAGTACAGTTGAAAGCTTCAACATTGCACTGGATCAAAAGGAATCTTTTGAAATACCATGTTCCAACATGGAGAAAAGAGGGAAAATATAACAATAGTATTTAAATCTTTGAAAAATCCTTAAAGAATAAAACTCCTGCATCTTCAGCATATATGTAGGGGAAGAAATTATGATTAAAGAAATTCTCCTAATCATGGGAAAGAAATGGTCACCCATGACTTTATAACTCCAGATAGACACAAGAAGAAAAGTTCCACACCAAAAACTTATATGGTCAAACTTTTAAAATGAGAATGACTCTTCAATCTAGAGAAACATACTATGTCAAGTTTAAGGGAAAGTTCATTAGACTAATACATTTCTTATAATAAATTCTATAGGCTTAGGATGGCATGGAAAGATGTATTTCAAATCAAGAAAAAATATGAAAACCATTATTAGTGTACCTAACAACTTTTTGATTTGGAATTGAAGGACACACACAGACACACACACACACACACACACACACACACACACACACACACACACAGAGAGAGAGGGGGGGAGGGGGGAGAGAGACAGAGAGAGACAGAGACAGAGAGACAGACATCTACATACAATCTTCCAAATATAAGCAAAAACTGAAAGGAAATCCATGACCACTGTGTCATTCCTACAAAAAATACTCAAGGAAATCTTCTACCTAGAAGTTGAAGAAAGATAGTTACAATCAGGATGACATGTGAAAATATAAATCTCATTAGAAGAATAGACATGTTGGGGGTGGATGAGGTCTGGGCTAGGTGTTTCCAGATTTTTGGCTTCTTATTTAAAAATGAAATAGAAGCCTACACCAATTTAAAGTAGCAAGGAAACATTATTCAAAGCAAATCTGCAAAATATTTTAGAATATAGTGTAAGAAGAGCAAGGCACCAGAATGAAGGTACTTTTCAAGGGCCCTTAGCATTGTTTGGTCTTCCCTTTATGGGGTTCAAGAAAAGGAGGAGTTGGTTATTAGGGGAGAGCTTTGGGGGTAGTTCTCTACTTATACATACATACACACTAATGTATAGGAAATTATTTTACCCTTCCCATAATGACTCTGATCTTAATCTTATGGAAAACCAATATTTATAGGCATAGGATTGTGAATAGAGAATTTCCCCAAAGCTTCACTTGGAGATCCAGTTTTGCCTTATTGTATATACAGCCAATCCCAGCCTAGCCCACCAAACATGGCCCTTAGTTTGTATAACATGTTCTGGGTGTTTTGAGTAAAAACGGCACTTCATTAAAGGGCTACTTAAGGGAACAACTTATTTCCATTGTTTAAAGAAGGTATATCTATGCATTGCTTAAAATAGTAGTGAATGCCTTTGTCTTATTCCTCATGTTAGAAGAGTTATTGTTTTCTTGTTCAGCATGCTTTTGGCTTTCAATTTGTGAAGTTTATTAACTAATTTTTCTCTTTTGAGATGATATAGTTTTATCCTTCATTCTATTGATATGATGTATTGTGTTTATAAATTGGCATATGTTGAACCATTCTTGCATGCTTGAAACAAAACCAAATTGATCATTGTATGATCAAGTTGAATGATCTTTAATGAGTGATTGAATTTGTTTTGTAATTTCCCTATCTTTTCTTTCACCCATGGACAGAATGTTCTATGAAGGTCTGCTAAGTTCCACTTGATGTTTAGTTGTTGATTTCATTTCATTTTTTATTTTTATTTTTTGTTTAGACAGATATTTAGTCTATACATTGATGCGAATAGGATATTGGATTCCACCACTGTTATTATATAGGAACCCATCTGTCACTTTGGCTACAAGAGTGTTTGTTTTATTAAGTGCAAAGGTATTTTTTGTGTGTATTTAGATTTATAATTGTATCTGTTTTGAAGAGTTGTCCTCATCTCTTCTTATTTTATTTCTAACCCTATTTGTTGGGAATATAGATACTCCTATATTTCTTTAGATTCTATTTGTTTAGAATATAATTTCCATCCTTTCCCTTTCAGTTTGTTGTATCTTTACTAATGTACAAGATTCTGTTGTATGTTTATTGTTATGGAGATTGAGCCAAGGACTTTGGACACACAAGACAAAATAGTCTACTGCTGAGCTGTGTTCCCAGCCTACTATGTTAAGTTTCTTGAAGAAGATAAACACAAACACAAAAGAAAAGCACACATGTCTATGGAGTTGAAGAATAAATATTTTTAAGTGATTTTATTGCCCAAAGTAATCTATAACTTCAATGAAATCCTCATCAAAATGTCAATGACATTCTTCAAAGAACTAGGGAAAAAAATCTTAAAACTCATATGAAGACACAATGTAACCAAAACAAATTTGAGCAAAAAGAATAAATCTGTAAGAGTATGACATAATTTTCACGACATGCTACTTGGTCATAGTAACCCAAACATAGTGGAATAAAAGCAGATACCCAGGGAAATTAAACTTAATAGAAACCTCAGAAATAAGCCTATCCATTGAAAGACAACTGAGTCTCTGAAGATGCCAGAAACATGTGCTGCAGAAAGGACAGCCACCTTTACAAATGGCACTGGGAAAACTAGATATCTTAGGCAGAAAATTTAAACTTGACCCCATCTTTTACCTCATGGAAAAATCAACTCAAAATGGATCAAAACTTTAAGACCTAAAACTACTGGACAGTAATACAAGGAAAACATTTTAAGATATTGGTGCAGGCAATAATTCACCCTTTCTGGGAATGTAAATTAGTACAATGTCTAAGAGAATTATGGAACTTCTTCATAAAGGTAAAAATAGGATTCCAATCTGCCTCAGCAGTCCTACTCTTGGGCACGTATGTGAAGAAAAAGAAGTCAGCATACAAAAGAGGCGTATGCATGCTCATGTTTGTTGTGACATTATTCACGATATCTAAGATACATAATTAGCTTAAAATGTGTGGCTGAAGCAAATATGGTGGATATACATAGTGGAATATTTGGCACTAAAGAAAAACGAAATCCTGTCACTTTCAGCAAAATGAAAGGAACAGTGAACATCATGTTAAGCAAAATTACCGAGAGAAAGAAAACTGCCATATGTTCTCTTTCATAGGTGGAAACTTAAAAAAAAAAATCTGAAAGTAGAGTTGGGATTGTTAGGTACAGGGAAGGGTGCCATGGCTTGGCAATAGAAGGTAGATGGCTATGATAAAGGCACACTTTATGTAGTATATCCTATAATTTTCATAACTTTTCAAAACTCCAATTTAATCCAATCTAGGACTACAAGGAACATCCATATTCATGGAAGACTTATTAATAAAACAGACTATACTATGTAAGCCAGTTCATTCTTTGCCAATAGGAAAGTCCAAACTGGAAGTATAGCTCCTTCCTTTATCAAACTTTTGCTTAAATAATTAGAGCAAACATGAGGTACCTGTGCACCCAAGAGAAATCCAATGCTGTGTTGGCAAGGATATTCACCATCTGAAACTGTCAATGCATTATCAATAGAAATGCATAAATGATACAGCCCTTTTGACACATATTATGATGACCTAATTTTATATAGTGTAAGCACATTGTTCCCTATGACTCAGTAATGATACTCATAAGCATTCATTCTAAAGATATGAACACACTTGTCCTTGCAAAATATGTATGTGAGTGATATGGTTTCATTGTTGAAAATTCTATCACTTGGGGGCTAAATAAACAACTTCTATCTGTATTCTAACCATAGGATAACCATAAGCAATATGCATAATGACATGCATGAAGTTCAAAATTACACTAGAAAAAAATCATACATAAGCACTTTGCTTTGTATGATTTTGTTTACATAAAGTTTAGAGAAGGCAAAATTCCCGTGTTAGAAAGCAGATCAGTATGCTTAAGAGCAAGATCAGGTAAAAGAAGAAAAAAGCTTATACTAGACCTACACCTCCCCATACATATATAGATGATAGGCAATTGGGTCTTCATACAGATTCTTTAGCAAATGGAGAGGGGCAGTCTTAGTCATGGACTCCATTGGCTGTAAGTGGGACACTTTACCCTAGCTGGGCTATCATGTTTGACCCTAGAGCAAAAGGAAGCTCTTATCCCTCATGTGACCAATGAACTGAGGGGGGTGGATATTGGGTAGCCCCCCTCACCCAAGGAGAAGGATAGGAGGGAGAGGGTAAAGAGAGTGGGTGGGTGGGACCAGCAGGGGGGACTGTGATTGGGATGTAACTTGAATAAATAAATAAAATTTGAAAACAACAACAAAAAAGGACAAGTTCCTTTCAAAGACAAATGTCATTGAAAAACCTTTTCCTGTGAGGATTTTGATAGTAGTGGTGGCACTACGCTTTGCAATTAACAAAACTCAGCAATATGTGTTTGAAAGTAGCAAATTGTATTAAATGCTATTAACATCACATTGACAAAATGATTATTTCACGAAGATAAATCTGTTTCAATTATCTAATAAATAGTACCTCTCCATCAATTCTCTTTTCATCATATGCATACATGACATTAGACTTTGAAGGAGACCAGTATACCTACATACATTTAAGGATCATCCTTTCCCTCCCATTCTTTGCCCCAAACAAGAAGAGTTCTAGAATTTCTTTATCAGTGATGTTTTAAAAGTAGAGGCAATCAGACCTGTTCAAGAATGCATTTTTATGTTAAGCACACTTTTAGTTAAGTGTGAGTTTCTTTGAAGGAATTTTAGAGATTATTGGTGACCTACAAAATATAAACCCTCCCCAACTATCATTAATGAGAATTTTCAAGCACTGTTTTAATTCACTTCAATCAGATGGACATCAATTATAAACCCTTGAAAGCAAATTTGAATCCAAAAACAGTATCATCAGTAACATAATGTAAAACACTGCCTTAATCTCTTCATAATTATTCTAATATTTTCTCTCAGAAGGAATGATATGCAATATTATATTTTTTATTTGGGTCCCAAATTGTGGCAATCCATTATATTTTAAGCCTTTACCTATCCATAATATCTACATGTATGTTCAATCATTTAAAGTACAATTAAAATTTTGTTTTGTACCATGTCCCCTTTATAGACAGTTGATTGTATCAAAGGCTGAAAGATTTTTCCAGTATTTCCCTAAACTCACAAAGCACAATTGTGAATTAGACAAAATTAGGTTTGAATTCTAATTCTTTGAAACTATTTTGTAATTTCAATGTGATATCATTCCTTTATCTGTTAAATAGGAATTTTTATGCTTACTAAATGAGGCAAGGAATAAAATCTATCAATGCATTTTACATATGCAAATCACAAAGCAAACACTTAAAAAAAAACTCTACAAAGCAAAAATGTAGATTCAATAATGAACCACAAGATAATAATTTTTGAAATCATATGAAAGACCTCAAAAAACAGAAGAAAATATGTAACAGAAAAAATATAGCATAGTTGATTTTATTAAATACAACAATACCAGTCACTGAATATTTAATGACCTAAAATGGAGATAGACTGAACAAAAAAAAATGATATCCAACTATATTTTATCTACCAGACACTCACTTAGAATATGAAAACACAGACATATTAAAACCAAAAAGATGAAGAAACAAACACTATGCAAACACTACTCAAAATAAAAATGGAATGGCTGTATGTGTGTCAGACCATGTATATTTCAGAGCAAGGAATAAAATTATTCTCTTACCCCCTCATGTTACACATTTTTCTGTATCTCTCCAGAATGAGCTTATGAATATGTACGCATATATTACTTTTATACTTCTCCAGGGGAGTGTGCTACATTTACTGTTCTGTACTTTGTTTCTCCAGATATATCTATGACATTATTCTGTATCAGTCCTTATATACTTATCTTTAACTTCCATATAGTAAAAAGGAAAGACACTTTTAAGGTCCTCATCAAGGATATCACATTCCCAGATTCAAGCTAACAAGGCTAGCTAGGTGAATCTCATTTGGTTCTGAAGAGTGATCTGAATACTATTCAGAGAATGCTGGACCCAGCCTCTCCAGCACATTCAGCAAAACGTTTAAACTTTGGTGATTTTTAAGGATATATCCCTTTTACCAATCTCACACCAAAGATAATCTATATCTTCTTTTTTCACCATGTCGGTTTTCAGTCAACTAAAGTTTCATAATTCTACTATCAAGTTATTAAAAAATTTAGAGATGGATAACAAAAATATATCATTTTTTGGACTCTGTTTGATATGTTGAAATGCTGTCTATTGATCTCAATTCCAATCTCCACTACAGGCTTTTCTTCTCTACAGCTATACATGGAATAATTAAAATGATTCAAATTATAATGTAGAATTTTTATTTAATTTCATCTAATCCAGACATTTCCATCATTTTTTTCTTCTTCAACAACTCTAGTCACTATTCTTAGGATTTAGGAAGGTATTTTATTTCTGGTAGAATATATAATAGTATTGGATAATAACACCTTGCTTTGTGAGGTTTCCTTCTTTTGATATGATACAACTATTTAATATATTTTATCTGATGTGGCCTAATTAGTTTCTTGTGAAATACAGTGAATACTTTTTTCAATTTATAAATAAAATAAAAGAAAAGATAAAACACCACCCTGAGATCAGCCAGCTCAGTCACCTGTCTGGAGAGGAGCACTGTCCAGAGCAGATCTAATCCACTGCTCCAACCACAGATCAGTGGCCCCACCTGTCTACCTGAGATCCAGCCTGCACACAGACTTAACCTGGAAAAACAGATGGACCACAAGAGCAAAGGTAAGTAAGATTTTCTTTCGGGAGTTCCCAACATGGCGGCACAGTGTGTACTGTAGCTGAGTGGCACAGTCACAGCAAAGCAATTAGGAGCTAAGATTGACTGCAAACAGAGCCAGCAACAGTGCGTTCTCCACAAATATTGGGGTGGGTCACTCACCCTAGCACCCAAGTGTTTGAAGCAGTCAGCAACAGGCACACTGAGGCTGGCACCCATCTTGGGTGGAGCTCCTTGCCTGCACGGTAAACCAGCTGCTAAAGCAGAAAGATAGTGTCAGTGAGGGGAGAACACAGGCCCAACCAGAGCTCTACCTGCCTTTTAAGGGGACCACCCCAGCTCTCAGGTCCTCACAGGATAGCCCCCTCCCCACTCCAAACCCCTGTATATGGGTCCAATTGGGTCAAAACCAGTTGAGGAAAGTGGAAGTCACTCTCCGAGAGCCAGTCTATTACAGGAACCTAACCATCATCTGGAAGTGGACACCAGGATCTCAGGATCACTCAGCCCCCAGAACAGGGAGTTTTCCTGAGCACCAAGGCCAACTGATATCAGAAACAACCAGTCAATACCAGGATCAACCAGATGACACAAAGCTAGTGCAAAAACATGGTTAAAAAAATAGGCAACATGATGTCTTCAGAACCAAGCTACAATGCTACAGACAACTCTGGACATTCTAACACGATTGAAACAAAAGAAAATGACCTTAATCCTATGCTTATATTAATAATAGCAGGCTTAAGGGAGGAAATCAAATGCCTCAGAGAGAATAAAATACTGCAAAAGACGTGATGGAAATGAATAAAGTGCTTAAAGGAATGGAAGACCTGAAAAGTGAAGTTGAAGCAATAAAGAAAATACAGGCCAAGATATCCATGGAGCTGGAAAACCTTAAGAAAAGAAAGGGAATTACAGACACAAGCATCACCAACAGAATACAAGAGATGGAAAAAAGAATCTCAGGCACAGAGGATAAAATTGAAAAAAATAATATATCTGTCAAAGAAAAAAGAAATTCCAAAAAGTCCTGACACAAAACCTTCAGGAAATCAAAGATACTATGAAAAGACGAACTCTCGGGATAATAGGAATAGAAGAAAGAGAGGATTCCAGCTCCATGGACCAGAAAATATCTTCAAGAAAATCATTCAAGAGAATTTCCCAAACCTAAAAAAAGAGATGACTGTAACTGTACAAGAAGCTTACAGAAATCCAAATAGATTAGACCAGAAAAGAAAATCCTCCTGCCACATAATAATCAAAACAGTAAATGTACAGAACAAAGAAAGAATATTTATAGGGAAAAGGGCCAAGTAACATATAATAGCACACCTATCAGAATCACACCTGACTTTTCATCAGAAGGGCCTGGACAGACGTCTTGCAGACCCTAAAAAAATCACAAATACCAGGCCAGATTACTATTCCCAGAAAAATTGTTAATCAACATAGATGGAGAAAACAAGATATTCCATGAGAAAACTATGCACAAATCCAGCTCTACAGAAGATGTTAGAAGGAAAATCCAATCAAAAGAGGTTAACTTCACACAAGAAAACACAGGAAGCAAATACCGAGCCTGCATCAAAACCAAAAGAAGAGAAAGTCACCTACACACTATTTCCAACAACATCAAGATGGCAGGAACAATCACTGATCATTAATATCTCTCAACATCAATGGTCTCAATTCCCCAATAAAAAGACACATGCTAGCAGAAGATGTGAAAACAGAATCCTGCATCCTGCTGCTTACAAGAAACACACCTCAGCAAAAACGATAGGCAATATCTCCAAGGAAAGGCTGGAAAAAGATATACCAAGCAAATGGACCCAAGAAGCAAGCTGGAGTGGCCATTCTAATATCCAAGAAATTAGACTTTCAACCAATGTTAATCAAAAGAGATGGGGAAGGACACTGCATACTCATCAAAGGAAAAATCCACCAAGATTATTAATATTAAATATCTCAATATTAAATATCTATGCCCAAAATGTAAGGGCACCCACATTTGTTAAAGAATCACTACTAAAGCTCAAATCCCACATCGAACCCCACACATTAATAGTGGGAGACTTCAACACACCATTCTTACCACTGGATAGATTGACGATGCAGAAACCAAACAGAGAAATAATGAACCTCAGAGATGCCGTGAATCAAAAGGACCTAATTTATATCTACAGAACATTTCACTCCAAAACAAAAGAATATACTTTCTTCTCAGTACCTCATGGAACTTTCTCCAAAATCAAACATATAGTCGGTCACAAAGCAAGTCTCAACAGATACAGGAAAGTTGAAATTACCCCTTATAACTTATCAGACCATCATGGAATAACCTAGAGTTCAACAATAACAAAAATAACAGAAAGTCTGCAAACACATGGAAACTGAACAACTCTCTACTCAATGACCTCTGGGTTAGGGAAGAAATAAAACAAGAAATTAGTCTTCTTAGAACTCAATGAAAATGAAGGCAAAACATACCCAAACTTATGGGACACATTGAAAGCAGTGCTAAGAGGAAAGTTTATAGCACTAAGTACCTTCAAGAAGAAATCAGAGAGTTCCCATACTAGGAACCTAAAAGCACACCTGAAAGAGCCAGAACAAAAAGAAGCAAACACTCCTAAGAAGAGCAGACAGCAGGAAATTATCAACCTCAGGGCTGAAATCAACAAGTTAGAAACAAAAAGAACAATACAAAGAATCAACTAAACCAAGAGCTGGTTCTTTGAGAAAAATAAACAAAATAGACAAACCCTTAGCTAAACTAACTAAAAGGCAGAGAGAAAATACTCAAATCAGCAAAATCAGAAATGAAAAGGGGGAAATAACAACAGACATTGAGGAAATTTCGAGAATCATTAGGTCTTACTTCAAAAATTTGTTCTCCACAAAATTGGAAAACCTAAATGAAATGGATGATTTTCTTGATAGATTCTACCTACTGAGGTTAAACCAAGAACAGTTAAACAAGTAAATCAGTCCTATAACTCTTAAGGAAATAGAAGTCATTAGAGGTCTTCCAACAACAACAAAGCCCAGGGCCAGATGGTTTCAGCACAGAATTCTACCAAACATTCAAAGAAGAGCTAACAACAATATTCTTCTAATACTTCCACAACACAGAAACAGAATGAATATTGCCAAACTCATTCTATGAGGCCATAGCCACCCTGATACCTAAATCTCACAAAGACCCAATGGAGGAAGAAAATTTCAGACCAATTTCCCTTAGGAACATGGATGCAAAAATACTTAATAAAATACTTGCAAACCAGATCCAAGATCACATCAAAAGTATCATACACCATGATCAAGTAGGTGTCATCCCAGGATGCAGGGTGGTTCAATATAAGAAAATCCATCAATGTAATCTACCACATAAACAAGCTGAAAGACAAAAACAAAACAAAAGAAAACAAAACAAAAAACATGATCATCTCATTGGATGCTGAAAAAGCTTTTGACAAAATCCAGCACCCCTTCTTGCTAAAAGTCTTGGAGAGATCAGGCATACAAGGATCATACTTAAACATAATAAAGGCAATTTACAACAAGCCAATAGCCAACATCAAACTAAATGGAGAGAAACTTAAAGCATTTCCTCTAAAATCTAAAATCACGGACAAGGCAAGGATGCCCACTATCTCAGTATCTCTTCAACATAGAAACTTGAAGTTTTAGCTAGAGCAATAAGACAACTAAAGGAGATCAAGAGGATACAAACTGGACAAGGAAGAAGTCAAAGTGTCTCTATTCACAGATGATATGATAGTATACTAAGTGACCCCAAAAATTCCACCAGAGAACTCCTACAGCTAATAAACTCCTTCATAAGGTGGCTGGATACAAAATCAATTCAAAAAAATTAGTAGCCCTTCTTTACACAAAAAATAAATGGGCTGAGAAAGAAATAAGGGAATAAACACCCTTCACAATAGCCACAAATAATATAAAATACCTGGGAGTAACTCTAACCAAGAAGATGAAAGACATGCATGACAAGAACTTCAAGTCTCTGAAGAAAGAAATTGAAGAAGATGTCAGTATATGGAATGATCTCCCTTGCTTGTGGACATAATAAAAATGGCGATCTTACCAAAAGCAATATACAGATTCAATGCAATTCCTATCAAAATACCAACACAATTCTTTACAGAACTTGAAAGAACAAATCTCAACTTCATATGGAATAACAAAAAAACTCAGAATAGCTAAATCAATCATGTACAATAACAGAACATCTGTAGGTATCACCATCCCAAATTTCAAGCTGTACTACAGGGCAATAGTAATAAAAACAGCATGGTACTGGCATAGAAACAGACCAGTTGACCAATGGACTTGTGTCAAAGATCCAGAAATAATCCCACATCCTACATCACTTAATTTTTGACAATGAAGCCAAAACCATACAATGGAAAAAGGAAAGCATCTTCAATAAATGGTGCTGGTCTAACTAGATTGCAACATGTAGAAGAATGCAAATTGACCCATACCTACCTCTCTGTACAAAACTTAAGTCTAAGTGGATTGAAGACCTCAACATAAATCTGGACACACTAAAATTAATAGAAGAGAAAGTGTGGAAAAGCCTGGAACTCATTGGTGCAGGTAGAACAGAACACCAATAGCTTAGGCTCTAAAACAAACAATCAATAAATGGGACCTTATGAAATTGAAAACCTTCTGTAAAGCAAAGACACTGTCCTTATGACAAAATGGCAGCCTACAGACTGAGAAAAGTTCTTCACCAACCCAATATCTGACAGAGGGATAATATCCAATATATATAAGGAACTCAAAAAACTAAATACCAAAAAAAAAAATCAAATAACCCCATCAAAAAATGGGGTATAGAACTAAACAGAGAATTCACAAAAGAGGATTCTTTAAAGGCTGAGGGCACTTGAAGAAATGCTCAACATCTTTGGTCTCAGGGAAATGCAACACAAAACAACTCTGATATTCCATCTCACACCTGTCAGAATGGCTAAGATAAAAAACTCAAATGATAGCTCATGCTGTCAAGGATGTGGAGAAAGAGGAACACTCCTGCATTGCTGTTGAGTGAAAACTTGTACAATCATTTTGGAAATCAATCTGGAGATATTTTAGAAAACTGGGAACAGTTCTACCTCAAGACCCAGACATACCCCTCCTGGGCATGTATCTAAAAGATTCTTCACCAAATCACAAGAACATTGCCTTAACAATGTTCATATTAACTTTATTTGTAATAGTCAGAAACTGGAAACAACAACCCAGATGTCCTTCAACTGAAGAAAGGATGAAAAACTGTGGTACATTTATACAATGGAATACTACACAGCTATCAGAAATAAGGAAATCATGCAATTTGAAACCAAATGGTTGGATTTAGAAAAGCTCATTCTAAGTGAGCTGACTTAGTCTTAGAAAAATAAACATGGTATGTACTCTCTTAAAAGTCGATATTAACCATGCATCACAGGACAACCATGTTACAACCAACAGACACAAACAGAAAAGAACCTAGCATGTCTATCCTAGGAAAAAATTGCACCCATAAGTGAGTCATGGAATCAGCTCCAGGTTAGTGGAACATCTTTCCCTAGATAGTGTGCCATATCAAGCCCCAGTATAGGAGGAAGCTCTTGGCCCTCACATGACTGTCGAACTGAGGGAGTATAATATGTGAGGGCCCACCTCATCTGAGGAGAGTAACAAGTAGAGGAATAATGAGGGAGGGAGGGAGGGAGGAAATGAGGGAGGGAGGGAGAGATGGGCCCGGAGGAGTGGAGGGAGGAAACTATGTTCTAGAAATAACTTGTAAAAACAAATTAGTTTTTTTAAAAAAGGGTAAATAAACTTAAAAAATATAATAAAAATAAAATACAAAATTTTCAATTTATAATTTACCAAAGGAATGAAAGGAAAAATGGTCTTAATTTCAGATTAGAATGTTAGACTGCAGGTTGCCACATAGCTCACACACACTTGGATATCAACTTAAAAGGTTTTTTTTTGTATATATAAAGGATATTTTCATAGTTTGGCATTAAACAGGCAGTTAAGAGATTTAAAATGCTCTAAATATATCAAGGGTTATTACAGTTCAACCTGATTTTCTAAACCTCTAAGAGTTGAAGTAATTTGGCACTAAGGTAAAATATTTTGGAAGAGTGGTGTTAGCCCATGCCTTTAACACCCGCAGAGACAGGAGGATCACTACGGAGTTAGTTGTCCTTTAAATTATAGAGTCACAATGAACAGGGTGTTGATGGTGCAAACCTTTAATCCCATCACTTGAGAGGGATACACCATTAATTCCAATACACTGGAGACAGAAACATCCAGATCTCTGAGTTCAAGGCCAGCCTGACACAAAGAAAGCTCCAAATAGAGAAAAACTTAGATCCAGGGGTGGGGAGGGGGACATCTTTAATCCCAACAATTTGGAGGCACATGCCTTTGATCCTCAATACTTAGAACTCAGAGACAGGCACATAGGATTTGGAATGATTTAAGTTTAAAAGCTACTCACTAAAGGCATGCTTAAACTCAAAGTGAATTGTCCTTTGAAATATCAAAATATATACACTTAAAGGTATGTTTAGATCCCAAATATCAAAATAATTTCTTTAATCTCAATTGAAAGATAATACTTTTTGTATTGTCAAAAGACCCAATTTGCTCAAGGAAAAATATTACCTGCCCCCCCCAAAAAAAAATTAAAAAAAGTAGTGTCCCAGAGTTAGGATTGGGGCAGGGCTCTGTTCTTATCTTTCCAGGAGATTAAAAGCATCCAAGGAGATCAGGGACAACTGGACAACTGAAACCTCAGAAGAAAACAGATCAGACACCAAAGAAGACAAGTAGCCCAGATGATCCAGCCTCACAGACTTCCTCAATAGCTGTTTCCTCAAAAATCTACAACCAAAACACCTGAAAATCTCTAAGATTGTTCAGCCCTACAGACTGTTCCAACCAGAACTTCAGTAAAGCCCTGAAGTTCAGCTTCTGTCTACAAAGTTCTTAGGACATTTAAATAACTGAGCATAAAAGGAGTGAATAACAAATGACTCTATTAACATGCTTAATCATTTTTCCATTCTTATTTGGCCCCCACACAGCTTTACTGCATCCCAAATTAGCAGGAAGTAATTTTAAGAGAGCAATGTCCCATCCCCAGAAGGCAGGTGTGTGATTACCACCGCCCCACTTTAGTCATTTGATGGGCTATAGACACTTGTTATTTAGGAAGAGAGATTACAAGTTGTTAAATGGTTTTGTTAAATAGTTTTTGGAGGTTAGACCCAGAGATTTCTCTCTTTTTCTTTTCTGTATCCTTCTTTCTCTCCTATGTAGGGGGGGGAAAGTTTTGAGAAAAAATGGGATATAGACATAATATAGGAATGATAAAGAAAAAGAGACAGATTATTGAATATGCTCTTATATCTTTGTATATCGATACAAAATAAGATTATATTTGGCTACATTGGTATTAATCTTTGTATAATAATACAAAATTAAGGTTAACTCTTTTTAAGGTATTGTACCTAGGTAATGTTTAAAAATGAAATGTGAAGTTTTGGCCTGTTTTTAGCAACTGTCAAAAACTGTTTATAATTATTCAGAAGTGCGATCTAATAATCATTCAAGCATGTCATTTTTTTAGGTACTAGGGTAGTCTATCACAATTATTTTCTAATTAATCAGAAATCAAGTTACTAAGAGACAAGCAACATTTGGTTATCCAAATATACGGAGATAGATAGGTGGTCTTTAAAAACCTCAAGAGCTCTGTAGAATATGACATTCAAAGACGTTTCCTTAACTTAAGATTTTTTGATATTGAGACATGTCAGCTCCTGACAGAACTCCCTATTCTACTCCAAGTAGATGAGGAGCATTGAAGAATCTCCAATTAGACATGGTTATACTAGTGGCAAGCCTGTCACTTGGCAAAAAAACAAAACAAAACAAAACAAAAAAAAAAAAAACCCTTGCTTCAACTGTAGACAGCATGCTCTCCAAAAAGGACAAAACTTGGATGCAGGTAAGTAGACAACCTAGCTCTGCCAAAACAGGGTAGGCAAGTCCTTCATAATTCCTGCTTTACAATTAATGTTTGTCAGAGAAAACAGGCCAAAATACTGAAGACTGATGCTGTAATGTGTTGAGAGAAATATGTACTGTCCAGGCAACCAGTTGTTTGTCATTTCTCAGTTTTGGAAGCTGCTTGCTCTGTACTTCCTGTCTATTCAGATATATTTATCCTTCTCAGGTCTCTGATGTGGTTGAAGACTAGATAGTTATAGTCTCACAGTTAAGTTTTAAGTTGCTTAGGAATTAAATGGATGCTCTAGGTCTAAGAAGATGTTTTTAAGTTGGTAATGCAAGTTAGGATGGAAACTGAGTTAGGTATAAAATTTTAAACTCATCAAGATAGATAGATAATAGAATATACTTATTAGTTTTCAAATATACATGGACTGGAAATTGGGAATGTATATTATACCATATGATTTTCAAAATTGTTGCCTACTTGTTCTTATTGTTTTGTTTGGATTTACTGTACCTTGGCTACTAGTAGAACAATTGCTTAACATGTGCAAGGCCCTGTGCTCAATCTTCAATATCACAAAATAAAAGGCCATCTTCCATGGATCTGTATAAATACTGCTCACATTTTAAAACACTTTATTATACACACAGAATGTTATCTTGATTGCTTTGTAGTCTGATTTAATGTTGCTTCCTGACTTAGAAAATTTGTCAGTATTTATAGGTAAAAATTTCTTTGTAAAATAAGTGGACATTAATTGGATATTATGAATTTCTCTCAAATATTTAAATATTCATAATAAATAATTAAGAAGTTCATTATTATAAAATTTCCAGGCATCCTTTTTAAAATAAAAAAGTGGTGGTAGAATTTAATAAAGAAAAGATAAATCAAATAATCCAATCAAAAAATGAGGAACAGAGCTAAATAGAGAATTCACAAAGGAGGAATTCCTAATGCCTGAGAGACACTTGAAGAAATGCTCAGCATCCTTAATCATCAGAGAAATGCAACTCAAGATGACTCTGAGATTCCAACTCACACCTGTCAGAATGGCTAAGATCCAAAAGTTCATTTGACAGCACATGCTGGCAAGGGTGTGGAGAAAGGGGAACTCTCCTCCATTGCTGGTGGGAGTGCAGGCTTGTGCAACCACTATGGAGGTCAGTCTGGCTATATCTTAGAAAACTTGGAATAGCTCTGCCTCAGGACCCAGCCATACCACTTCTGGGCATACATCCAAATGATTCCTCACCAAATCACAAGGAAATTTTCTCATCTATGTTCATAGCAGCCTTATTTGTAATAACTAGAAACTTGAAACAACCCAGATGTCCCTCAACCGAAGAGTGGATTAAAAAACTGTGGTGCATCTACACAATGGAATACTACTTAGCTATCAGAAACAATGAAATCATGCAATTTGCAGCCAAATGGATGGAACTAGAAGAAACTCATCCTGAGTGAGCTAACCCAGACCCAGAAGGATGCACATGGCATCTATTCACTTATAGTCATATTTTAGCCACATAGTACAGGATAACTATACTACATCCAATTCACCAAAGAGAACAGGAACACAGACTGTTTACCTGTCAATGAGACACTTTGCCCTAGTGGTGCTGCCTTGTAGGCCCCCAGTGTATGAGGAGGCTCTTGGCCCTCATATAACTGCTGAACTGGGGTGGGGGACTGTTATGTATGGACACTCCACTCCAGAGGATTGGGATGGAAGGGATAGGGGGTAGAGGGTGGGAGGGCAGGACTGGGAGGGGTAGAAAGAGGACACTGTGTTGGAGATGTAACCTGAAGTAATAAATAAATATTAAAATAAAAGAAAAAGAAAAGATAAATCAATTTCATCTTTCATTTTATCAAGTACTTTTAGTTATAGCTTTTGTTACAAACACAGAGGATTCTATCTGCAGAAATATAAATGAACATGTAGTGTTTTTCTACTCCTGGTCACCTGATCCTTAACACTGCAAAAACATTCATCCTGGATGTCATAGTGTAAATCAGACTTTTTTTACTTCTCAGTTACAACATATTAAATATCCATATACCCCAAAACATTGTCAATTTCATGAACACAAACAATGTCTTCTACTATTACATCAGTCAAATAGATGTAAGAAGATACAATTTGAAGGCTACCAGATAAATGAAATTTCATACAGTTGCAGGTAATTTTAAGGAATCATTATGAATGTTAGGACAGTTAGGAATGATCAATACTAGGAAGACTATAGCACATAGGTCCAAAACCTATGTGCAAGGGAAAAATATCATGTCTTTAGACATGTTTAGAGCTTGGAGTAATGAAAGCAGGGAATTTCATAGAAGCTATATTTATAGGTCACAGCAATTATCACAAGAGTGCACTAAGAAATGGAGGTTTCAGGTGAAGAAATACCCTGATGTCATTTCCATCTGCCATGCCACCTCCTACCAGGACCTGCTACTGGGTTAATTCTCATCAAAGGTCAGTGGATAAAGGAGCTAGTTCGCCTGATTCACAAAGGTTCAGCTATTTGGTGTACAGAGTAAGGTAAAGGATGATGGATCAGTCTCTGGAAAGCATAAGAAATTATGTGCCTCATGTTTCAGTTACCCTTTGTTACCTGGTTTTGTGGGAGACAGTGGAAGATACTTATTCAGTGAAAGACTAAATAACATATGTATTAAAGTAAATTAATCCAGAAGCTAAGTTCATGCTGTACTTGTTTCACTAAGAAAGTATTTCACTTTTACAAGTTATCTTTTACTAAATATGGTTGGAAGAGCCTTTTATCATTTACATTAAGTAGTTCAGAAACCAGTTTCTGAATTCCTGCGAAGAACATTAAGAACTGAAGTAATTTGGTAACCGTTTGGGGGGGGTCATGTTTGTACAATGAAATGACTTATTTGGAAGTTGGTTGGGAAGATAAGATGAATCATAAATTACTTCCTGGCAGGCCATCAGCAAGAGTTAGTCATATTATAGCTGGAGTAGCATTGGTTAGTGTCAAATGCAGCAAGCCATCAAGAGATGGTGAAGATTACAATGATTGTTGGAGAATGTGTGTACTCTTTGTCATGTTTTCATTAGCATAAAAGCTCAACTAGGACTATTGAACCAAATCGTCTATGGAAATTTTAAGCAAGTCTCCTTACTTTAAAGCCTCCCATTAGATTTCACATTTCTTATATTAAATATGAATATTTGTTGGGAAGAGGAGACAGACTAAAACTTTGATTAGAGCCAATTGAACAGGCACAGACACAGTAGTTGAGGCTAACCCCCTAAAGTCTCTAGTCCCCTGGAACCAACCTTGAGAGTCAAACAGTTTCTTTCTTATTTTCTCTGCTACTAAATATTGAAGTTCTGATGGAGGACTAATGTTACCACTTAACTTTCTGGGAAAAAAAGTATATAAAGTGAAATCCTTCTGTGACTTTGGTCCTGTTATAGGAGTTCATATTACATCTTACATGTGACAAGTATTTTCTCTATCTTACTAAAGGTGAAAAATAGGCCAACAATGTGTGGGGGGTTGTTCTGCTACTCCTGTGTCCTCCTCTTACATTAATTATTTCTTGCTAGATAACAGATCAAACCCTTCTAGATCTAGCATCTGACACAATTATCATATTTTGTTGTCTCAGTTTCCGTGGTCCAGGAGCTCAGCTTGGCTTACGTTGGTGTCCTGACTCAGATTCTCTCATAGAACTGAAAACTCATGTGAAGACTTGATTGAGAAAGGATCCACTTCCACACTCACTCACATAAATATTAGAGGGAGTCTGTTTCTTGTGGAGCATTGGCCTGAGGGCCTGCTCTCCTCCTATCATGACCATGCTCATGGATGGCCAACTGACTTCTATGCAAGTGACTAAATGAGAGAGCAAGAGAGAATGTCCAAAACGGGTGCTGGTAAATCTAGTTCATTCTCCAGGTTATGTGAAGGAATGGATAGTAGCAGATATTACTGGGAAGTGCCTCGGAAGCTGCCTCTATTATTCTCATTTTATCCTATCCTTTTCTGAGATAATAGGGATTGAATCTGGATTGTAACATTCACCTCTGTCCCACTGGTCTTCTGTTTGGTTTTGTTGATGTAAATCGGAATGTTTATTTCCTCACTTTCTTATCTTATACGCAGTGTTCTGAGATGGCTATGCTTCTTATAACTACAGCTTATGCCTTATGACCTCATTTGCACAGCTCCAGAACTGACAGAGTTCTGGTGCACATTGGCATCACTATTTCCCTCCTTCTATTTCTAGGAGTAAGGGTAGCTCACTATTCTAAATTATCCAGTGCTTGGATGCATTAACATCCTATGATGATTTAAATGAGAAGGTCCCTCATAGGTTTGAGTGTTTGAACACTTGGTCCCCAGTTGGTAGCACTTTTTGAGGAGGTTTAGGAGGTGAGGCCTTTCTGGAGGAAGTATGGCATTGGAGTCAAGCTTTGTAAGTTTAGCCTTGCTCCATTTCTAGTTCTCTGTATCTCTTTTCTTCTTGAGCACAGAATAAGATCTTTCAGTTTTCTGTTCTTCCACATAAAGACCACTTCCATGGTCTTTACCCATCTATTTTGGACTCCCTTTTTGGAATCATAAGCCAAAGTAAGCTTTCTTTCTTGAGATGCTTTTTATCATTATATTTTATCACAGCACTGGAAAGTTAGCTAATACTCATCACTTTCTGTTTCTTCAACTCTATCTATACATCTATAAATGGTCCATTTACAAAATCTTTTTTATTTTTTATTTCTGTGATAGGACCTTGAATACATGTATCGTTTAAGGGAGGTGTTTTTTAAACACACACACATACACACACACACACAATCTTCACATCTTAGTGGTTGGCATAGTTGCCACATAATGTCAAATTGATGATGAGTAGATTAGAGTGAAACTTGTTTGAATAACAAGGAATAAAGAAAAGGGATTTTGAGTTATATGAAAAATCTTCATTTTGATACTAACACATGTAATTTATGCTTTGTCTAAGACCTTAAGGGAAAAATTATTTAAATTCTCTTTATGGAAAAGTGATAAATGTAAATCAATAATTGTTTCTTCTAATAGGGAAAGAAGGGAGTATTTTGTTTAAATCAGGTCAGTAAGATTCTAATGGTATGATGGATTTATTTTTCAGAGGATCACTAAGTTTATTGAAGCAAAAATGCAAACTAAATTGACTTACTAGTATAACCAAAGTGTGTTTTTATACCACTCCTGGAATGAGATGTTTATAACTGCATGCACTGTGAAAAGAATTTACCAATGAAGTTTTAACTTCTGTTATAATTGTGGAAATTAAATTGAGATTTAAAGGCTTTTGAGAATTTTACTCATAAAATAATTAAAACAAACATACTGTGATTTTAAAAATAATGTAAGGTAAGTAAGAGCCTGTGACCCACTGGAAAAGGACAATCACAAGTATTTACTAAGTTAGATTATCCTCACTCTGCAAGATATAATATTGTGGAAGTTAGGCATTTTCATATTTTACTTTGTCGGGGCAAAGTACCATATTTTCTGTGATGTTGGCTTGTGTCCCTTTGCCACCATAGTAAAAAAAAAAAAAATCCCCTTAATGTTCTGGGTTATAATTTCCTTGACAGTATGATGTAAATCCTAAAGACCATCTGTTTTCAGTCGGCAAAATGTGCTGCACAGCCTTGCAAGTGATTTTTAGAAAATCGACTTGCTCAATATTTTTGTACCTGCCCTTTGCCTCAGGATGCATTTCTAGGACAATGCATTTGTCCTCTTTCCTCTCAACACCGCTATGGTTACTTCCATAGGTAAGTGAGTGTGGAAACATTTGAAACTATGAAAAAGAAGAGCATGGTAGGTGGACCCTAGTCCATCCAGAAGCATTGCATCCCTGGAAAATTCATTGTACATGTGTTTCTAGATAGGCCAGTTACTCAGCTAGTTTATATTCAGTTTTCTTTTCTTTTTTTATTTCTTTTTTAATCTTAGGGAGTACCTTTTCTTGTCTTAATTGGCAATTTTAGTGTCATAGCATTAGTGCCAACATATCTTATTAATACAACAACCGAAGATGATTTGCTGTAAGGCATACAGATTTCTGAAGGAACAGTGAGCAGTCTTCCTGATGGTTGTAATCAAAAGGACATTTTTTAAAGAAGTAAATGTGAATTAGGTGACCCAAACTAAAAATGTTCAACAAGAAACCTCAATACTAAACTCTTTGGTGTCCTGATTATGTCCACTCTTCCATGATGCACACACATGTAACATGTGTCCTTATAGCTGCACTTCCCAAACTCTACTCATATACACACCGAAATTACCTTACAGAACCCAATAGAAGCAAAACATCTAGAGAAATGTTCATTATTATTTTATTAAATAAAAAATAAAACAAAATCACAATATTTTAATCAATATCCTACAAAGATAAATGTCTTTCAAAGCTATGATAGTTGAGGAACAGTCTAAAGAAAAAAAATTCCACAAATCCATCTATTTCTCAAAAATCAAAACATTATATTGGAAAATCTGTTTCTCACTCACCTGCCAAGTTCTAAGATTAGAAATTTTCATTTGCACTGTAATGGTTGATGCAGCTGAAAGATGCTGAGTCATTAAGGGAACTGTTCTGTTTCAGATGTTTCTCCTTCAATAGTTTTCTAAACTAAAAAGCATTATAAGTCACCCAAGCTTACAGCATTAGAAACAATGCTTTGTAACTATTTCTCCATTTCATTTGTTTGTGCATGTACATCCCCTACTCCCCATTAGAAAGTGATTATACAATGCCTGCTCTAAACATCTCTGCTCTCAATATTGCTCACAGCTTTAAAACACACAAATGTATATACATTCTTGTATCTGAAATCAGTATATATTCAGCCCAAATTGTTTTATAGGTTTCATTTGAACTTTACATTTCAGTCATCATAGAGATAGTCACCAATAAGATGTTATTTCTTGGTTATTTTGGAAACCTTGATGTGCATGCATGATCCAACCATATTGTGTTTAATTTTTGCTTGGAATTAGGAGAAATGTAAAACCATTAACAGCATCCAGAGTTGAGATGTTAAAAGGCCTGAATCTGATGAAACTGTTTTCCTTTTAAGGTGTATATCAGATTCACCGTAGGATCATTCTGTTTGTTAAATTGAAATGCTGCAAACAACTAAATAAGATGATATTGTGTGATAGTAACAACTGCAAATGCAACAAACTATCATGGTTGTGGGAACTTAAAACACATCTCTGGACAATACAAAACCTATATTCCTTACCATTGAGTTTGGAACCACATTTTACTTTGTGTCTTCAACTTTTGCCTTTTTTTTTTTTTCAAATAAATCAGCATATTTTATTAGGCCAAACATCAATGGAAACAGTGGAGTGGAAAAGGGGGTTTAAAAAAATGAAATTAACCTCACAATATTTATGATTGCTACATAAGATTGTGTACTTGTATTTGTTCCTAAATGGAAGAGGATGCAATTCAAATCTTAAGGTTGGAACTGGAGAGATGGCTCAGCAGTTAGGAATAATTGCTGCTCTTCTAGAGGACCAGAGTTCGGTTCTCAACACCCATGCTGGGCAGCTCCTAATTACTCATAACTCTAGTTCCAGTGGTTAAACACTTGACTAGCATGCTTGCGTGCTAGTGTTGATCCTCAACTCTGTAAAAGAATCATAGTGGAATTCAAATTACATTGGCTACATTTAAAAAAGTATCAATGTTTATATTTTCAAATATATTAGATTTATAGGGTACCGAAATGAATAGGTTGGTTTTTTGTTTTTGCAGGCAAATAAACTAGTTCGTATTACCAGATCAATGTGTACATGAAATGTGTTATCAAAATCTGCATGCAATTTTTACAGACACAGAATAAACAACCATCAAAGTCGTGGGAAATCACAACTTTTGCCTTTTTAAAAAAAAAATATAAGGTATGTCCTTCCAAATACCAAAGAATTTTTAAAAATGATTTTCCCTTTTTTTTTTCCCCATACATGATCATGTAACATTGTTGGAGGTTTGTCTGGAGCTGCTATGTATTCAAATACTAATTACCGGCCCCCAAGATCTGCTTTCTGTCCCACGAGCAGATTCTCACATACATCAAATGACATTCTATAAACTTTGCTCACCAATCTTCTCTGACTGGTTAAATGAAAGTTGCTGACAGCCTGTAGCCGGGCAGAAGAAAGGTAGGCAAAGCTAAGGTCCCCAGGCTGGGGATCTCAGTAGAGACCACAGAGAGAGGGAGAAGGAGAGACTGAGAGAAGGAAAAAAGTTACCATGGGGTAGCATGGAAGATGAGTACATAGACAAGAGCCACTTGCCCTAAGAACAGACTGATGGGACAGAAGTTGACCAAGAGTCACCAGGTTGGTGAATGACACATTTATCTGGGTTTTAAGGGTGGTAGGATTATTAGAGCTCAGAACCTGTCCAGCTTAAGGCCTACAACTTATAAATAAATTTAAAAGGTCTCTGTGTGGTTTACTCACAAACCAGAGGGTTTTTAGGGGCATAAGGAACCCAGAATAATTAATTCCTACAACATAACTGAGATTTTGGAAATCATAAAGACAAAAGAATGTCTGCAGAAAAATTTAAATGGCAGTTAGATGTATCTGTTTGCTCTTCCCATGTAAGAAAGAAAAGCAAGAAGAGAAGATGGGCAAGTCGCACATAGACAAGTAAAACAGATTTACCTCTGTGTTTCTGAAGGAACAATTGGAAACCAGGCATGAAAAAGAGTTATAGCACAAGAGGAACACTCTGAGAATGAAATATGAGATAACAATAGAAACTGAATAATGCCAAAACCTGCCAAGATCTGCAAGTCATGTTTCCACAATGAGAGAAACTTTTTCCAATGGAACCTTACTTTCTCCTTTGTGATCTGTGGAGGAGAGAAGTGTGGTCAGGAGTTAAGATGGTCAGAATTGGCAGGAGGATAAAGACCCATGCTTTCACTATTTGGTGCCCATTCAAACATGATTGCCAGAGTAAAGAAACTGCACTTTGAAAACAGCTTTGCTACAAAGAACATGATTTTGCTGCAAGCCTACAGATGACATACTATTGATATTCAATATATTAATATATTTTGAATTGGAAAGGGATAATACAAAATGATATTCAGTGACCTTGATAATTTATGAGAATACTCAATTTAGATAGTTAATGGAATGTGCTACTTTGAACATTAATTTTTTTATCTTATGTTCATGGATGTTTTGCCTGAATACATACATGTAGGTGCACCATATGCATACATTGCCTATAGAAACCAGAAGAGGACATCAGAACTGAAACTGTAGCTAAGTTGAGAACCACTCTGTGAGTACTAGGAATTGTACCCTGGTCCTCTCCAGAGCAGTAAATTCTCTTAGCTTCTGAGTCATCTCTCCAAATCCAAACTACACTGTTTTAAATCTGGGCCAAATGTGATTATTGTTATATTACTTGATTTTCCAATTCAAAATATTGGACTACCAAGGAAACTATTGTGACACAATTTGTTTGTTGCATTATCCTAAATAATTTATGTAAAACATGTAGATCTAGGCCTTCCACAGAGTAATTAATCAATAAATATTGTTATCGGGCTCAATAGCACAGGGACTTTTGCTTCAAATATCAAAATATTTAGGGAAAAATATTTTTTCTTTTTTCTTTCTTTCTTTTTTGTTTTGTTTTGTTTTTTGAGACAAGGTTTCTTAGTGTCTCAAGCATTGACTCCCCTGGACTCACTTTGTAGACCAGGCTGGCCCTGAACTCACAGAGATCCACCTGCCTCTGCCTCCAGAGTGCTGGGATCAAAGGCGTGCACCACTATCCCCAGCTAGGGAAAATATTTCTTTCTTTTTTTTTTTTTTTTTGGTGTGTGTGTGTGTGTGTGTGTGTGTGTGTGTGTGTCACTACAAAATTTTAATGTGGAGCATGTGTCACTACAAATTTTAATGAGGAGCATAAATTTCACATCTGTATTTGTATAACATAATATAGAAATAACTTCCCCTATAATTAAACACATATAAGAAAGTCCTTGGAAAAAGTCCCCTTTTCTTCTCTATTCTTTGCTAAGACAAAGCAACGCACAGCTTGTGGGCTGGGAAGATGGCAGTTACTTAAACACAGTTGTAACTTAAGGGGTGATTCCCTTCAGATAGCAGACCCATTTGATTCCGGATTCGTTGCCTTCACAGTGATGGCAGTTGACAATCAGCTTGGTGGTGATGGGGGTTTTGCTGCCTGACGGATTCCCCTCAAAGAACACCATGATGTTGATTTTCTTGGTTTGCACCGTCTCTGCAGCCCGGATGGTGAAGTCTGGGCTCTCCACAATGTAGGAAAAGGTCGCTGTACGTAGGAAAACGTTCTTGAAGGGGATGGTGATGTACTTGGCTCTGATTATGTAGGGGCTTTGGGACTTGGGGGGCAGAGCAATTCCGAAGAGTGGGATTACATATTTACCACCTACAAGCGATGACAGGCTCAGGGTGCCTTTGGTCTCACCCAGGTGGCTGGGCTCAGAAGACTTCCATGGTGAGTTCGTGCCACCCTGGGCTCCTGGGGCTGCATTAATAATTCTTTCTGTGTGGAAGTCAGAGCAGTATTTCTTTAAAAGGCAAATTTTGCCATGCTCATTGAATAACTGGCTCCTATATAGTCACCTTTCCTTGGGTTCTGTTTAACAAAGAAATGAGTTAGAGCTGTGTGAATGTGAAAATTTTGCTGTTTTCTGCTTTCTTATTGGAAATATTTTTGATATAATATATTCTGATTATATTTTCTCCTTCCCCAACTCTTTTCCACTTTCCCTCCCCTCCAGAGCCACACCCTTCTGTCTAAATTTTCTTTATGCATTTGATATGCTACTTAATGTTTGGCTCCCTATGGCATGGGGATATTCTGTTTGTAAAAATGGAAAAAGGTCCCACTCATTTTAGTGTGTAGCTCTGAGGATCCTGACTCTGATTATACTGGCACGCTCTCAAATGCTGGAGTAGAGGAGCATGGTCCTCACAATGCAGATGTAGAAGCAGACAGCTGAGTTCCATCCTGAATTCAACGAGACATGTACAGAATAGCCACTGATTCAAGTTGAGGACAAAAACGTCAAGACTTGAATGGAAAAATTCAGACATAAAATGATTAGGAATTTCAAAAGATAATTCACACAAGTATGTTAATCTCCCAGCACACAGCCCATTTCGGGTCATGTGGGAGAAGGAGGGTTGTGTAAACAGAAGTTACATTTCCATGAATGTGGTGGCATAACCAAGGACTAACTGTGTTTAGTGTTCTTTCTTCTTTTGGAGGGATTATTTCTTGTCTAGTACCATTTACCTTTATTGTGAAGAGGTGATTATAGACATGCTCTTTGTGCATGGTGGCTGAATGTGGGTTCCTTTTTTTTTTTTTTTTTTTCCTTACATACAATGCTCCCTGCTCCATTTTTTTCCAATGAGCTCTTACCAGAATCTGGCTACTTTTGCTGACCCTTGGTATTAACACAGTTTCTTTTTTTTTTTTTTTACTTTATTTTTTATTTCTTCAAGTTACATCTCAATTGAAATCCCCTCCCTACCCCTCCTCCAGTCCCACCCTCCCACCCTCTTCCGCCTCAACCCACCCATCCCCTTCCTTTTTTTTTTTAAGTTTAAGATATATCTTTTCCCCCCAACAGCTCCCCCT
>CAJQZJ010032236.1:868752-883893 GCA_907164525.1 Lophiomys imhausi
ACTACTAATTTTGTATCAATATACAAAGGTATAAGGGCATATTCAATCAGTTTCTTTTTTTTAATTATGCCTTGTTTGTTAATTGTTTTCTTCAAAGGTAAGATCATCTGGTATACTTATGGTCTGTCATTCGAGAAATATGGACTTAATTATTCTTTATTATTTTATCAGGGTTTCTCTACAACAGCAGCACAAAAATAATAATTTGCACGAAACCATTTTCTTTTGCTTTTTGAACCAAAGACTGAACAATAAAACTTGGAAACAAATAGTTTTTTCCTTCTGAACAATGATCATCTAATTCTCATATTTTTGTTTTCTTTTATTAGAGCTTTTCTAAGAGGTAGATAGGGGTTATGCTTTTTGCCTTAAATCAAAACTGAACATATTTTGCAAAATCCATGAAAATGATGTGGTCCAAGCTTGGTAAATTAAATTTCTTTATTCCAAGAAAGAAAGAAAGAAAGAAAGAAAGAAAGAAAGATCTGAACACTTTTTAATCTGTCCTTCCATGTTATAATTTACCCATGGTACAGTGGGCAGTAGCTAGCCAGACACCAAAGCCAGAGGAGAGACTTTACAAATTTTTCTGAACAGTTGTTTCAAATTTTCAAGATATCTTAAAAAATAAAAAGATTCTACATAAATAGTTGGAGAGAGCTAATACCCTATAGATATCCAGGTATACCACAATTCCTAGAATCTGTGAAATAATTAATGTACTTGGCCAAAGCAATTTGACAAATGTCACAGACCATTTCCTCAATTATCCAAATCAGCCTTCAGCTGAACAACAAATGTTTATGAAACAAGCAGAGAGTAGGGTGGGGATTTGACTGTAAAACAGAGTAAATGGCCATGCAAAACCCAAAGAAGATGCATTGGAAGACAGAGGCCAGGAGTTAATGATTGAAAGAAGTCCATGAGCCAGAAGTTCTTCTGGAGCCTTGCATGGGGTGGAGTCCAGCTAGCATCTTGTTTTGTTCTCTAGAACTCAAGTAGAATGTCCCTTGCTTTTTGCCCCTGAGTTTGTAGTAATTTGCTATAGCAGCCGCAGAAAACTATTTAGATATATTAAGTAGACAGGGTGGATCTGGCTTATGACTGTTTGCTTAAATTTTATAAGCTGATGATTGGCTCTCTCTGCTTATCACTACAACCATTTTGCCTACTTAGGCATGGCTGTAATTAGTGTGCAGGCACTTTTAAATTTGTGCCTGTTCTTATTACCCCAAGCTCTTTAATTCCTTCATCAAGATATGATGCTATCACCTCTCCTGTGGCTATTTTACATAAAAGCCGAGACCTGCCAAATGTTTCACAGAAGCTGTAGGGTCAGACAAGGAACACTTGTGCTTGGAAAAAGCAGTGGATTTGGAGTCTGGTACATCCAAATTTGAACTTTGGGTCTATTATGAGGCTTGAGACCTTTATCATCTCTGGGTTGTAGCTTCCTCTTGTGTGAAATAGGAATTTATAAACAGTGCCATATGTGATAAAAATTAAGTCTCATTTATATTTATAACCAGATTATAATGCTCCAAATCCACATTCCCTTCAGTAGCAGATCTTTTTCCACTTCAGATCATCAAAAGTTTCTGGGAATTTAGGCTTTCCTCATTACCTTATAGAGGAGCAGCAACCAGCTGATTTGGATTGCAGAACTGCCAACTACAGAAAGACTGACATCATCTGGGAGTCGCTGGTAATATCTGCCATCCCTGCCCCCTCTGATGGAGGGTGAATTTGATTCTCATGTCCTCATTTCAGAACTACCCCAAAGCATCCAGGGACTATAGTTAAAATAGGATCTTGAGTTAAATGGCCAGAAGGTAGATGATGTCCTTCCATGTTATATTTTACCCATGGTACAGTGGGCAGTAGATAGCCAGGCACCAAAGCCAGAGGACAGATTTTACCCCTCACTCTTTGATCTTTCCAAACATACATATTTTCCCCTGGGCATAATCCCCAGTACAGAATTGGATGAATGGAGAATGGAGATGGCAAGAAAAATTATATAAACTCACAGCGGGCAAATCCGTTCTGTTAGTTGGAAGCTGCCAGGTTTATATAGGACAGCTTCTTAACCTTTGTAGATGCTACCAAGCAAGAGCTGTGATCTTGCATAAACCATTCCAAACACAGGACTTGGTCCAAATTGAAGTTTAGGCTCCTCTCCTTATAGAGTAGAATGTACCAAGTTTGTTAATATTTTCCTTAGACCCTACGATATCGCAAATTCTTCAGATTATATGTGATTCTGTGAGCCTGGAAGACACAGAAAAATAAACAATCTTAGGAACATGTAGTTAACTGAAAAGAGGATGGTTTGTCTTCTGAAAATATTTTCAAGCCAGGAGAAGATAGCAAACAGCTGGACTTCTCAAGAGGACACAGGAAGGTAACTGCAAGGCAACTGTAGCTGGGCAAGACTGTGAAATACGACTTTTCACAGAGGTTTTAACCCATAAGATGGCTTCAGAATGAGGTGTCAGGTGCAGCAAAGCTTGTGGTTGATCAATAAAACATGTCTCAGCTATCATGATTTCTAAATTTAATGACTTTAAAAATTAACTGAAAGTAAGTAGAGTTAGTTTGTTTAGATTTTTCAATGGAAACAAAATGACATGCACTTTTTCATTAAAATGAATATATTCAAGGCCAGAAAACACAGTCAATAATGTATCAGTTTGGACCCCAGATTGTGAGCAAGATTTTGAGATTCCATCCAAAGGGCACATGGAACAGCGCAAGAATAAGCTCTGTACCACCAGTGCATTATCTCTCTTCAATTCATTTGAGTGGACTTGACCCAAATAAATATTATATTTGAGTTGGTACTAAAAACAGATTCTTTTAAAAGTCGTTTTTTTTTTTTTATTGATTGGTTGGGACTACCATAATAGACTACATACAGATTACTATATTTAAACAACAGACATTAATTTGCTGCTGGTTCAGAGGGTAGAAATTCAAGATCAAGGGGTGGTCAGGTTTTATTGTCTCTAAGGCTTGTCTTCCTGACTTGCAGATGGCCACTTCCCTGTTAGGTCATCCTGTGAAAAGCCCTTTGGGCTGTGCAGCCCTGGTTCTTCTTTTTTTGTCCAAAAGCCAGATAAGATTAGGACCCACCCATATGACTTCAGTTAAGCTAAATAGTGGGTTTAAACATCCTGTTCTCAATTGTAATCTCATTCTGTGGAATTGGAGTCTAGTACTTTCAAACGTGAATTTTGGGAGACACAACAGAAAGAAAACACAATATCTAAACTGATTGCTTTTATCTTTCTCTTACCTGTTCTCTCCTGTCCAAGTTTTTGTAGTTGAGTAACTTCACAGGCTCTACACATTGTGTAGGAACTGCATCTCATTTTTTAGGTTAACCCGATGTCAATAAAACTGGCACTGGGGTGCTGTGTCCCAAACAAACAATTAATGTAATAGGCTTGAAAAATATAGTAGTAATAAATAGAGTTTAAGGAGCTTTTTCTCAATTTTAAATGTCATCATGAAGCAAGTAGTAGAAATATTGAACATATGATTTTGAAAAGACTCATAATATTTACTTAATTGCATTTTTCCTTTTAAGGAGAAAGATTGGTATTCAGGTTGTTCTTGGAAATGAAGAATTATACAAATGATATTTTAATCCTTAGCATAGCTACTGATTTTGCTATGTTACAAACATATCATAATATATTTACAAATCTGCCAACTAAGTATTGAATTTGCAAGAGAAAAATCACTGGGTTTATGTTGTAATAGGCTAAAAGAGCAAACATTACACATTTATTTAGAAGTAGCACATTTATTGTTAACTTTCACTGTTAAACTAACCTTCTCAAATAAAACATCTTATATTGGTGTGCATGTAGAAATGACAAAAGGTGAGTACAAGGGGAGAGTTGAAGCATGGGCACATATCCGCAGCAAATGAAATTAATATTAGATATTAAGATGGTAAATATTTAGACCATAAATCCTGGAATATCAAGGTTATCTGAGGGTCAGCTCCCACATTTGTGCATAAGGTATGTGAAAGATATCAGTGTTATTAATCTTCTTTCCTTACCAAAAATCTTTTTACAAGAAAGTCTAGTAATTGTGAGGATGTGGTTATTTTCTATTTCTATTATTCAATAAGTATTGAGCAAAATTAAAGACACTTAAATCCAGAAAATGTGCAAAGTGCCAACCAAGTTTTAATCCTATTTCATAATGTGTCAGAGGAATAACAGAAATAATTGCTGTCAGTTTGTACTTTTTTGACCAATAATTCTCTGTATTTCCTGCTAGTAACTTGAGTGATGCAAATGACCTTATTTTTACAGCATGCTTTTATTAAATAGTTTATTATTTTGGCAGACTAATAAAGATTTTGGTATTTGCTTTTATTTGCAATAATATTACTACCACATAAAAAAGGATTTTATGTTCTTTTTGAGGAACAAGGAGGATAAAAGTGGTGATGGATCGTGCAGCTGAGGCATCAGCAATGAGCTGGAAATGAGACACATAAATATGAAAGCAGAGCTAAGAAAATAGAACGGCACCCTTGGCCTTTCTTAAAAGAACACACACACACTTCATGGTTCATTCACACGGTTTCTGAAACTCCTTTTGTTTCCAGTGAGTCAGAGACTGCATGCAAAGTCTGAAATGCTATTTTTACTCATTCATAAAAGACGGATTCCTACTTATTTAATTAGACTTATTCTGGGAAAATAGTTCCAAGCTTTATGAGGAGGTTTTGATTTGAAGGGAAAAGAAGAAAAAAGAAAAGAAAAACCTGACTGAAAATTTGGTGGACACAGGGACTGAAGAGGAATCAAAATATATATATTCTTTTCTGAGTATTTAGCACAGAGCACAGTAATGAAAGCTACAACACAGTAGAGTATATATACGGTCAATTGGAATCACAGAATAATGGCTTCAAGGTAGATGACTGAGCGAACAATATGATATTAATGAAGGTAGAAACTTTGGGGATTATTGTTATATCTTGCCTGTCATTGCATGTGTTTATTAAATAATTGTGATTGCTTACATTTAAACTGTTTTCTGACTAATGTCAGTATATGCCAAATATTAGGTTTATTTTCAGAAGAATATGTTTGGCATTGATTTTTATCTTCTTCATTGTTAGCTTATTTCTTTATTGTATAACTTAATTGTTATCACAAATTGAAACAGACTGTGCCCAAGAAACTAAAGGGAAAGGTGAGTCTCCTATTAATGGCCAGAACCTGAATTGGTACAAAATGGTTTTTGACCTCAATAATATTCAGATGTGGAATTCATATTTATTATACACTGAACTACAGCCAATAGATGGAGAGTAGGAAAAAGTAATATACTATGAGTTGAGAAAGCCACTACATCATTATCGACAAGTTTCGAATCTTACAGAGGGAGAGAGTTCTACCATTTGGACCCTTGTCGCTAAGGCTTACAATAGACATGCTTCTGACAAGAGGTTGGTGGTAGCAGAACAGACTTAACAATTAATGGTATGCCAAGGCTGAGTTCAGAGAATTGCTTTACCCAATGCCAATCATTCATTCCTGGCAGTAGCACTTCACATCTTTCCTGGGATGCCATCCAACCACAGTGGCATCTAAAATATATCGAGCAGTGTTGTTACAGTTGGAGGTGAAATTGAAATTTGCGCCAAACAGAAGTGACAAATTCACATGGCTGAGTGTTGCCTAGCAATCAGGTCCAAGGGGGAACGTGGCAATTCTGCCTTTACCCATGAGTGTGTGGGAGCGGGGAGAGAAACATATACATTAGGATTTGGGTGGTCTCAAAGGTAAAGCCAGGTATATGAGAGGCTTTCTTTTAGTACTATGGCATGAAGGGAAGCCAGGGAAAGGGAGCAGCAGGCTGAGGTTAGTGGTATAGGCAGCTTTAGAAGCTGTGGCTCTCCGCAGATAACCTGGGGGAGGGGGAGAGCAGCAGGATGCCAAGATGCCAGACTTGATGCTCAAATTGATGGCAATTGGCCATCCTACTGCCTTTTGACTGGAGGCCTCTTGATGCACCTCTGTTCAGCTCTCACTTGGCAGCTGGTGGCCCCCAGGGTAAAACGAGCAAATGGTGGCTTTCTGTTCTCAGAAATCCACCTGAAAGCAATGCTCCTGGTGGTCAGCCAGCCTTTGGACACAATGGAAGAAAAGGAATACTGAGGCTGAAATTCTTAACTGCATATACTTGTTTGGAGTGTTTTGGTTTTGTATTCTTTGTATTTTTGGGGGGAGGGAGGGGATTCCTCGTTTTACCATTTTGTAGTTTTTTTTTTTTTTCTGGGAAATAACACTTGACATAGCTAACCCTACCTTCAAATGTATGAATCAACAATACCCCATCCTTGATGAATGAATATATACACGTGGATGAATCAAAATGTCAGCCCTAAATTGAAGAGGCATAGTGTTTGTCCATCATTTACAGAGATAATTTAAATGGGAGTTTCCACATTCCTTACTTAGGATAGAGTTCTATAAATATATCTGGTTTGAGGTTTCTCATCTCACAAGCCCATTTTCACTGAGTTGAGTTTGAATGAGGGCTTATCTTCAGTTCTAAAAACCTTCAATGCCATATTTATGGTATTTGGTTAAATTTATGTGGAACCTATTGTGTTCTCAAGTAGACTCTCTAGTAGAGGGATAATTTCTCCAGGTAGCATCAGACAAATGCAAAGTTCTACGCAAATCCAGTATAGTTCTGTTTTCTCATTTGTCTAATGTACTGTTCATTTTACAATAGACATTTATTTATTTATTTATTTATTTATTTATTTATTTATTTTTTTTGTTTTTCGAGACAGGGTTTCTCTGAATATCTCTGGCTGTCCTGGACTTGCTTTGTAGACCAGGCTGGCCTCGAACTCACAAAGATCCGCCTGCCTCTGCCTCCCAAGTGCTGGGATTAAAGGCGTGCGCCACCACCACCCGGCTTACAATAGACATTTAATAAATGCCAGCAAACAAATGGATGTATTGAATAAATGGGTGGATTGTTGATGACTGATAAATGTATGAAAAAAAACATATATAGGTTAAAAATATTATGGTGGGGAAGTAACTTATTGTATAGAATAGCTGCTATACAAGCATCAGAATTTGAGTTTTGATTTGTTAGCACCCAGGTAAAATTCAGGCCTGTGCTTGTAACTTCATCAGAATAATATGTTGCGTCTGATGGATATGGAGGGCTCACTGGGTAGAGACTTTGCCTCAAAACAAATTAAATATGAAAGTAATAGAGAAAGATACTTGATGTTGACTGCTGACTTCCAAAATTCCTGCTCGTACAAGTGATAGCCACACATGCATATGACACACACACACATAGACACATATAAATAAAGAAAGAAACTATATGGATCATTAATTTGACAATTATTTTAAATAACAAATGTATAAAGTATATATATATAACAAATATATAACATAACAAATATATAAAAATATAACTGCTATAATCATATATTGACTCCTATTATATTATGCTAAATATTTTAAATATATTATTTTGGGACCAGATACAGGGCATATGCCTTTAGTCTTAGCATCCAGGAGACAGAGACAGACCAATTCATGTGAGTTTGAGGCCAGCCTGGTATACATAATGAATTCCAGGCCATCCAGAGTTGGCTGTACATATTGAGACCCTGTCTCAAATAGTGATAACTGCACATGTGATTTGCACTCTAAATGTTGAAGATGTATGTATATATAACATTGCACACAGAAGCACCATGATTTACATCAGAGCTCTAGAACTCTTTTGTCATGTATGACTTAAGCCTTATAGTCACTGACTTGTCTTAGCCTGTCCTAGTTTCTGCATTTACGAGTTTGATTGACTTTATATCTCTCATGTAACTGTAGCCATGCTGTAGATGTCTCATAATGGGTTATTTCACTTAGCTTGATGTCTCCTAAGCACTTCCATGTTGGATCACATGGCAAGATTTCCTTCTTTTTGAGGCTGAACGGTGTTCTAGGATATGCACTTATTGCATTTCCTCTGCTCATGTTTTGATGGGTATTTATATTGTTTCTGCATCTTAGCTGCTGTGCATAATGTTGCAATGAATTTGAGAATGCAAATAACTCTTCCAGACACTGATTTCTGTACTTTTGGATATCTACTCAAAAAAGGGAAGATTAGATCATACAGTATAGCTGTTGACCATTTTACATTACCATCAGGAGTATGCATGTGTTCTGGATGTCCCACATCCCCACCAGCACTGAGCTGTTTGGTTTGGCTATGATAGTTGACCTTCCTAACAGGTATGAATTGATAGCATGATTATTATTTTAATATGCATTTCCTTCAGGATTGGTAATGTTGAAATTTTTCTCATATGCTTCCAGCCATCTTTATGTCTCCTTGGAGAATATGATTTCATGACCTTGGCCCATTTTTTAAATTCAGATTCTTTGTTGTTTTTCAGATGAGTTGTAGGAGTTGCTCTGTATTCCAGATGTGAATGTCAGTAATGCGATTTTCCAATTCACCCTCCCATTTTGTAAAGTATATCCTCACTCTCTTTGCTCCCCCATTGTGTGGGTGTGTGTGTGTGGGTGTGTGTGTGTGTGTGTGTGTGTGTGTGTGTGTGTGTGTTTGTCTTCTTCTTGGATGTGATTCTGACTTGTTTTTTCTTGCTTTGGTTAAACCTATGCTTTTGGTATAATAGTCAATCACAAAGACAAATGTGCAGATTTTCATCATGTTTTACTCTATAAACATGCATCAATTTTCTTTATATATTAAAGACAGGTCTTTGCAATATTGTTCAGGATGATTTCAAACTCATGGGTTCATGAGAATCTCCTGATCCTAGGCTCCTGTGTATATGGATCTGTATGCATGTTTCGCAGTTTCTAAATTCCCTTCAACTCTTGCATATATGCTTTTAATTAATTCTGGATTGATATTTAGGTATAGTGTATGATTAGGACTTCATATCACTCTTTTCATGTAAAATGTCTAGTTTTCTCTGTACCAGTTGTTTAAGGCTACCCTTTAATATTGTATAGTTTTGGTACTTTTATTAAAAATCATTTGATTCTATGTATCTGTGATTTTTTTTTCTAGGCTCACTATTGGGCCCCATTGGCTTTTATATCTGTCTATATATCACTATTTTTTTCTGTTTTGATCAATACACTTTTAGAAAATGTTTTGAAAGTAGCAACTTCAAATTTCAGCTTCAATTTTCTTTTCTTGGGATTTAAAAAAAATCAAGTTTGTGGTATCACATGAATTTTGGGATTGTTTTCCTATTTTCTTTAAATAAAAATTATTAGTATGTGCATATGATGTGTGTGTGCGTGTGTGTCTGTGTAAGGCAGCCATATGTATGCCATGGCAGGTGTGTAGATGTCAGAGGACAACTTTATAGAGTGAATGATCTTTTTCTATCTTTTCACTAATCCCAGTGTAGAATTCAGGTCACCAGGCTTGGGCAGCAAGTGAATTCTGTAGATCACTTGGACGAACAATGTCATTAGGAATATTGTCTTCAAATCCATGAGACAGGATAGTTTTTCTTAGATGTTGTTGTTTAAATGGGATGTGTAGCTTTAATTTCCTTTCAAGATTATTTGCTATGAGTGTATAGAAACTTAATGCATATTGATTTTGCAGGCTACTTTTCTGGATTTGTTTATTAGTTCTCATAAGATTTGGATGGAATCTTTAGGGCTTTCCTAGCTATAATGATATTTAATGTCATTTGTATGCAGAGGTAACTATACTGCTCTTTCTGATTTGTACACATTCCTAAATAACTTAAACAAATAAAGTATTTAAGTCTCACACTCGTGGCATACGTGTGTTTCTGGAATTTCTACTTCATATTTTTGAATCACAGGTAACTCAAACTTCAGAAAGTGAAACTGCACACAAAAGGGGCATTTATAGGAAAGAATCTTTCAATCAATCAGAAATAAGTAGTGTCTTTTTTCATGGCATTAAGATTTGCAAAACCATAAACAGAAACATCAAACATTACTCAGGAGAGTGATGCTAAATCCCATCTCCCCTTCCAATTTTAAACTCTCCTTGCCTGTGGCTGAGCCCTTTTTACCTTAATCTTTCCTTTATTTGTTGGCTTCTGCCCATCTGTTGTTTCACCCACAAAACAATGATGTCTCCAAAGTTGATAATTTTCTGGCTAAATGTATATATATTTCTGGTCCCAATCTTTTGTTCTTTAATGCAATGATAATAGATTAAATAAGTTAAGGACAATATTGTGATAAATGTTTTATATTTTAAAATTTTTACTCATGAAACCCCAAAGTAAATATTGTTATTTGTTTTTCTGACCACTGTGTAGGGGTATCAGGAGGGTTAATCTAAGTCCGTTCATTCAAAAATGCGAGAGACTTGAGTTCAAATCCAAGCTCAGCCCTACTCCAATGAGTAGTCTCAGGTTTCATCATTATTTACTTTAAACTAGTCCTCCACCACACCCTGTAAGCAGTAGGATATCAAAGATGATAGTGTCTACCTTAGGAGACTTCAGAAAATGAGTGTGTGTGTGTGTGTGTGTGTGTGTGTGTGTGTGTTGGGAGTGGTTAAAACCTCACACAAATACTCTGAGATGTGGCTCTTCAGGTTAAAATGTCTGAAGTCTCAGAAATGAAGTTCTGAGTATGTCAAACAAGTGCCCGTGGCTTGTTTTTATATTTTTACTACATAGCATCAAGCTCAGAGCCCAGTAATCTCATCCCAGGTTTATTAGGCCACTAGGAAACAGAAGTATTGGGTAATTCATGAATTTTAAAGCTAATATTCCAAGATGTCAAAAGAAAGTATTTATCTACAATGATAAGTCGACAGACTGTCTGAAAAGATTTTTTCTAAACTGTTGGTTAACATCCTTCCAAGACAATAAGATTGCAGACATGTTCTTCAAGATACTCAGAAGTCTCTTTGATTGATAGATATATCTGTGTAACAAAATGGAAAACCAAATATTGCTTAAATTAATTTAATTATTTAAACAGAGTATTTCTGAAATGGATGTTATGAAGTATTACAAGTTATAAAAGCTGTCATGCATCTTCAACAAATGGTGCTGGTCTGACTGTATGTCGACATGTAAAAGAATGAAATTAGGCCCATACTTATCACCTTGCACAAAACTTAAGTCCAAGTGGATCAAAGACCTTAACATAAGGCCAGTCACACTAAATCTACTAGAAGAGAAAGTGGGGAAAAGCCTCGAACTCATTGGCATGGGTGACAACTTCCTAAACAGAACACCAATAGCTCAGGCTCTAAGACCTCCAATCAATAAATGGGACCTCATGAAACTGAAAAGCTTCTGTAAGGGAAAGGACACTGTCATTCGAACAAAATGGCAACCTACAGGTTGGGAAAAGATCTTCACCAACCCCACTTCTGTTGGAGGGCTAATATCCATAATTTATAAAGAACTCAAGAAATTAAACACCAAGAAACCAAATAATCCAGTCAAAAAATGGGAAACAGAGCTACAAAGAGAATTCACAAAGGAGGAATCTCTAATGGCAGTGAGACATTTGAAGAAATGCTTAACCTCCTTAATCATCAGAGAAATGTAACTCAAGCAGACTCTGAGATTCCATCTCACACCTGTCAAAATTGCTGAGATCACAAACTCAAATGACAGCACATGCCAGGAAGGTTGTGGAGAAAGGGGAACATTTCTCCATTGCTGCCGGGAGTGCAAACTTGTACAACCACTATGAAAAACAGTCTGGAGATATCTTAGAAAACTTGGAATAGCTCTACCTCAAGACCCAGACATACCACTTCTGGGTTTACATCCAAATGATTCTTCACCAAACCACAAGGACATATCCTGTTTTATGTTCATAACAGCCTTATTCGTAATAACAAGAAACTGGAAACAACCCAGATGTCCCTCAATGGAGGAACAGATAAAAAAAATTGTGGTACATTTAAACAACGGAGTACTACTCAGCTTTCAGAAACAAGGAAATCATGCAATTCACAGTCAAATGGATGGATCTAGAAAAGCTCATCCTGAGTGAGCTAACCTAGACTCAGAAGGATACACATGGCATCTATTCACTTATAATTGGATTTTAGCCATATAGTACAGGATAACTATCCTACAACCAACACACCAAAAGGATCAGGAACATAGACTTTTTTTTTTAACCTATTAATGGGACCATTTGCCCTAGGGGTGCTGCTATGTAGGTCCCCAGTGCAAGAGGACACTCTTAGCCCTCATATGACTGTTGAACTGAGAGGGGCTGATATATAGGGACACTCCACATCAGAGGAGTGGGATGGGTAGGAGAGGGAGGACAGGGTGGGAGAGTGGAACTGGGAGAGGTGGAATGAGGGCACTGTGATGGAGATATAACTTGAAGTAATAAACAAACAAAAATGCTTATGTAAAAAAATTAAATAAAAGCTGTTTTTAGTGATAAAATGTTGAAAATTAAGCTTTTTAAAATTTGAGTGAATGAAAGGAGGCATGTTAGTGCACTTCTTTAATCTCAGCTCTTAAGAGGCAGAGGCAGGTAAATCTCTATGAGCTTAATGCCAGCCTGGTCTACAAAGCTAGTTTCAGGTCAGTCATTATTACACAATGTGGCCTTCTCTCAAAACAGACAGACAGACAGACAGACAAAGTTGAGTGAATGAATTCAGGTGTTGTATCTCCAAATCTTCTCAGTTTTAAGCAAATGTTACTCCTAACGCATCACTGAGTTACCTCTTATATTTACCATATCTTAGCACCAATTATCTGCTCAGTTCAGTTTCTCTGACAAGTACAATGAAGGTGAAATTAGCTTACCACAGGTGTATTTCTGTGAATTGAAGTCCAACCTGGTCTACATAAGAGAGTTCTTGGTCAGCCAGGGCTAAGCTAAGTGGTAAGAACTAGTCTCAAAAAAGAAAAAAAAATCAAACCTGGGTGGGGGGAGGAGAAAGAAAGAAAGAAAGGAACAGAAGTCTTACCACTGAAAAAATATGTGTTTTAAATGAAGAATAATTTTCTAGAAAAGGCTGAGTACATTTAGTAGAAAATATTAAGTGACTAGTTTCTTTGGGCTGGAAGTATACTTGTAATAGAAGGTGCTACACATAGGACAATTGTCAAATGAAGGAATAGAATAGATAGACTATAACACATGCAAATCCTACCAGTGAATATTTCTTTATGTCTTTAATAACTACAATGTATTAACAATTTCATGAAGATGATATGTTTATAATACTTCAGGTTTCACAGGAGCATTTAGCAGGGTGCAGAACCCAAGGTAGCCACTCAGCTGAATGTGTGGAACGCAAAATAACCATCGATTTGGAGAACATCTCACTAGATCGTCATTCCCATTATTCCACAACTCTGTGAGCTGCTTGGACTAGTTACAAATTGAAAATTATTTTCCCAATTTGTATAAAGGGACTTCCACAACAGAAGGCTACAATACGCATCAGTTACAATAATATGTATATTCTTTGGATAGCAACTGCACATAGAAGTGTTGACTATGACGTCAACAGGTTGCCCAATGGCTACAGACAGATGCAGGCCCATACCTGTGTGCTTCGTAGAAATCAGGTCCCATGGGCTTTACTATTCTCATCTATAGAATGAAATCAACATGTAAGTGATTAGTGGAGTGCACTGAAATTTTTACTATCTCTATTTCTGAGACATGAGATGTCAGTAATGTCTGTAATGAAATGCCTTCTAGGATCCAGTGCACTAGGACAGTACTGAACACAGAAAGAGAACCGTAATAGAAGACCATTAATAACGGAAGAGAACGATTCCAATCATTGTGATGTAGATATGCTTACAACATGACTAATATTGGTTGGTACCAGTCAGGGGGAAATTCATATTGGTCTGAAAAAAAAAACTGTAGTATTTTATTAATTCAAATTTATGTGATTTAGTAATATTCTAAATTTCCTTTAGTGATTTCCTTGAAGTTTGGTGTCAAATTGCATTTTAATAGCACAAAGGTAATAAAACATAGTAATTATTCAGATTTCCTTATGTGGGAAATAATGAAAAGGAATATATAAAGTTGAACTATGTAAATTTCCCAATCTTTTATCTTCCAATATTTCTCAGATCTGTGAAACTTGAAGGTCTGAAAAATTACTGACCTACAGAAGCTAGCATTAAATAATTATATTTTACAATCAACTTCGATATTACCACTAACAACACTGAGGCTGCACTTTCTAGAAAGGGCTAATCAACTTGATGAAAAGTGACAAGTTTGAAGCCTAGCTAGTCTTTCTTAGCTTCCAAGGGGGAGAAAACAAAACAAAATTTCCCTCTTTACTCTGAGGGGGGGAAATGGAAATGAATAAAGGAAGAAATGTCTGTCCCCACCCCCCACTTTTGTGGCTTTCTGAGTGAAATTTTGACAAGCTATGGAATGGCTCTAGGAACCCTCTACTTCTGCAGAAGTGGAGTTTGCGGCATTTAGCAGCGTTTTTTGGCTTCCACCAAGTTGAGGCAGGTACTGCCAGGCCCATCGAGGAGAAGTGACATGAAATGAAATGAAATGAAATGAAACACCGGTGGCTTTGTTTCTGAGCTACTATTCCAATTCCAAGCTCCTGGGTGAAAAACATATTCACATTTGGGGAAATCCCTCAAGAAAGGAAACAATCTAACAGATATAGCAGAAAAACTAAGAGGGGTAATGCTATAAAAATTTGAAATCCATACACAAGTTAGATTTTAATGTCCCAATAAAAATTCAGCTTTGACAGTGTTTTTGACAAAGATTTGGAGATATTCCTGTTGTGAATTAATACATGGATTTATAATGGAGACATGTTATAACTTTGTCATTAAATCTGTAATTAATCTATAATTTTTTAAATGGAAAAAGCTTATTGCTACCAGTTATATTTATATATTATTATATCTCTATATAATTACAGATGAAGAAATTTTATATGTTTATGTCAATTTGGAGTATTATTGTAAATTATCTCAGAGCTTTTATTTAAATTATTTAATGCAGAATGAAAAATGCAAAGAACAGGAACTAAAAGACTTACTTGGTACATTCCAGCATCAATCTTCAGCCTTTGGGTCCTGTTTCTCTGACA
>CAJQZJ010032236.1:898893-911508 GCA_907164525.1 Lophiomys imhausi
ACAAACCCCTTAGGTCATCTAAACAGCTGAGAACAGAAGGACTGAACTGTCTTTTATTTTCTACTCAGACTCTCAGTGTCTGATGACAGAGGCAAGAACCCAATTCGAGTGCCAATTTCTCTTGCAAACATATCCAGAACAAGGTTTTATTTTGTTTTGTTACTGAATCTCCCTTAACCTTGTCAGGCTTGTATTTGATTTAACCATCTCTCACCTGTAATCCTATTCACTGACATAACTTTATCATATAAAAGATAAATGAGCCTCCATACACATCACAAATGCCTCTATTAAGCTCCAATATTCATATGTAGCATCTCACCCAGCAAATCTCCTTCTATGTTCCATTATCTTTTAATTTTTTATTTATCACATATAATCTTTAGTTCATTTTCTAGCCATCCACCTACCCTCCTCTCATTCATATTTCTCATTTCATTGAATGACATCATCAAATCTCCTGAATGAGTCATGGTTATGGCTTACTCCTTCTACATAGTATATTCCATATCTTCTTTTTATCAGATTTATTCTAACCTTTGTAATATTCCACACCTTCCTGGTGCTACCTTATTCAACACTGCTACCAACAATTCATCATTCATTTAATATATAATTGTAGTCTTTATTCTGTATCACACCCTGGAAGCACAGCATGAAAACGTTCAACATGGGAGCCTATTTGTCTGGAATCATTTTGAAATGCTTGAGCCTTTTAGGCCTTAAAGCATGGTCTGATATGATTTATTTCCAAATAATAAGCAGTTTGAAAAAATTCCCCATGGTTGGTAGATGCAATATGTATTTTAGTAATTTACAATGGAAATCTTTTGGTTTTCAGAGATGTGTAGTGAGTGAGTGACTTATGCTTTCCAAAGAATTTATAATTTATTCTCTACATTTGGAATGTAGCCTAAGGAAATTCCCTTAACCTCTATTCTGGTTTCTCATTTCAAAAGGAATGGTTATGTAGGAGGCTACAGGAAGTTATTTGGTTGCTATGAACCAAGACTTCCATGAATGAAAATTAAAACACACATTTCTTGTTTATTCATTTAAAAAGGTTTGAGTATAAATTAAATGACCTAAATATAAGGGGTTATGATTACTAATACATATGTAAGTATGTTTAAATATCACCCTTTATACTCTTTCAAATCAAAGGAAAACCAAAATAAGAGAATAAGGCTAAAGCATTTGACTTTGGTAGTATATCAGGGCCATGAAACAACTGGGAACAGACTCTATATAGTTTGTCTTGTGGCTTACATCAAAGAATATTGGAATATGCTGCTTCTTCAAGGTAGACTTTGCAAAAATTAGAGGTCCAGCTTCAGGGAAGCTTCAGCATCCCAAAGAAAAAGGAGAAACTTCTGGCTTTAATCCAAGGAGTCAGGAAAGAGGCTGGAGACCCACTCTTTGGAGTAGATGTTTGAAACATCTGCTTTTCCACTTATACCTTGGGTAGTATCCAGTACTTGAGGTCTTAAGAGAAAAAAAAAACCTCAACTTTTATATTTTCATTTGCTAAATCATTAAAACCTGGAAACTACACTCCCTAGTTCCTTTTACTTTGGCAGCATTTACCCCTTTGAAACTTGGTCCTTTCAACTTTATTAAGTCAAGCAGAACTTGAAAAATAATAAAAATACTTCTTCTACTACATGTCTATGATACCTGAGAATCCGAAAGCTTGCAGAATTTCAGTTCTGATAGAATGTGCCAACAGGAACTAAAAGTGGTTTCTGAAGGATAAGAAGAAGTAATTTCATATATATTCTAATGGTTCTGAGTTGCAGTAATAGAATTCACATTCTTAATAATGGACTGATTTTTTTTTCTTTTTTCTTTTTTTTTTTATTGCTTCAGGTTACATCTCCATCATAGTGTCCTCTTTCGACCCTTCCCAGTCCCGCCCTCCCACCCTCTACCCCCTAACCCTTCCATCCCACTCCTTTGGAGTGCAGTGTCCCTACATAACAGTCCCCTGCCCCAGTTCAGCAGTCATATGAGGGCCAAGAGCCTCCTCATACACTGGAGGCCTACAAGGCAGCACCACTAGGGCAAAGTGTCTCATTGACAGGAAGAAAAAGTCTATGTAATGGACTGATTTTTTAAAATATAACATTCAAATACACAGTAGGTTGACTTTCGTTAGCTGTTTTTATTTTATTTTGGGTCAAGAAAGGTCAAGTGGTGTAATACTTGACTCTCATTGTGGGTACCAGGGAACTTGCCACCATGAGAACAAACGAGTTACAGACAAAGAAAGTTGCCCTCAGTAAGTGCTTAGTCTCTGAGGATGAATTTTGTTTCTGAGATGGTAGTTTGGATCAAGGTGTTCCTTATACCTTTCTCCAAGCAGGATGAAACTGGACTCTATGGTCAGTAACAGAAAGTTTTCTTGTGTTACCCTCCATACACTTTGGGACATTTTATGGAATAATAACTCCTCTGTTCTGAAAAGGACTAAAATAATTACATCATTATAGTTAGGACCTTTATTGTTTCACAAAGCTCATGTGTTGGCTCTGGTGGAAACTTTGGGAGATGCAGACCAATAGGAGGAAGTGAGTTATTGGTAGCATACGCTTGAACGCCATGTTCCTATCCCTTCTAATTTTTCTCTCTGCTTCTTGGCCACCATCACAGGAAGGAGCACTTCGCTCTACCACACTGTGATTTTGCTCTGTCCAGAAACAGCAAAGCCAACTGACTATGGACCAAACTCTCAGAAACTGAGAATTAAAAGATGTCTTTCTTCTTTTTAAGTTGTTTATATAACAGTGATGGGTAGTAGATACAAATCAAACTTTTTCAATTGTAATTCCAATCTTTGCTCAGAAATTTCATAGCTATTTCCTCATTACTAAGTTGTCCACATTGTCACTAGCAGCAGGTCCCCACTTCTTACTCAATGATCTCTCCTTTTGTTTGATACCATAGTCTCCTCTCAGTTTTAGTTTCCTTCAGAATCTCCTTTGAGCAAAATGAGCAAAACCAGTTCAGAATAGCTACTTGCCAAATATGTAAACATTTTTAATTATTTACTTAAAGTAATTTTTTTAATGGAGCAAACTGTAGTCCTATGACTGGAAATGATATGCATGAATTCAAATTTCTGTACTTTAGGAATACAGATATAAAAACCAACATAGTCAACTTGTTTGAAGACCCAGGGAGGGTAACACTAGGTGTGAACTCACTATGTTGGTGAGTTTTGTGATCTTTACAGAGAGCTTCACTGCCTTGAATCATCATTGTGGGTACCAGGGAACTTGCCACCATGAGAACAAACGAGTTACAGACAAAGAAAGTTGCCCACCTTTTCTAAGTCATGGTTCTACTATCTGTATGGATATTAATTAAACACTAAAACCTTTGGATCATATTCTGTGAGACACAATTACTGAAGTAGGGTATGTTTTGTTTCTTTTCTTCTGTTTTTTTAGAAAATGAAAAAGAAAAGCGCCGGGCGGTGGTGGCGCACGCCTTTAATCCCAGCACTTGGGAGGCAGAGGCAGGCGGATCTTTGTGAGTTCGAGGCCAGCCTGGTCTACAAAGCGAGTCCAGGACAGCCAGAGATATTCAGAGAAACCCTGTCTCAAAAAACAAAAAAAAAAAAAAAAAAAAAAAGAAAAGCTGCAAAATTATAAGAAACAGGTCGAAAAAACTCTCATTATTTAAATGAGAGCTTAAAATGAAATCTGAGAGATAATAGAGAATGATTTATTATTTTGAAAGTTTATGGGCTAGGTAAGCATGGTGTCACATGTTGTTAGTCCCAGCACTCAGGAGGCTGAAGCAGGAGGATCATAAGTTTGAGACTAGCTTGGACTGTAAACAAAGAATCAAACACAGGAGGGCAGAAAGTCACCTCAGTGGGTCGGTGCTTCCCCAACATCTGAAAAACTCATCTGATTTCAAAAACACCATGATATGAAAGAAAGAGAGAGAGAGAGAGAGAGAGAGAGAGAGAGAGAGAGAGATGGAGAGAGAGAGAGATTAAAGAGAAGTAACAAATTAGAGGTTTTCCTCTTGTCAATGACAGCTGCCACAATTTTCCTGCAGAAATAGAAGGTACCAGCTTGTCTTAAGGTTTCAAGCCATTGGTCCTTGGTCTCTGTTTTTACAGACCATAATTTGAAAAAGAAAATTGACAGAAAAAAAAAACCCTTCAGAGCTAGAGATTTCATTTACTCCCATGAAAAATACCTTGTGTTTTCTGGGTTTTCTCCTATACAGGGGAAGAAAGAGAACCCCAAGGAAAAACATTAGCAAAAGCTTTTTTTTTTTTAATCAGAAATGTTATGAAAAGAGCAAACCCTGTGAATTATGTTTAATAACAGCAACGATGAATTTTCTGGCAGGGTGTATGGAGCAGTGAAAGACCAAGCAGCGTGTTATAGAGGCTGGATTAGTAAGAAGGTCTACAGCAGCCTAATAATGAGCCAGAAGAGTTTGTCTCCCAAACACAGAATTCTGATAGAAATGACTCTACATTTAAGAAGTTTGCTACAGCTACTACATTAATTTTTACTAAGAGATTCTTGCTTGACTCAAAGCAGGCTCTGAAAAATAGAAGAATAATGCCATGAGCTCCCGTGCTAGTCCCCACAGAATGTTTTAAAATTATTTAGCACGCATCACCCCAGTGTCAACAACTCATCAAAGATAAACTATCTAATTAACAGGACCCTTCATAGTATTTGATAACTGAGTCTTGGCTCCATTTTTATGCCAGAAGGGCAATCCTTGATAAGCAGGAATTATAAAAGCAGATTTGAAAAAAAGCATTAATTTGGAAATAGAATCAAATTTATTTAGAGTTAACCCCCTGATGGCATTTAAACTTATGTAAAACCATTTTGCTTCAAGATAACACATGGAAGCTTGCCCTTGACTAGTGTTAGCCTTTGTCTGGACTGTCACTCTGTGTTTTGATTCCTTCGTTGTGGACCATCCTCCTTCATGCTCTGGATAATTGATATGGGTCCTTTTGTAAGGACAGATGAGTTTATCCTGCCATTGAATCCCTTCACAAGATGCCTTAATTATTAGGGCGATTTCCAGGATTTGTGCTCAGTGTGCTATTTAGGAAGCTTCATTGTTTTCTTTTTCCAATTCCATGTTGGCAACACTTTCAATGGCAGATCCAATAAAGAATTAGCAATTGGTAATTCTCTGTATCTCTGAAGACATGGAAAAGGGACCTCAAGAGCTAGCCACAGTAATAGTTATTTTGTGTGGTATTTTTCACAAACAACTGAGTTATTGCAAGAGTTTCAGAACAAAATGAGGAATCTGAGTAATCTATATAAAGACTCATTTATGACCCCTTGCATCCATTCCACTAATTAATAATCTATTTTGCAATAAATGGAAATTCTGTTTTTTGAGTGTGGATAATTGTGGGAAAGGTCAAGACATTTTGTTAAAGGTGATGGCTCCATGTTTAGATGTGATGTGCCAATACAAAAAGATAGGAATGATGATGGTTGAGATCACATAGATCAGGGTTCCAAAACTGAAGACTTGGAGTATGTGAAGTCTTTTCCAGACAGGAATCTACATTCACATTGCTTAAGGACTACACATTTCCTTCCACCTTGTTGAGTCTTGGTCTTCATCACAGCTGGACCAGCAGTGGTTGGTATGTGTTAAGAGTTTATTTATTTCTCAGGAATGAGAATGCTACTCTTTCCATTTTAACGTTGATGCATCAATGCATAAATAGCTGATATCTAAATACTAATTATAATTAGTTTTGGGCCATAGATCAATGAACATTTGTATGTTTATTATTTATACTAATATAGTTAGTATACTTATATATTTAGTATCTTCTTTAAATATTAATTAAGCTTCACTGTTGCATTTTCTGTTAACTCCCTGTTTTGTGCTGTTTCTTCAGGCATACAAATTCCGGTTTCCAATATTTAGTTAGAGATTGTGATACACAATATAAGTGAATTGTCTACTACAATGGTTTCAGGGGATGATTATCATTCTGAGTTTTACTTGATGCGTGAACACCATCCTTCATTCTAGAGAAGCATAGTCATGCTCCTGGGATGTGATCAGATACATAAATTCCAACATTCCCGTCCAGTCTTGAGTTGTAAATACTCTTGTCAAAAGGAAATCATGATGTTACAGTTTTTTTTTTTTTTTTTAGCATTGAACAACTTTAGAAGGGATTGAAGGAAATGATTTGTTTTTGTCAAGGGATTTTATTTTGCTTTGTTTTACATCTTACCTATGAACAGAATTCTCAACAGAAGAATCTCTAATGGCTAAGAAGCACTTAAAGAAATGCTCAACATGCTTACTCATCAGGGAAATGCAAATCTAAACAACTGTGAGATTCCATCTCACTGTAACAATGGCTAAGATTAAAAACTCAAGTGACAGCACATATTGGCGAGGATGTGGAGCAAGGGGAACACTCCTCCATTGGTGGTGGGAATGCAAACTTGTACAACACTTGGAAATCAATCTGATGGTTTTTCAGAAAATTAGGACTAGTTCTCTCTCAAGACCCAGCTATACCACTTGTTGGCATGCACCCTAAAGATGCTCCATTATACCACAAGGACATTTGCTCTATTATTGTCAACTTTGCAGTGACTACTCAAGCATCATTCATTCTCTAGAAAAGTAATTTAAGTTTCCAGAATTATCTTCTTGTGGGTGGGTCTTTGTTTTACAAGCTAAGTTGTTCTAATAGATGTGTGCACAATTCCAGGTCCTTTTTCTGGAAACCTGATATGAAAAACTTAATCTGTTCCTTGGTTTTATGCACTGATTTCCTATGCAAAATATTAGTCTTTTCTTTCTGTGTCTGACTATATCTTAATCCTATCAGATAGCTGCTCAATGGGACAATAGGATTCTCATGTTCTTTTCAGAATTTAAGGTGGTGATTCTTACTGGTTACAATTCAGAATGTCATGGGAATTCCATCCCTGGTGATTCTGTTTCATAAGTCTGGAATAAGCTGTGGTTGCCTGTATGCTTTCCTAATAGTGTCTACTGAAAAAAATTAACAAGATATGGTTTATGAAGTTTGTTATAGTCAGGAACTTTTCAGTCTTGTTTAGGAAAGATTGCCTGACTTATGATGCACACAATAGTCTATTATGCATTTTTCTAGAAACTTCAGCATTGGTTTTGAGTCATTCATCTATTTCTATTTAACTTTGTTTATAAAGACAGCACTCTTGTGTTTCTTCTGCACATGGTGACATTTGCTTAACAGCAGTTGTTCATTTTCCATGATGAGTTGCCTTGGGACTTTTATCAGTTATCAACAGAACACTTTCTATCAATTGTCAATGTGTCGGTACACTTCTAAACTTCAAGTGGCCCACTTACTCATATATGATAACACTAAAATATATATGTTAATAACTAAACCTTATTATTTTATGAGAAGCTTACAATAAATACCATAAGTTTTCTGACCTTCCTTTGATGGAGAAATTGTTTGGGATACTTTTAGAACCTATGTCCATATAAGTTAGAATAAATTGATTAATTAAAAATATTTTGTTGTTGTTGAACAACAACTAACCTAGTTTCTCTCATTTTATGTTAGTTTATCAGCTGTAGAATTTTGTGTACATTGAATGGGATCATGCTGTAAGTTTGGATTGATATCTTAATGATATTGAGCCTTATGATGCTTGAGCCCAGAATATTGTTATTTATTGATACTTTAATTTTAAAAACTTATTTTATTGTTTTCAATATAATACTCTTAAAATAGCTCTGTTAAATATATCCCTGAACATTTCATGCTTTAAGTGCTATTTTATTTAAGGTAGTCTGTTTATTTCATGTCTGTCAGTTTAAGTTTCTGCCTGGTAAAGGCTATCACAGAACCACTTCTCCTAACACTTGTGCCTGAAGTTTGGGAACTTTGTCTTGTTCTCACATGTATAGTGAGAAATCTCAGGGATAGGCCTCAAATCTAAAGAAGAAACTCGTGTGTGTTTCATACGTCTAATGCATATTTTCTGAAGGTAACTTTATACACTAGGGTTAGTGGGTAGAACATTTTTACTGTGATGCAAAGTCAGGGAGAATTTTACATTATTCTGTTTTCTTTGTGTCAATGTCAAAATAGTTTTATTGCTAAGTTGGAGAGAATTCTCTTCTGGGGCTACGTAGATGGCTTAGTCACAAAATGCCTGCTGCACAACACAAGAACCTGAGTTTGGATCATCTGGAGTCAGCATTGGAGCAGACAGTGAGATTCCTGGAACTTACTGGCCAGATACTAGTCCATGTGTGAGCTGAGGGTCAGTGAGAGACACTGACTCAAAAAGTAAGATGACAGAGTGTAGAAGGCGACACCTTACCTTGAACTGTCTATTGCACACATGTACACACTCAGTCAGATAAGAGCACACATTCACGTGTACAGTGTACACACACATATGTACGCACGCACCTACTTACTTTTCTCCTACTTTTGGATAATTTATGCAGAATTTATTTTATTTTGTTTTTTATATTTTTTGTATAATTCAAAAATGAAGCCAATTATTTATATGACTCTTTTAAACTAAAAATAGATTTCAATAATAGCAGAACATTGAGGCATTCAGCTTAATTATTTTTATTTGATAAGGTTAAAACACTGAAAGCAATTTCCCATATTACATTGATTATCAATATTCTTGACATATAGTTCATTAATATGTCTTCTTAGTTTTTTTTGAATACTTACAGAAATTGTAATCAAAAGCATTCATTCATGATACTGGGTATTTATTTGTTACCTGATTCATCTTATTTGAGATTAATTAATTAATTGTGATACTGGGAGTCAGATTCTTGCTTATAGTTTCAGTGTTTGGCCAGTAGCTAACTCTCAGCTAGATCCTTGGTCCAACAAGAATCTTTTAATATTCTCTATGTTCTCTACTAGTTTTATTGTTTGTTTTATTGGTTTCTCCGTTGTTTATAAATTGGCTTTATACATTTATTATGCATTTCTTCTGCTTCCTTCAGTTTAACATTTTTCCTGTTGTGTAAACTTTAAAAATGGCTTGAGTTCTTCACAATGTTGATTTTAAAGCTATGTTTTTCTCTACGTATGGTTTCTCCTATATTTTACAAATATTTGTGAGTTTCCATGTCTGTGTAGCTGAATATTTAAAATTTATTGTATATTTTTTATATCTCAATTTTCTATAATTATTGAACAGTTCAAATTATACATTTTTTGCTTTGTGTTTTGAGACAAAGTTTCTCTGTGTAGTTCTGGCTATCCTGGAACCTGATCTATAGACCAGGCTGGCCTCAAACTCACAGAGATCCTTGCGCCTCTGACTCCCGTAAATTATACATTTTTATTATATCATAATCTAACTTCAAATAAAATATCATTTCACATATAATTGTGTATTTTTAATTTTCTCTTCCAAGGCTTTTAACTACATTTGTAATAAACTTTACTTCTAAATCCACAAGCCACATAATATGTTTGTTTTAAAGATATAAATATGAAAAATGAGGTTTTTCATTTTTTATTTATTATACTCTTGTGATTGTTATTTCTTTAGGTAGGTCTGTTTTTATTTTATATCTGCATTAAGGATTTCCTATCATCCTTATTATATGATTGATCTTATAGAGATGCATTTTTTCATATTTTGTAAGTCTGAGTACTTTATGTTAATTTCCTTTTGTAAGAGATATCCTTGCTGGGTATAAAACTTGTGGTTAACAGCTTTCTTTTTGCATTTAAAAATGGTTTTTGCTGTCTTCTACTTGTATTATTTGTGGTTCAAACCATTATTTATGATTCAAAGCCTGTTTTTTTTAATGTTTATTTATTACTTCAGGTTACATCTTCATCACATTGCCCTCTTTCCACCCTCCCCCAGTCCTGCCCTCCCACCCTCTACCCCTATCCCTTCCATCCCACTCCTCCTGAATGGAGTGTCTCTGCATATCAGTTCCCCACCCCAGTTCAGCAGTCATATGAGGGCCAAGAGCCTCCTCATATACTGGGTACCTACAAGGCAGCACACTAGGGCAAAGTGTCTCATTAACAGGTAACAAAGTCTATGATCCTGGTCCCTTTGGTGCATTGGTTGTAGTATAGTTATCCTGTACTATATGGCTAAAATATGACTATAAGTGAATAGATTCCATGTGCATCCTTCTGGGTCTGAGTTAGCTCACTCAGGATGAGCTTCGCTAGTTCCATCCATTTGGCTGAAAATTGCAGGATTTCATTGTTTCTGATGGCTGAGTAGTATTCCATTGTGTAGATGTACCACAGTTTTTTAATCCATTTTTCACTTGAGGGAGGGACATCTGGGTTGTTTCCAGTTTCTAGCTATTACAAACAAGGCTGCTATGAACATAGATAAGGAAACATCCTTGTGGTTGGTGAGGAATCATTTGGATGTATACCCAGAAGTGGCATGGCTGGGTCTTGAGGTAGAGCTATTCCATGTTTTCTAAGATATCACCTGACTGATTTCCATAGTGGTTGTACAAGCTTGCACTCCCACCAGAAATGGAGGAGTGTTCTCCCTTCTCCACAACCTCACCAGCATGTGCTGAGTTTTTACCGTAGCCATTCTGACAGGTGTGAGTTGGAATCTCAGAGTCATCTTGAGTTGCATTTCTCTTATGATTAAGGATGCTGAGCATTTCTTCAAGTGTCTCTCAGCCATTAGGGATTCCTCCTTTGTGAATTCTCTGTTTAACTCTGTTCCCCATTTGTTGATTGGATTATTTGGTTTCTTGGCATTTAATTTCTTGAGTTCTTTGTAAATTATGGATATTAGCCCTCTGTCAGATGTGGGGTTGGTGAAGATCTTTTCCCAATCTGTAGGCTGCCATTTTGTTTAAATGACATTATCTTTTGCCTTACAGAAGTTTTTCAGTTTCATGAGGTCCAATTTATTGATTTTTGGATTTAGAGCCTGAGTTGTTGGTGTTCTGTTCAGGAAGTTGTCACCTGTGCTGATGAGTTTGAGGGTTTTCCCCACTTTCTTTTCTAACAGATTTCGTGTTTCAGGCCTTATGTTAAAGTCTTTGATCCACTTGGACTTAAGTTTTGTATAAGGTGATAAGTATGGTTCTAATTACATTCTTTTACATGTTGACATCCAGTTAGATCAGCATCATTTGTTGAAGATGGTGTCCTTTTTCCATTGTATGGTTTTGACTTCTTTGTTAAAAATTAAGTGATCATAGGTGTGTGGGTTCATTTCTGGGTGTTCAATTTGATTCCTTTGATCAACTGGTCTGTTTCTATATAAGTACCATGCTGTTTTTATTACTATTGCTCTGTAGCACAGCTTGAAATCTGTGATGGTGATACTTCCAGATGTTTTTTTTTCAAAGCCTGCTTTTTTATATTTGTGTATAATTTATATTTTTTACTGTGGGTATCTTTAAGTTTCCCCCATTAGATTATACTAGGTTTACTATCATATGCCTCTGCATAGTGTTATTTTTTTTCTTGTTTCAGTTTTGTGGTTTCTTTCACCTATGCCTTTTATCAAATTTTAATTTTTCACCTACTATGATATGATATATAATTCGTGTCCTCTATTTTTAGGGGACTTAAGTTATTTTTGTAGTAGACTCCTTGATATTGTCCCACAATACACTGATGAGTTGTATCCATTTTATTTTCAGTTTACTTCCCTGTGTTTTAGTTAAAATAATGCTGTGTTTTCAAGTTCAATAATCTTTTCATCTGAAATATGTCTTTTCTTAATTTCATTTTTCCTAATTTTTTCATACAATTAAGTTTTCATCCTATGGCTTATTCTATTATTATCTCAAAGTATCCAACTCTCTCTCTCTAGTGTGTTCATACTCTTTAACATGGTGAATATTTATTTGAGTGTCTTAGCATTCTTTTGAACTATTTTTTATTTGTGTCCTTTGAACTGTTTCTTATAATTTATATTTCTCTCTTGGTATTTGTCTGATTCTTTGCATATTTGGCAATTCATTTTATCAGTTAGCGTGGATGAATTTTATATTGTTTTTGACATTTTAAAAATGTTATGATTTCTGGGGGGGGGGGCAAGATGGTGGCAAACTGCACGGATGCATTTTGAATGTGGGAGAGAAGAGCCATACAAAACACAGAATTGTTGGACACTGTGCAAAAACCGGAGGGTCTGGACCCTCCAGGAACACTCACAGCTCCCAAGGGACTGTTAAAAGTCCCAGGGCAAGGCTCTCCCCCCATTTCTCGCAGACACGGAAGCCACTAAATCCAGGATTCGGGAACTCCCATTTGGAGAGGTGCCTTGTAAGATCGATCCCAACACACAGCAGGCAGAATCAAAGGCCACATGGCGATCGCCCACTAGCGTATTGGGCTTCCCAAACCTCAGGAGGACCTTATAACTACTTAGGAAACTTTGCAGAATAGTTGAAGTCTTAACAAGGAAGAAACAGGGTGCACGGCGGGTGATCTGCAGCCACTCGAGCCGGAGCGGGAGGCCGGCGGGCAGAGCAGTCGGAATGGGAAGGGGGTGCAGGCGGGCGGGGCTGGAGCCCGGTGCACCCAAGGCAAAGCATCTAGGAAGTGAGGCCTGCTCAGGCGGCGGGAGGGGAGGAAGC
>CAJQZJ010032236.1:956802-982501 GCA_907164525.1 Lophiomys imhausi
ACACACACACACACACACACACACACACACACACACACACACACACATGTTTATGAACACATGTGAGTCCGGTCTAGTTCATTCAAAGATTACAGTCTTTGAGTAAATATTGTCTAAAAGAAGAAATTATTAATGAAGGATATTTTTCCTCTTGTATGAGAAAAAACATATACAAAAATGTAATTTAATCCAGACAGTAAATCCAGCCACAAACAATTGAATCTTCTGCTTTTTGCAAGTCTAATTATTGCTGTTCATAAAATGTTGTCCCTCATAACCTTCCCAATAGTTTCAGAAAGGCAGAGAAATGGCTGGGATTGTCTTTCGGTTGCAGATGAATAAACTTTACCCAAAAGTATGATCTTGAGCTTGTGTTAGTGCATGGGTGGGCTGCCTGAGGCTCTGTTCTGCTCACTGCTAGTCTAGGGCACTTCCCATTCCATCGCATACTAGGATGTATGAAGATCGTTACTCTAGGGACAGCCATAGGACAGCTCAGTTCATATGAGAGGTGAAACGTCAGATGATGTTATGCCTTTCACTGATGGCTTGAGACACCTTGATATCTCATTCAGGACCAAACACACTTGGGACACAAAGAAGCAAGCTCAGCTCCAACTACTTGACTTCTTTGGGCACAGCCCTCTCAGACAATCAGGTACAGCACCCTCCCTTGCACAGTTGCTGGCCTTTCCTGAAGGCTATCAACATATCTGCTGAGACTGCACTACATAAAATGGCTGTCACCAAGCCATCTGCTACATTTGAGCTTTCCCCCCTCTAAGATGCAAGTTTTCAGTTTGCACAGCACTTCAAATTCTTAATACACTTGACTAAGTCATTAATATTTCACTTTCATTACCATGTATTAATAACAGGAATTTAGAATGATCTTGTTCATCTAACTCCTAGAAAACAAATAATTACATTCGTGCATATTGATTGTCAGATAACTAAAGATGTTTAGCCTGGAGCTATGAGAAATCCACCAGCAGGCCCAGTTTTGGTTCTTAGCCATGTTCAAAGTGTATCAAGCTAGTGTCTCTGAAACACTAGAGACTGGAGGAGAGAAGTCGGGGAGTTAGGAAGGACAGCCTTTACTGGACCCCACATGAGTCTCCATAATCCTTTAGGATGTGAGTTCTTGTCAGGGGCTTGAAAATCCTGAAAGATAATCAAACTAAAGACTGAAAGCTGAAAAATCTGTCCTCAGAAGTTTATTTGGTCATGTTTTGATTTTGTATGGAAGCTCATTTTCCTTTCCCTCCCCCTCTGACTCTCTGTGTCTGTCTCTGACTTCTCTTCTCTCTCTTCCTCTCTCTCTGTCTCTCTCTTTCTCTCTCCCCCACCCCTCTCTCTCCTTCTCTGTCTCTAATAGTAGGTGTTAGGGGCCAGTAGTAAGAAAGTACTTAATATACTGTCTTAGAGTCAACATTTATTAAAAAATCAAATCTGTACCTACTAAGAACTAAGTGCTGGACTTGATCACTGACAAATTAGAACAGGTATAACAATGTGTCCTTCTCACTAATGAGAACAGAAGGCAACAAGAAAGTGGGAAAATTATTAAAATAAATAAAAGACAGTCTTTTATTTAATTTGTTTCATACAGTGTATTTTGATCATGTTTTCCCTCTCCCAGTTCCTCCCATAATCTCCGTACTCATCTGACTTGATGTTTTTTTCTTTCTCTCAAAAAATAAAACAACAATGACAATCAAAACAAACAAACCGACAAAAATACCAAACCAAAAGTAAAGAATAAGTCCACAGAAAAAAAAAAACACGGAATGTGTTTTGTGTTGACCAACTACTGCTAGGCACAAGGCCTGCTGTGAGTTGATTGACTTAGTGAGTTGTCACTGGAGAAAACTGGTTTTCCCTTTCCCAGCAGGTATCAGTTGCCAATTCTTGGTTAGGAGTGGGAGTTTGTGTCTACCTCCTCTTTTCAGTGCTGGGATTGTGTCTGGTGTGGAGGCTGTATACATGCCATCACAGTCTCTGTGAGTTCATATATGTGTCAGTCTTGGAAGATAATGTTTCCTTGGAGGCATCCACCACCTTTGGCTCTTACAATTTTTTCCACCTCCTCTTTAATGTATATTTCTAAGCCTTGAGGGGAAGGTTTTGAAGAAGACATTCCATTTAGGACTGAATGTGTCAGTGTCTCCCATTCTCTGTATATTGTCCAGTTGTGGATCTGTGTGTTTTTTCTCAAGTAATGAAAGAAGAAGTTTCTCTGATGAGGGCTTAGAAATGCAGTGAAATATGGGTGTAGCAGTATGTCATTAGGAGTCACTTTATTGCTATGCTCCTTTGCACAATAATAATAATAATAATAATAATAATAATAATAATAATAAATAGTAAGCTTTTTCCTTGATGTATGACCTACCTAGTCTCAAATTCTTGGGTTCTATCATATGGAATGTGTCTAAAATCCAATTTTAAAGAGTTGTTGAAGCCGGGCAGTGGTGGCGCACGCCTTTAATCCCAGCACTTGGGAGGCAGAGGCAGGCGGATCTTTGTGAGTTCGAGGCCAGCCTGGTCTACAAATTGAGTCCAGGACAGCCAGGGCTACACAGAGAAACCCTGTCTCGAAAAACCAAAAAAAAAAAAAAGAGTTGTTGATTATTCCTATAACATTTGTGCCAGTATTGTACCTGTATATCTTTCAAGGAGGTTGTTGTTATAAATAACAGGGTTTGTAGCTAGGTGGTATAATGATTACCTTTCTTTTCCATCAGCATGCATAGTACCTTCTAGCACCATGAGACAGTAGGATAAAGATTTCATTTGGGCACTAGCTCAATTTATCCATGTTCAGTGACATAAATAACTGGTATCTTCAGGTTTTTGAGAGTAACCAATAGGCTTAGCAATACTTGTGCTGTTTTTGAGGGGTAGGGTATGAGACTCCTTTGGCCAACGATTAAATAAGATATTACAATGGGAGTTAAGCTAAGAAGAGAAACTGCATTTATAGAAGGAAGAAAGATGACTTAGAGTTAAAGACCACTGGATGCTTTTGCAGAGAACTGGAGTTTAGTTCCTGGTACTTGCATAGTAGCTTGCCAAAGTGTGTAACTTCAAAGTTCCAAATGATCCAATTCCTTCTTCTGGCCTCCAAGGTCACCAAACACACATGTAGTACATATGTAGACATGCATGGAAGTACTCATACAAATGAACTAAAAATAAATATAATCTTAAAATAAACAAAAATGTATTTCTAGATTAAACTGCTGGAAGATAGTGCTATTGGTCACTTCATTAGAGAAGGCAGAGGAATGGAGGAGAGAGACTAGTGAAGACATATCAGTTATGAGACTAGATCTTATCAACTCAAATGTCTTTTTAAATATTTATTTATTACTTCAGGTTACATCTCCATCACAATGTCCTCTTTTCACCCCTCCCATTCCTGCCCTCCCACCCTGTACCCCCCCTATCCCTTCCATCCCACTCCTCTGGAGTGGAGTGTCCCTATATATCAGTCCCCCACCCCAGTTCAGCAGTCATATGAGGGCCAAGAGCCCCCTCATACACTGGGGGCCTATAAGGCAGCACCACTAGGGCAAAGTGTCTCATTGACAGGAAAAAAAATGTCTATGTTCCTGTTCCCTTTGGTGCATTGGTTGTAGTATGGTTATCCTGTACTATATGGCTAACATCGGATTATAAGTGAATAGATGCCATGTGCATCCTCTGAGTCTGGGTTAGCTCACTCAGAATGAGCTTCTCTAGTTCCATCCATTTGGCTGCAAATTGTGTGATTTCATTGTTTCTGATGGCTGAGTAGTATTTCATTGTGTAGATATACCACAGATTTTTTTTATCCATTCCTCAGTTGAGGGACATCTGGGTTGTTTCTAGTTTCTAGCTATTACAAATAAAGCTACTATGAACATAGATGAGGATACGTCCTTGTGGTTTGGTGAGGAATCAGTTGGATGTATACCCAGAAGTGGTATGGCTGGGTCTTGAGGTAGAGCTATTCCAAGTTTTCTACGATGTGGCCAGACTGATTTCCACAGTGGCTGTCAAATGTCTTAGAAAAGTAATCATTTGCTGTTGTGAACCTGGCAGAGTCTTATTTATGCCTATTATCCACCAGTTTTAGCTTGTGATTCTTTTAACCATCACACACATCACTTTGGGAAATGGAGCCTCTGCACATGTTACCATCCCTAGTTCTTTGGTTCCTCTCTTACGTGCACTGTATCAGTTAATTGAGCTTCTATATCCTAGCTGCTTGGTTTTGTGTCATGTTCTGGCCAGCTTTTTCCTTCTGGAGTGGCATATGCAAGGTTTAGTCTACAGAAAGACCTTTCTTAACATTCTCTGTAGTAAGTACACTGGCTGCCCATTCCCATTTGTAATTTTTTGAAGTAATGAGATTTATTTCAAATGCTGGTAGGCACTGCCTTTCCATAGAGGAAGTATTTAGACCACACTATGAAATTTTCGGTCTCAGTCCATGCTTTCAGCTAAAGAAGAATAAGGATGTGGACAGCAGCTGAGGTAGAGCTGGGAGAAGACACCCTGGATGATAACAGTTGAGATTTATCCGGATTCCTGTGCTCTTGGACACACAAGCCTGAAATGACTTTGTGCCAAGATTATTCTCTTGGGTGCATCTCCAAATAAAGTCAGCTACAGTAACTACCTTGTCCTCTCTTCGTATCTGAACTGAACAACTTTCCCTCAAAACCCACAGGTCTTAATATTTACCCACAATGTTAAATATCTATGAAGTTTTCCATATGTCTTCACTGTTTCTCTCTCACTTGTTTCTTGCTTTTTAAAAACCTAAGCTTTAAAGATATCAAGAAAAAATAAGATGCTGCTCATGAGCATGCAAGGTTAAACTCAGGTTGTAGACAAATTCTCTCTTTCTCTTTCTCTGTTTAATGCACACATACATGAAAGTAGAAGGGAGAGTAGATAAGAAGAATAGGGGTCTCATTGGGAGAAGAAAATAGATAATGGAAGGTAATGGGATAAATATGTCCAAAATACATTATATTCACATATGAAACAGAAAGTATTGCTCAGCTTGCACTTCTGAAGGTTTCACACCCTTTCATAGAGTTCTTTCTGCCTGTGATTCGTAAGCCTCACCTCCTATTCCTGTTCATTTTTCAAGTCTGAGGACATTGCTTCCAATAATATCTACATCTTGTCATCACAAAGCCTACATTTGTTGAAAGTTAAATACTTGGACCTTCAGGGTGAGGTGGGTGATGCAGACAGACGAAGCCATCAAGATCTCTATCCCGGCTACAGGGGGAACAGGTAAAATATAACTGCAGATATTCAGCATATGAGATGTGTCTTTCTCAAGTCATATTACCACCTTTCACTTTTCCTATAATCTATCCCACCTGTCTTCAAATGCTCTTGTTTTTACCTGAAGATCTGCACACAAGTGCATGGACCGTGGAACTGACAGCAAGGATGGAGTCTCCATGTGAAAAGCCGACTTAGAACGGAGAAGAACACTTGTTTTAATAAGCAGATGGTCTCTGTAGAAGGGGGAGTGTTAACATTAAAACATATGCTTGTGGAGGGAGGGAGGAAAGGAGGAGAGGAGAGAGAGGAAGAAAGAGAAGGAGAGAGGGAAAGAGGTGGAGGAGGATTATGAAGCAAGTGCCATCTGTAAACAGTGCTCTTTCTAGAAGTTTTCCATGCTAGAGAAACAGCTTTCCAGAGCAGTATGAAGAAACTTGCCCAAATATTTCTGATTTCATCTCAAAGAGTGTTTACCTGACATGAATTATAATAGCATAGTACCAAGAAATGACATCTGCAGAAATGATAGCTAGATGAGCTTATGTTTACTTGTTTGGTTTTGTTTTTCAATCCATTTGAGAAAATAAAAGCATTAGGAAATCATCATGGTGATTTTGCACCAAGTCTCTGTGTTTGTAGCAGAGAAATAGAACAGTTGTTGTTTTTTTTTTCCCTTTGCTGTTGTCATTAGCTAAGATGTTTGGTGTGCTCTATGAAACATATAAAGATGCCCAAAATAGGTATAATGGTGGTTCCATCTTGTTACTACGCAAATGATTTGGTTGTAGAACAAAAACAATAATTTTCTATCAGAACTAGAATGAAATGAAGGGATACAAAACACCCTATGTCAAAACCATGCACCCATTTATTAAATTCAACAGGTTTTAACCCTATTATTATTTCAGTGGATGGAAACTGATGTGGAAGCATAGCATATTCTGATCAGGTTGATGGTGTTGTGTTGATGTTGCTTCTAGACTAAAAGAAGATACACAGAAGTGATGAGACACACAAAAGAGATAAACCTACAACATAACAAAATGAACTCTAGATTAAGCATTAAAAGACATGGTATCCAGACATTGGATAAGGTTGTGTTATTAATGATAATGTTATTATCATTTCCTTGACTATATATCAAAGCGGTTAATCTCGATCAGGGATCGCAACGTTCGATCCCTGCATACCATGCAGGTGGTATGAGTAACCCTGCCCAAGTATAACACGCTGTTAGGTGCCTGGGCATATGCAATCTGCTGGAGAAAGCATGGCTCCTCTAAATAAGCAGACGCAGTTAGTCCTAGTCAAATGTCTCAAGAGAACAGAAGGACACATATTTTCAGGAACATTCAATGCTTCGCCTTTTTCAAGAAAGAAACAGAGATTTTGGGTAAAGTTGCTCATTTTATTTTCAAGATGTGAGTAGTATATTTAAATCAAAAATGTTAAAGTCAAGACAAAACGCAGGATCAAATAATCACGTCAGAAGATTTCATGAGCTAAATGTGAGGGCCCTACAGTAAATAATCCCCTGGGCTTTCTTAAATTTCAAGGACACAAGGGTAGGGAAAAAATCATTTTTTCTGCAGTACGATTTTTTTCTTAATTTTTTTCGAGACAGGGTTTCTCTGTGTAGCCCTGGCTGTCCTAGACTCCCTTTGTAGACCAGGCTGGCCTGGAACTCACAGAGATCCTCCTGCTTCTGCCTCCCAAGTGCTGGGACTAATGGCATGCGCCATCACGCCTGGCTCAAAATCAGATTTTCTTCAAGCAAATCATGCTGGGTTTTTTTGTTGTTGATTGTTTTGGGAATTTTTTTGTGTGTTTGTTTGTGTTTGTTTTTTTTTTTTTTTCAGGTGAGAAAGGCTGACAGAGATCTGTGTGGTGTTAAATAAAGAGGAGGGGTCTTAAGCCTGGCTGGTAGCTATGGATGCATAGAGATTTCTTGGTTTGGGATGTGTGTGTGTGTGTGTGTGTGTGTGTGTGTGTGTGTGTGTGTGTGCACGCGCGCACATGTGTGTGCACATTGTGTATGTGTGTATGATGAAAATGAGTTTTGTGAGTGTGTGTATGTAAATTGATAAGAAGGATTGCAGTAAATGTGAACTCACTGCCTCTTTTCTGACTGCATTGATTCTGGACTTTTAGTTATCCTCACTTCTTTTTTCTTCCTTGATCCTTTGTTCTTCTATTTATTCTTGCACGTATTCTTAGCTATCTCACTGTGATTTTATTCAGAGTAATGACTCTTTATATTCAAAAGTCTAGGTAGGAATTAAAGACTTGGTAATGGGTTTGAAGAAAGGTGTAGGGAGGAACAGGGATCAAGTAAAGGGAGTTGAATTACCTGCAGCTACTGTAGTTAGGCAAGTCTGTTATTTCAAGCTTGACTTATCTTTGCTGTGGACATAAAATATGATCTGGGAGTATGATGTCAGTGCATCTACTCTCAATAATTGATATGATGAATAATCTCAACCTTCCAATACCTTCTGTATCTCCCCACATCTCAAGAAACTTCATTTATCAGCCACGTTTGAAATGTTTAAGTAATCTCAGTGATGTATGGAACCCTGACACTCCCTTGTTAGAAATTTGCGCTACTAACATTCTATCAAATTAAAAAGCCACTGAGCTCTTGTGCATAAAATTACCATAAATTACCTTCTGAAGGTTCATTGCTGTTTGGAATGTTTAATTGCTCACTCAGCTGAACTTTAACAGCTCAGTATTATTAATCAACTTGTCAAAAGGTTTTTCATTATGTAGTCTTTAGATGGAATTGGGCAGGGTACAAATTTGTACTTAAGTTGGTCTGATTCTGGTAAATTACCAGCCAATCGTGGTAGAGTTTGGCATCTTTTGTTCTCTAATTATGATATTTTTTACAAAGGGTTCTTGGGAAAACTAGGTTTTTCTTTTGTTTCAATAAAGTTAGTGAATTTGTCAATAAAAGGGAAAATTATAATGACCTTACAGAGGACTAAAAATGGCAGATGGATGACTGACACAATGCTGACAAGTGATTACATACTTATTCCTATTGAATCATGCTAAAAGTGAGATAAGCTCCCAAATGTTACTGCTATTTTAATGATGGTTTATAATGTGATTTTACTATAATATTCTTTAAAAGTAATGCTTTATGGAATGGCATATTTGGGTGAATGACTTGTGTTCTGTGAATCCTTAAAATAAAGCCAATTTGTCCTATCTTCCAAAGAGGGGAGGTTTCCTTTACCTAACTTAGCAAAGGCAGGAAGTGACAGGCTAAATGTTATCAACAAACTAGTTCTAATTGTTTCCACTGTCAACCCTTAAAATTAACTATTTAAATGTTACTGGACATGGCTCCTACTTTTACAAGCTCAGAAATATGAAATTATTCCATAAAGCTGGAAAGGACCCAGATATAGCATTTTATTATTCCTTGCATAATTATTCCCTGCCACTTCCTATTCAACTTTCCTTGTCCTCTTTTTTCTCTGTAATTCTTTTTTGAATTGTGAAAATATCTGAAAGAAATCATATGGGAAAATCGTGTTTTTTTCCCATAAGCTACATATTTTATACTTTAAAGTAAATCCTTATGTAGAAAACTAAGCAATGAGGATCCTCTATCAAAGGAGGGTGCCCTAGCAGTCAATGATTCTTCTGGTGATGTTAAGAGGGGTGCCATTCAAAACGAAGAAATACCAATGGCACCAAGATTGAGCCAGTGCCTGCCTTCTGTAGCTACAAAGAAGAAATCAGAATCTGGACAGGTCACTACTGGGATTGAAGCCATGTAGGAGAAGTCACAGATGACTGTGACAGAAAGACCTGGAGTCCCAAAAACTAATCCTTCAGTTGGAAAGAAACTGATTTTGTTAGAAATTATTTTCTAAGAAAAAATATCTTGCAAGAAGTTTTAATTTATTTGCCTCACTCTTCTTCATGTATCAACGAATAAAAACAAGGTATTGGAAAATAAAAATACAGTTGTGGCTTGAGATTGATGTGACTGAAAATCCTTTCCCCAGCCACAGTCTTCTCCTCCCATCCGCCAAAGTCAGGGAGCTATCATTTCATTCGAATCTCCAGGAGCAGCACAATGTGTGGTACTGCCAGAAGCAACCTCTCTCATCCACTTCTCACCTTGGCACCCTCTGTCACTGGTTTCAATAGTTCCCATTGTTTTCCATCCTAAAAAGGTTGCCACAGATCTGGATGGAAAATAACTAATTTAAATATATTTAACATTTTAGATGAACACTTAGGAAGTAAGACCTATTGGTGGATTAAAAGAAGCTTATTGGAGACAATCTACAGCTGGTGAGATACCTGGACAGATAAAAGTACTTGCCCCCAAGCCTGATGGCACGAGCTGGAGCCCTGGAACCAACATGGCAGAAGGAGAGAACCAACTTGAGTCAGCTGTTTTGTAATCTCCAAACTCCATGTGTGGCATGCATTATCCCTTCCCTGGGCACACACATAAATCACTAAATGTAATTACAGCATTAAAGACAGACTGCCAGCATCTTTCACATTTTCCAGATACAGGAAATGTAATCAGGAAGATGTTGTCCTCTTGATTTTTCAATACAATAGAAATGAACAACATCAACAAAAGTACCATTATTGCATGTGGAAGAATTTACTGTCAGTGAGGTTTTAGAATTCCAGAATGAATAATGTTCGAGAGCTATAAGAATGCTTTCAAAATGAATGCATTCAAAATGACTAAGGCAAAACTCACTTTGAGTCAGAGAGCATGAACTGGCCTCTTGAGGTCCCATTCAATTTAGAGTCTCTCTAGTTCCATGAAGTTAAATTTTGGTATGATTGACTAGACTGCCTTAGGACTAAATTCCACTCATTGATTCTGGTATCTTCTAAGGGGAAAAAAACCCCTAGAAATTGCCACTTTATGTAGCAATTGGAGCAGCTGTCTTTCCCCCCAGCATTGTAGTCATGCATAGTTGAGAACAGAGTGGAGCTCATTGTGTAAATTTTCTTTAGTGCATGGATTATTGATTTAATAGATCATGACAATCTATTTTGTCAGACTGCTGCTGCACAGGTTCTGAGTCAGCAGGCAGACAGGCCTTATAAAATATTTGTTGTGAAAATAAAAAGCTGCTGTATAAGACGAAATTGAAGCTGAATAATGGTAAAGTCAGTTTTCTAATAAGTACGATGATCATCATCCAGGAGCTGAAATCATTAGGGTGAAAGGAGCTAGTCATTTTACTTCATGTTTTTGCTTCTGTGGTAGGAATTGAAAAATTTAACCCAGGAGAAGTCAAAACAATTTCTGCATCTTTTACGGATGTATAATATGAAGGATGCGGGAGTATCAAGTGGATTTCCTGGCTGTCCAAGACAGGAATGTCAGAGTATGGAAGACAGACACTGATTTGGCTGTTTTCTTGCAGGCAGTTTATTGGCTAACAAAAGGAAGCAGAGCTGTGCAAAAAGCAAGAATAAAAGTGTGATATGGTCACAACGGTGGTTCTTATGGCATGATGTTCTCTTACAGATGTCCCAAATTGGGGAAACTGGATTGAACCTTTGTGTTTTTCTATTGATAAGTCATTGGAATCACTATATATGCACATGTATACATAGAACATACACATACATATATATGTCACACACAGAAGATTATATAAGTTCGAAGTTTCAAGTATCTCTTGATCATTTGAGGTTCTTGGAGCAACAAGAAAGGGAAGGAGGCTAACAGACAACAGACTTTAGTACTCAGGAACAAAACACACCTTTTTTTTTTTTTATGCAGAAAGGTAAGAGACCTTTGCATCTAGGTGATACATTGGTGATGTCCTCATGAAAAGGCATAAAGTTAGTTAGACAAGTCCCATTAGTCAAGAAAAATTCAAGAACAATTCTTGGGAAGGGTTAAAGTAGAGGGAATAAATGTGTTAGTTCTACAGGAGACGGCGGTAGGCATCTCAGCACCAAGGGCAACTCGTACTGCTGCTTAAACCCAGTTGTTCATGCAGCCAATTCACCTTATTTAGTTGGTTTCCTGTTTGGGCCACTTTAAAAAGAAAGATTACAGGAACGATCATCACAGTCATGTGAGATGGACTCAAAGCCATGCCTGACACTGACAAGCTATGCATCTAGGTTTTCTATTGCCATGAGTTAGCAATTCTGTTGGGCCAGTTGGGTTACCCCAAGTGCTAGCCAGATTCAATTATCAACATATGAACTCCATGCTTTTCTAAGGCCATGACTGAAGTGGTTGGCAATTATCACCAAATTAACTGATAACTGGAAAAACCAATGTATCACCTAGATGTCAAATGCATGCATCCTTCTTCTTTCTGCCTCTTCCTCCTGACTACTAAGGTCTATTGCCTGTTAGCCTGCTCACTCCATCCCTTGTTGCTCCAAGGAGCCTCAAGTGTTCAAGAGGTACTTGAAACCTCAAGCTTTTATAATTATCGGTGATATATATATATATATATATATATATATTTATGTGCATGCTTTATGTATATATGTGCGTGTGTGTGTGTGTGTGTTTGTGTGTGTGTGTGCCCATGTCTGTGGATACCAGAGTGTCTTTCTCTATTGCTCTTTGTCTTACCTTTCTTTATTTGATATAGGATGTCTCACTGAACCCAGGACTCACTGATTGGCTATACTGGATAGGCCACAACCCCAAGGAATCCTCCTGTCTCTGCCTTCATTACTGGAATATAGTGATCACAGGTCTTCAGAGATTGGTATTGCAGTGGAGTATGTTTGCCCTTGGTTAGGTTTAAAAAAGAAAATGCACTACTTTGCTGTGTTAACACAGAGGGAAGTGAATGAGTGTAAAACACTTATAGTTCTGACTAGATTGGGTAGTTCAAGGAAATATCAAATCATTTGACTTTTCCAACTTTCAATCTTCTCATGAAAATGTGGCTTATTCAGACTTTATTTTATACCAATCAATCCTAATTAATTGTTCTAGTAGAATATTAATTGGCACTTATTAAGACTGATATGAAAGAATAAAATTAGAATCCATCCTTCACCCTGTGCACTAAAAAAATGGCATGTGTTCCCAAACCCAGAATCTGCAAAGGCTGAACATCTGGAAACAAAGAAGACATGCCAATTTTTTTTTTATTCTGGAACACAGGCAATCTTAGTGTGGTTTATTCAAAACAACACACTCTGGAAAAAAGTATGTTTTGCATACTTTTGTTTTTTGCTAGCTGAGTCTGACAAAGACAGCTTCTCTATAATTCAGATGGTTATTTGATTTTAAGTCATCTTTTCTGCTATAGCTTTTGTGTGTGCCCTGTTACTGAGACTATTTCCTAGCTACACATGACAACAGCAACCACACTCTCAGGTCCATCCTCACCGTATAAAAAGAAAGGTGATTCGTGGCCTCTTTTCTGTCTCTTAGATTTTGTAGAGTTTCAAAAAATGAATAGTTTCAAAAGTGGTGAGAAGTGACAAACAAAAAGCTGGTCTGCAATGTATCACACTCAGAAGGCCACACAATATTCAGTTTTTTTCTGTGATTGAGCCTTGTGCAAACCAAAAAGCAATAAGCTAAAAGCCCCAAAACAATGTCTTGACACCAAAACCATTCATATTTTCCAGTATTTCTGTAAAGTTGTTTAGTGGCATCTACTAAGCTGACAAGGAGCAGATTTTATTTTATCAGACAAAAAAATTCCTAAAATTTCAGCATTGAAACGTGTATTACAGAATTAAGTAGCTTTAAATGAGCAATTGGAGGACAATGTAGAATATCTGGTAGACCGATAAATCAATATATAAAGATGTATAAGGAATATTAACCATTTTCTCTTTCAGTCAAATAGATGAGACCAAGAACCTAAGGACATAATTCTGAAATATTTCATGGGATGTGGTGAGAAGTATACTTAATCTCTGAAACAAGGATGATATCTATAGAACTAAGTATTAACTGTAGTTCACTGGAGCTCTATATGATTTAGCATCTATAAGTAAGTGTCTCTCTACTCTGAACTGCTCATAGCATAAAAGAGAACTCAGGTTATATTTAGAAAATCAGACTTAATTTTAAGAAGTACTGCTTGAATGCTTTCTTTGTGGAGATACCCTGCTGGTCCTATAGTGTACTTCAAGCAGCAGGATATGATAAAGCCAATCTTCCAGAGGTATATTTACAAGATATGTGTAATGAATGCCCAAAATGAGACTCAAAGGAGAGAGGGAGCTTTCCCAGAAGTAAAATTATTCAAAGCTTTATGTTGGAGTGATGCAATGATCTGTTATGTAGTCTAGATTTTAGTTAATCTGCTTCCAGAGGCCTGCTTGCTGTACGAGCTACACCAAGTGATGCTGTTACTTTGCTTGCTAACCATTGTCTCTGGTTGGGTTTAATAAAATGCTGAGGCCTGTGACTGGGCAAAGAGAGAAGTAGGTGGGGAAAAGGTTGGCACACTCTTGAGCAGAGAGGTTGGTGGAAGCCAGGCTGGAGGAAGAAGACACTTTTGTGTTAGATGGAAGAACATCATTCCACATGGCCTGGAACACTGGCATATTGTGGAGAAAAACAGCCCAGGTGATGTATATATATGTTATGAAATATTATTTGGGGAACAGAATTAAAAGCTAGCTTAGGTGGATTAAGATTGCACAGTGTAGGCTAAGGCTTGTTAAACTCCATCAAGTGTCTCAGTATGATCATTTATAATGGTGGGTTAAGGATTAACACTGCCGACCAATTAACTGTAATATAAATATTGGTAATAATTTAATTAATATCTACTTCTACATTGGAGGAAGCAATAGCATTTTGACAAGTAAATGGGCATAAGTAGAGAATGTTTCTAGACAAAAGGTTAATAGTAACCAAAGAGAAATTGCTGTGGTGAGAAGTCAGAGACACATTTGGAACATCAGATTTAGTGCAGTTTTGCTTGCTATGTAGAACACTTGAAAGGAGATAGAAAGTTGGTTTGGAAAGGTGGTTGGTAAAATACTTTAAAGAATGAAATGTTCTCATTAACTTCAGCACTGGAATATTTTGAAGCAGATAACTTAATTTAGAGGGGATGTTTTGTTTCTATCCCTGACTTAGTGCTTAGGGTTAGTGTCCCTTTTTCTGTGGCAACCAAAATGTCTCTATGATCTTTCTACAAAAACTACCATGTCCTCAGAGACCAAAACAATCCTTGGTTCAAAGTTTAATACTACAGGCAGTAAAAATCGGGGATGTTTGATAAATAATAGACATAGTTTTTTTCTACATAGAATCCATTAATAAGTAATCTACATACTTCAAAATATCTCTTGAATCCCCATCTTGGGTCATTATTACTGGTTAAAGAATAACTCTACCATTCTCCAGTATCTCACTGTTATATCCTTGTCCATGTTTCTTACTTAGAAACTGGGATAAAAAATGATTATCTCATCATTTTACATAACATGCTGTGATGATGTTCCATTGATTTCATATGCAACAATGCACTTAATGTGGCACTCCCAACCTGGACAATCTCAAATTTCTGCCTTATAATCTTATATTTCAGATATACAGAATTTAGAAATGTAATTTTTAAATATCAGCTTATGTTCTCATATAGTATTTATTTTTATCTGAAATTCCCCTGCTTGGTGATAATAGTTACTTAATATAAAACCTATTTTAGGAGTTATTTCCTCTAGATAACAGGAACCTTTTTATTCCATAGTCACCTGCATGTAACATATTGTATATCATGCCATTCTGTAGAAAAAAATTAATTAAATTACATTGGGTACCATTTGTAGAAATAATCAATTAAATTGTTTAACCATATTTATATTATTATTAATTGATTTGGCTGCTGTTAATCCTTATTCCACCATTATAAATGAGCACACACAGACACCACATAGATTTTCACAAGCCTTGGCCTGAATTGTGCAATCCTAGCCCATCTAAGCTAGCTTGTAATTCTATTACCCAAATATGACCCCATATATATAATCGTCCCTTTGGACTGCCATTCTCCCCAGTATGCTGATGTTCCTAGCCATGTGGAATAGGGTCTTTTTTTCTAACCCATGGTGTGTGTCCTCCTTCTTCCTGCTCCTGGCTAGAATGAATTAATCCTCTGTCTAAAGTGCAGGCTTCCTGTTCTAATCTTAGGAGGTCCCACCTTTCTCTGTCTCTGCCCAATCTCAGGCCTCAGCATTTATTTAACTAATCAGAGACAATGTAACAGACAGCAAATAGGACCAATTAACATTTAGAATGCTTAACACTACCCCATCACCTTCTGTCCTGAGTCAATTAAGTTATTCTCTATAATTTTTGCGTTCTCTGGTGGGTGTATTTTTTCCTGAGGACAGAAAGTGATTGAACTATTTTTGTATATTCACTGTAGAAACTCAATGAATAGGAAAGAAGATGATTGTGGCTAGGATATAGATGTACTATGTTGTCAAGAGAGTGCAGGGAAATGGATTTGAGGCTAACACAATACAGGAAATAGAACAAGAGGATCTGAATTTCAGTAAAAAGAAAGGAAAATGAAGATACATAGAGTCTTCGACAACAGAGACGATGTATATTTGTGGTTACATAAATTTTAATTAACCAATTTGTTTTTGGTGGTGATCTAAGAAGAAAAGCAGCAAAAGTGGCTGGTGGGGGGTTTACATTGGAATTTATTTTAGAAAGCTAATTTCAGACACAAGGCATAGTATTGAAAGGGAAAAAGCAATCCAGACTCAGAAAAAAAAGATAGCAACATGGATTCGTGGGCCATTAGTGTAAATGTTGTAGTGGTGGACTGATGAAAAATACAAAGAAAGTTTGAACATTTCAAAATGGATAGAAATGAGAAAGGCAAACAGTTCAGTTTCTGGGACTGAGAAAGAAAAATAAATGAGCTAATGATGAATCAGATAGTCAGGGTACAATATCCAAAATGGACAATGTCAGCTCTTTATCACACCTTGGCTTATCTTTCCTGATAACAACCCAAGAGTTCATCGGTATTAAGCAATCTAGTAGTGGTTCTCTCTATATATTGTTGACACAGTTTTAGAAAAGCAGGTCTCATGGTCAGGAGAAACTGGTGTTCTGACTGGTTAATCACTGATCATTATAGAGTTACCTCAGCCAACTGAGTAAACTCTACTTTAAGCCTGCCCTATTGAATATTTGAATATTTATACTGACAACTATTTACCTATTACTGAGTTTGTTAACTAGTTTACTGGCTAACACTGGCAACTGGAGGCATTTTCATCCTGATAAGGAAAAGCAATTCAGTTTTGACTGGTGTTTCTATATAACTAATATACTCCTCAATGAATGCAATCTACTATTTATGATTCTGGTATAAGATTCAGCTGGCCTGTCTGATAATTTTTTTATTTTTGTGTGGATATTTTTAGATTCTGAATCAACCAAATCCTTGTCTAAGTTACATGTGATCATCCATATTATTGTTTTGTGAAAATATCCTATCTGTACATGCTAATAAAAATTCAGTCTATCATCTATGTTTATTATTATTATTATTATTATTATCAGTAGTAGTATTAGTAGTAGTAGTAGTAGTATGTTTTACTTAAGATGGGAGTCCTTAACTGAAAGTCCTTTGACCTCTGATTTCTCCAAAAAGGCTTTTTTGATTTTATGCAGTTATTTTTTTTTCTAAGAAGTCACAGTTTTGGTGGGTTTTTCAAGTAATTCAGCATCTTATAAAATGTTTTAGGAGCATTTTTCTTAAAAATATCTTTACAAAGAACACCAGATCTCAAACAAAATTTGAAACCTTTTCCTTTATTGAGTCCACTAGTAACTATTCAAAGGATTCTTTGACCACAAACAACAGAAGCAACTGCATAAGGCAGAAATTCGACATCAGACATGATTAAAGCAACAATTTAGAAATCAGAATAAGAGTCAGTGGATTCTTTTCTATCCTAACAAAGTGAAAGAAAAAAAATATGTGAGATTCTGAACTTTCTGGAAACAATTTCAGCATGTGTAAAGGGTCTATATTGTTCCTCCTCAGCTCTGGCTACTCCTGCCTCTGACACGTGCTGCCTTAATCAACACTTTGTTGTGAGCTTAATGGAAAACATGTTCTTCCTGCCACAACCCTAGTGTAGACTTCTGACACCAGCCAAATGGGACAGACAATCTGAGTTCTGTGATGGACAGCCCTTCTGACAGCAACCTAGAGGACACCCTCCTCAGGACAGATAGCCTTTACAGATACTGCAACTTCTAGGTGGAAAGCCATCGCTTGAAATAGCAAAATTTGGCACAGCTTTTCCCATGAAGTCTGCCAGAGAGGCAGGTCTCTTAGTCACACCTCGATCAGTTGATCTACTGACACAGGTGCTTGGTGCTTTTCCATTTAAACAGACTTGAGTAAGGAAACAGCCCAAGGTTTTCTCGCGTGTTTATATTATTTCAATGGCACTTCCTTTGATTTACCTAAAGGATGTTTTGTTTTAATTAAAGTTTATGACCAAAGATGAGCTGAAAAAGTATTGAAGTAGATGTACATTGTTTATGGGTTTTGAATACAATTATTTCAACCATAAAAATAGACCAAACAATTTTGCTTCTTGCCAGAAATCAATTCATGATCACAGGGCTTCGGGTCTTCATTTTGTTTTCATTTAAAATAATGAAAGGTGCTCGCTGATCATTAACTGGAGAAAACTGTAAAGTCAGAAAGTCTGAAAACTAACATTTATTAACTTTCAATAGGGAATGCAATAAGATCTGATGTTGGTTAAATTATGGACTCGTTCCAATTTGTTGGCTCCCTCTCCAAAGCAGATGTACTAAAAATAAAGTGACTTCCCTTTTGATGTCAATTATAACATGTGTACTTGAAAAAAATCTTTTTGTCTTTTAGGTTTTGATAAGATTTGGCAACATAGTAGCTATGAACTTCTCTGACACCAGCCTCAGAAATTATGCCAAATGTCAGAAGGTCATGATCCATTTCCTTCACACTCTCTCTCCTTTTATGTATCAAATTATTACATTAGAAACAAGAGAGATGATGTACAGGGTAATCCATCTATACTGAAGAGTTTTTATTAAAACCAAACAAGCTCTTGTGAGGTGAAACATTAGATTAAAGAGACATCCAAAACATATCCATCAACTTGTTAGCAGGTCATGCTTAGTCCCTTGATGCAGAACCTTGAGTCTCAGAACATTTCCAAACACCAGTGCTTTTCCTTGCATTTGAAAAGGCATGGAGCACAGTTACTAGAGCCCCTGCTCTGAGATTTCACAAATCCATGTAGACTTGCATCTTTAGTTTCCCTGCACCTTCTCAGTAGCCAGCAGAAAGAGCCAGAAGTTGTAATGCTCAGTCTTGAGTCTTTCATTGGATATAGGTGTTTCAAAGAGGAGACCAGTGCTGTTTCATTTCACCTGTCTGCAGACATTTCTGTGCTAATAATGATTTTTAAGTATAGACTGTGGAAACAGAGGTATTATTTGCTAATACACAAATGAGACCACGAAGATTTATTTTAATAAAGTATCTAAGTTTTGATGTAGCCCACAGTTGTCGGTGCTTACATAATAACATCTTTTTTTTCACTTTTCAGTTTTGTGTGTTCTTAGCTAAGTCATGGAAAGTTATATAGTGGTTTTTTTCCCATTGTTTGGGTTTTTTTTTTGTCTTTTATTTTTTGGTTTTTTTTGTGAGCTTAATCCTAAATTAATGTCCCTATAAATGATTTGAGGCAATAAAGGCTGTGTGGGGCTAAAGATTGGTGCTTACATTAATGAGATTTTTAAAAAATGACCTTCATTTATTATAAGTTCTTGTTAAAGAACTGTGTTTTCTTAACGACATAAGGCTGTCAAAGTTAGGGTGATTTGAAGAGGTTCCTAGACTTCAGACTAATATGTAGGCCACTCTTTGTTTTGAAAATTTCTACAACTCTCTACAACTCAATCATTTCGAATTGTCCATTTCTTTCACCAGAATGGAAAATGCTAATATTCGGGGCCAGTTAGAGTAGCAAGAGATGAACTTGCTACTGAACTTGAATCTGCTTTGCTAGGTCAAGCAATGCCCTTCACAGAAACCCCAGTCTTGTGCTATGTTTGGGTCAAGGCCCAGATCCTAATTAATTGTTTTTGGCCCTCTTTGAGATTTTGTTTTAAATTGAGGAAAGTTGTCAAGGAATGAAAGATCTAGGAAAGGATTTAGCCATTTAGAATCTTATTTCTTGGTCATTCATCTCTCCACAGATATGTATCTATTGGTATTCCATTTTGACATGATTTATATTTATCTTACAAGGTGGTTTAAAAGATTAGTTGAAATATTTGTCAAATGCATGCTGCAGGAACTATAAATAATTCTACAAATATTTTTATTCATTATTATTTATTGTAGGCATATTGTTCAGGTGTATTTCTGTCTCTTATTATTTATTTCAGAATACTATACTAGTAGTTGATAACTATTTATTAGTCACAGGTTACTGATGCAGCTACCTCTTTCTTACTGTGTCTAAGTCCCCATCTTACTTGTTTCTGCCTCTGTAAAATACATACATATATACACACGTATATAATTTTACATATATATGAGTTTATATATGTATACACACACACACACACACACACACACACACACTCAGTGACTAGTATTTCAAGGCAATTGTGTTCTCAAAACAAATGGCCTTCACATATTTTTTGCTATTCTTCTCTGAGGTGCTATGGTATCTTTTCTCACTATTTTTGACTTTCTTGGTTCTTTTCACATTACACCATGCTATGCAGATTTGTCCCTTCTATCTCTGTCATTAATGTTGGACTTCCCAATTATCCATGCTTTGGAATATAGAAGGGAGTTGTGAACAACAGCAGAAATTCACTGAGCATGTCCTCATCCTAGTTAGTCTCCTTCTGCTGCCTTCTCCACACCTCAGCTTTTAGAAACTTCTGGTTCTCCTAGCAGGGGTCTGACTCACATTCAGGGACAGAAGTTGCAAGAGCCTTCCTAGGATCTCTGGGTCTGGGGACACTGGGTGCCTCTGTTACTCTAACACCTTCTCTTTTCCTTCAGGCCTCCCTCAGGAAGCCTTGGAGTAAATTTGGTCAATCAGCACCTCTCTGCTTCCAAAGATAATATTAGACCTGTTATAATAGCACCTTTAAGCAAATAGCTTCCATTCAAGCAATGTTGGATCATTTTGTAGCTACAGCCAACACTAAAACCTTTCTTCTTTCTGTTGCCATTCTATCCAGTCAGCTATGAAGTAATTTGTTCTTTGCTTTTAGAATTGTGTGGTTTCCTTTTATTTGGACATGCTTGTGAAAATGTCAGAAGCTATTAAAGGAAGTGAGAACAAAAAGCCATAGACCAACAAAAATGCCTTTTATGTTTAATTGACATGCAGCTTCTCATTTGGTCCCATGAAACTGTGTGCCTTGGGGTAAAGGAAATTCCATGCTAATTACTCACTCACCTTCTCCCATTTACTCTTGATGATGTCCCTGTGAGGAAGACTGGGCACCGAGTTTCAGACTACTGTCCTAAATGAAAAACCTGAAGCCCAGTGACTAGGCCAAAGCAGCAGGCTCAACATACAGTGACTAAATTCTCGTTCCACAGTTTCTAGGCCCTACCACACCGCGTACTCATTCTTTCACTATGATCAGGTAGTTTCATTTCTTGTGCCTCAGTTTCCCATTCTGTGAAAATGGGCATAGCATATTAATTCCAAGGATTTCGCTAGGATTAACCAGTAGATTTTCTAAAAGGCTATGTTATACATAGTAAATGCTCACAAATGCCAGCTTTTAATACAACACTTGCATTTTAAGGTTGTAGTGACGTTTAAATGAGATAATCTACACAAGACTCATACTATTTTTGGATCAAAAAATGCTTCATAAGAGTTTGGAATATTTTCCATGTCATTGTTGGATTTTTAAATTCCAGTCATGCTGATGAGATGTATGATCAAATTAGTCATTGGTTGGGGGCTAGAAGAGTGAGTTTTAGTCCTTTCCTTATTAGAATGCTGATGGTAACACCCAAAATAATATTCAACCATCCTTAGTGTCATATCTGTAAATAACGGTGATAAATAGTTTATAGATATAAAACTCACCAGCTGGAAAAAATTGATGAAAATAATCATTTTCTGTGTAAACAATTATGCTAAATAAGTAGTACTGTTTATTCTTATCTTGCCATTGTTAGTTACTTAGTTCTGTTTTATGTGGGTTTTCAAAAGAAGGTCTCACGTTGTAACCCAAGCTGGCCTCAGATGCTTGGCAACTCTCTTGCACCCCCCCCCCCCACCAAATGCTGGGATTTCATTTTATTTTATTGTGTTATTTTTTGGTAGAGGTGTTGGAGAGCACTTGAGGCTGTACAGCACATCCTGGTGCTTCACAGCACTGTTGCTAATGGGTAGCCTTCTCCGTGCTTGTTCCTGTCAGTCACAGCAGAGTCTCAGTTGTAGAGGTATGCCCTGGCACTAGGGTTGACCAGGAATTAAGATTTTTAAACCAATATATATATATTGAAAGCAATATTTAAAGACCTTTAAAGCCTTTCTCTATATAAACCACCAAATTCTAAGGAACTCCTTTTACAGAGGATGCTATTGCTTCTTAGATACATTTCTTTCTCTTTTCCTCTAGGTTTGTCCTACGTCTAATAATTATCAAGAAGTTAAGGAGCCGAGCAGCTTTTACAATCTAGCACAGAAAGAGTGATCTTCAATGTTTCTGCTCCCTGAATTGCTTGCCTGATCAGTGCTTGCTTATCTCACATTTTGGATGTGTGCTAAGAACTTCTGCCATTTCCCCTCTAGACTGAAATGTCTGTATTTGGACATCCCAAGATTTGTGAGCCATTTCAGAATAATATCCAGTTTAGCCATATAGTTAGATAGGCCTTTCCAGCTGATGATGGAATTTTTAAAAAAATTCTACTGTGTGTAAAACATTGAGTGCATTCATCCCTATTCACCACGTCTCTCTCGTGTGGTGAGTAAGTAGTTTTGAGTGCAACGACGCCATGAACAGAGGGTATCTTCAATACCTTCACCCATGTTCCATGCTGGCATTTTGGCTGAAAAACCCTGATGTTTGGTGGAAGTTTACATTGGTCTCCTCTCTGAGGGTTTTCAGAGTAGTGCGTATAAAGTCGGGGTGGGGGTCAATGAAGAGTAGATTGTTCTTAGCATTCAGGAAGGAAGTTGTAAGACGGAAAGAGGATATGGCTCTGTTTGCATGCAAAGGCTGGTATTTGCTAACTAGATATTTCCGTTGTGTCCACAGGACAAGAAAATCCTTGGTTTCCTGTGTTAGACAAACAGCAGGAAGGGCGTAAGTGCTATTGAATGACATTATCATGTTCTAACCTCATGGGCGAGGAAAGGCTGCTTATCAAAGCCAAGAGCTCACAAGACTGCTTGGGGAGGGGCCCAAGGTGCTGAGTCACTTGCGGTGTTTTTCCTCTTGGGTGCTTTGGGTCTTTTGGCTCTCACAGACCTGCCTGACATTCTTCCCCTGAGACAGAAGGGACTGTTCTTACTCACTGGAAAGTTACTGGGTTCCAACATTTGCCATCTCTTATCTGGCAAGCAGTTCACATGGAAAAAAATTACAAACAGCCTGATAGGTAAGCACACAATGTCAAGGCCTGGAAGTCCTGGCCTCCTTCCATACCACCCTCTTGCTTATTTATCCCGTATACTCAACCTTATTCATCCAAGCATGGATTCTGTTCATTGCAAAGCCCATTTCCAATTATAAATGCTGTTAAAAAAAAAAAAAAAGCAATTCATTCTACTACTTTGTAGTTGCAAGTGTAAAAAAACTGTTTTATAGCTCTCAACTTTTGATTGGAGTAATGCATAGGCAATGCCTGTGCTCTTGACCTGTAAATCTATTTGGATATCAATAGTATTGTGAAGTGTAACTGGGAATTTATTTATTTGTTCTACAATTAATGCTCACTACTCCCAGCGATGACTGTAACCCTGAATCAAACAATTTGGTAAATAGTGAACCAACGAGTGTACACTCATATCAACCACATGCTTTTAATAATAAGCAGTTTAAGATTAGCTTCCAGGAAAATTTCAAAGTTGGAAAACACCATGAGCAAAATAAATTTGTTAAGGTGATGGAATCCACATTTAACATAAGTCATCTTGTGGTGAAACCTCCTTTATTCTCAACTAACAATATGTAAGTTCAATAAAGGACGAGATCTAAGTCTGTTCTCAAGGACAAGTTTTCTTCTAAAGATAAGTAATGGGGACAATTAATCTTCTAAGGCGCACATCAGAGAGCACTGAATGAAATCTTTAAAGGCAATAATAAAACGACTAACAGAAAACATCACAGAATACTAAATACTGATAGTATTTATATAGAATAGACTTTCAGAACTATTCTTTGGAAAATGCCTCAAGTCTCTGGTGACACCCTAGGGAGGAGGGGTGCAGTTTATCTTAAAGTCAGAAAATCATTTATTTATTCTCTTATGCTAATTTGGAGGTACCCTTCCTCACATAGATTTATCAAGTAAAATATTCTTCCAGAGCTATACACAGCTGTAAGCAAAGTTACAACTAAGTTACACAGCTTTGAAAAAAAATGATGGCATGAAGAACAAATCATAAATGTAAGTAGATTTTTAATGGTAGTTACCAAACTTCTCTCTCTACAGTGGAAACAATATTTTACAATTATACACCACCGACATGAAAAATAAGCACAGCATCTTTATAAATAACCTTAGTTAGCTATAAATGCAAATAATAATCAACATATAAACTTGATAATTTAGAGAATTAATCAGATAAATAATCAAATCAAATGGTTTGGCTTAAGTCAAGTGAAAATTTTGAGAAAAATCAAATGATCATGTTATTGCTCCTCATTTGATCGACATAAACGCGTTGCAGGGGAGACAAGATGCTTTGAAGAAGGCTTCTGCTGTCCTGAGCGACACTCAGAAACAGGCTCCGGAAGCTCTTTACAGCGCTTTCTGCCCAGAGTGAGAGCAGTCATTTGCCCTCCTCCACCTCCCTCCCGTTTGGACTGAGTCCCAACCTCCCATGCTTTCTCTACTCTAAGCATTTTCTACAGTCTTCAAAATTGTTTTGCTTCCCGAGAGCTCTGACCATGCCATTGCTGCTCGGGGTCTCAAGAGGCTTCCCCCTAGCTGTTCAGCTCCAACGCTGATTGCTGCCTTCAAAACTGGAACATGGTTCCCTTGTGACCCCTCTGTCCTTCCTCCTGCAAAGTCAATGCCCCTGCCATTGGTATCCTGTGAAAGGCTAAAAGGACAGAGGAGGAAGAAGACTCTTGCTGTATACTTCTTTGTTAGCATGGAGGTGTTAGTCCAGCTTGTTTTCTATCCTCTAGGTAGTTTACAAAGTAAATGAGGAGCTGTGTGAGTTAATGCTTGTTTCGGCTAGAGGCCTCCCTGTGATGTGAACCTTTGTATATACAAGTAGTAGGAATATATACGTTCAATGGACATTTTCATAAGCAATTTTTCTCTTTTTTAACTTTAATGTCTTCCCATATTGCATTCATCTGCATAACAGTAAACACATGCCCCGACAGAAAGTTGCAGGCAAGGATATTTATTTATAACAGATGGCACAAAGCAGGAGCATGATGAATTGGTGTGTGGCTCCTGAACTAGCAGGCCCATAAATAAAGTATCCTCAAAGCTACTTTGGGGATCTTGCTTGCTCAGAAGGAAGAAAGGAACGATGATGCTCACAATTTTGTTGCCTTATATAAAATAATTTCAAACACGTGCAATTTAACCACATCCAACACTAAATTTTGTAACTAAATTTTTCATCCAAAAATGTGCTTATAGGTATCTTTTTAGACCCATGAAACAATTACGGCAGTTGCAATATTCTTTCCCTACTACCTTTTGTGTATTGACCTAATGGCTCAAGACATTTTTAAAAGAATAGAATTCCAAACTGATAATGGTCAAAATGAGACAAATACCAATGCTATTTGCATAACCATTGGGTGAAACTGGATATACTGATAACTAGAATAGAGATCATTCCCAAGTACACAGTAATTAAAGATGCAAATGGTCATTTGTGAACATTGGGCCATTTTGTTGCTGTCCCAATATAAAAGAATACTAGATTAGCAAACATCAAGGCTAAGTTTGGTGGACCTTGTGAATGTAGATCTTCACTTCAAAAACAGTGCTTTATTTTTTTTTAATCTATTTTGGGGAATTCATTAACCTTGTTGCTATTTTTAAGAGGTTCTGGGTTACAGTTTTTAACAGTTTTATTAATCCCAGAACACATAAAGTAATCTGAATGTTAGCACAAAAATATGTGTGTGTGTGTGTGTGTGTGTGTGTGTGTGTGTGTGTGTGTGTGT
>CAJQZJ010032236.1:982511-1019762 GCA_907164525.1 Lophiomys imhausi
TGTGTGTGTGTGTGTGTGTGTGTGTGTGTGTGTGTGTGTGTGTGTGTGTAGGTGAGTACGGGTAGATTTGTAAATACTTTTTAAGCTATCAATATTTTGATGATGGAGTAGACAAATGACATAAAGAGATCTTCATCAGTGAGGAAATACTTCCCATGTCATAGACATAACCTAACCTAAACTTAAATTGGGCTGCATGAGTGGGTAGAATTTACCATTGTGTTTGAGATGCCAATTCCGTGTGTGAAAACCCAACATCAAATATACTTTTTCAGTGATGGGAAAGGGCATCACAGGCTTCACATTCTTAACACCAGCAAAGGAAGTCTTTTGCTAGTTCAACAGCCCTCATGATCACAACGTCTAAGTGCAGTGTGGCTTTCCATGTGTTTCCAAAAGTTCCTTCAGGGGCAAAGCACACAGGGAAAGAGAATATGGAGAAGTACTTGAAAGAGGGTCACATATAAACAAGGTGTGAATTTGGAAGAGCTTGAGAAGCAGAGGTCCACAAAGAGTGGGGAGAGGATACAAGAGAATAATGAGGAGTGAATATGATCAAAATGCATTATACCCATGTATGAAATTCTAAAAGAATAAAATATATTTTTCAAAATAAATAAAAGCAATTTTAAAGGTTCCTTTGCTGAAAACATTACAATGTTATTTGAAGTTAGCTAGGTTCACTCACGACACAGATGTATAAGAAAGTCTAGCTGGGCTCACACACAGCTGAGAGAATTCAGCACTGTGTGGTGAACAGGGTAGAGCATGAAGAAGCTCCCTAGCCCCCCTCTATGAGCTGAGTGAAAGAGAGACTGGCTTCTCTTTCAACCATAAAGAACAAAAGCAATCCTAAATGAATGCCTCTTCATCATATTTCTTAAGAAAAAGGGACTTTGAAAATGTCTAGGAATTAATTGTTGAATTTGATAAATATGTAAGAATGTTTTGTCATGGTTTTTCTAAAATGTAGAGTTAACAAACTCCAGAAGATGCTTTAGACCAGGTGCTTATCCTAGGTAGCTTTAACTGTCAACATGACACGGCCTAGAGTCACTTGCCAAGGAATTCTCAGTTGAGGTATATGAGGATCAGATTGGTCCACAGGCATGTCTGTGGGGAGTGTCTTGATTCTTAATAACTGTAGGAGGGCTCAGCCCCCTGTGGGTGGAGCTATTACTTGAGTAGGTGGTCCTGGCTATATAAGAAAACTGTATAAGCAACAGCCAATATTAGTGTAACTTTATATAATTGTGTTTGTTTCTCAGTATCTCTCTTAACCTGACTATCACCCAAATAATTGAGACTCTATTATATTATTTGTTTAAAAGGCTTCACAACACAAAAACTGAGCAATTAGTACTCTATTCTTAATCCCCTAAGTGAATCTGACTCCCCCTCCAGCATAAATATCATAGATACTTGCATTTTGCAGCCTTCCTGCTTCAACTGAATTTCTCCTGATGGGCTCCTTTCCTTGGCCTCCGCCTCTCTTTAAGAACTCCTCCCCTGGAGGGGAGGAAGACAAGCCCATTCTCTCCCCTGCTCTGTAATTGACTTTAAGCTGCTTTATTGGCATACCAGGGGACAATTGGGAAGCAGTGTTATGAAGCATACAACATTCAAGAGTGGGATTCTCAGAACAAGGATTGCAATTATAGTTGTATGTGTGATAGAGGAATCATCATTTGAATTACACAACAGCCATATGCCTACAAGCCTGTGAGAGGGCCAGATAGATAGCAAACAACATTCTTCTATTGTTTCTATTTCCAGTTCCTGCTTGTGTTAGCTTTCAGACTTTCCTCAATGTATAACTTGTAAGCTGATACAAACCCCTTTTTCCCCTTAAATTGTTTTTGGTCACAATGTTTTATCACAGCACAGAAAAGAAACTATAATGGCACTGTCCTAGTTAGTTCTGTTGTCAACCTGATACACCTGGGTAGAGGGGACCTCAGTTGACAAATTGCCTCTATCAGATTGACCTGTGGGTAGGTCTATGGGAAATTTCCATGCTTGCTAATTGATCCTAGAGGGTTCAGCCCTCTGTGGGCGGTACCATGCTTAAGCAGGTGAGCTGAGCAAGCCAGCTATCATCTGTGGGTTTTGCTTCGGTTTCTGCTTCTAGGTATCTGCTTTAAATTCCTGCCTTGTCTTCCCTTAATGATAGACTGTAACATATAAACCAAATAAACCGTTTCCTCTCCCAAGTTTTTTTTTTAATCAGTGTTTTATCATAGCAACAAAAATCAAATAAGAACAAGAACTTATGAAGTAATTCTTATAAAACCTTTAACACATGGGCAGGGAATAGTAAATGTTGTTAATCTCAGTTGCTGTTGTTATTGTCACCATGTTTTTCTTTTCTTTTTTAAATCATTGTCATTATTGTCTGACTCATGCTACCTAACCCACTGCACAAGTTTGTGTTTAGGAACATTGAGATATTAGTAAAGAAAAACCCAGTTCTATTAAGTTATATGAAAATAGGAGACACTTTATTAGTTAGGGGTGTGTCTAGCTCCAAGATACTAAAAGATTATATGAACCAGATGATTAGGGAATTTGCTGTGAGACTGTGTTGCCTAGTAATGTCTGAAGCAATACCCATAAAGTCTCACCAGCATGATCTGAAAAGAGATGACACCAATAGACATGCTACAGTAGAGAGGGGGAACCCATAAGGCCTCATCCCCACACAAGGAAGAACAAATAGCTAAGGAATACAGAGAGTGGGAGAATGGTCTTCTCCAGAAAAGAACACATTAAATTGCTGTCTAATATCAAATGACAGCCCTTAAAAGATATACATATGAGTAACATTATACAGATTGAGCAGGTTTTAGTTATAAATATATATACATATATATATATAAATATATGCATATAACAACAATTAGTGAAAAAAGAGGCCATGAATTTAAAAGGTAGTAAGGAGGGTATACGGGAGATTTTAGAGGGAGGAAAGGGAAAGGAAAAATGATGTAATTATTATTATAATCTTGAAAAGAAAAAAATCTAAAATACAATATTGACTGACAGTTTAGTATTGCAAACAAAACAAAAGGACAGGCCAGGACTACTGAGGCAATGGTTTTAGTGCTCCACAGTATGAAGGCTGTGTCTCTCAACTGTCTTCATTCTCTTGCATTGATGGTGCTTCTGTGTGTTCTTCCAGGCAGGAACATGGAGAAGGTATTCCCTTCTGATAATTCACCCTTTTATTTTGGAGGCAAATTGTTTTTCAATAGAATTTATCTTACTTCTTACTGTAGAGAAGCTCAGCATCCAGGCACCTTAGCGGTGAGAAGCCCAGGAAGCTGCCTGTTTTACTCACAATTTTCAATCAAGAAATGTAGGAAAGAAACTATTAAGGCACACATTTTGAGTAGAATGCCTACATTTTCTGACACAGTACTATAATTAAAAGGATCATGTATCAAATTCAACATTTTCTCATAGCTTTCCTGGGTTTAGTGTCTGGAATAACATGAGAGAAAGTTTCTATATTTCCAATGCCGTATCTAGTTATTTTAATTTATTTTTTGTGAACTATGTGTCTTAGGGTTTATTGCTGTGAAGAAACACCATGACCAAGGCAACTCTTATAAAGGAAAACATTTAATTGAGGCTGGTTTACAGTTTCAGAGGTTTGGGTCATTATCATGGCGGGAAGCATGGCAGAGTGCAGGCAGACATGGTGCTGGAGAATTCTGCATCTAAAAGATGTAGAGCTGAGAGTTCTGCATCTAGATCTGCAGGCAGCAGAAGGGGATTGTGTGTCTCGCTAAGTGTAGCTTGAGCATATATAACCTAAAGCCTGCCTCCACAGTGACACACTTCCTCCAACAAAGGCACAACTACTCCAATAAGGCTATACCTCCTAATAGTGACACTCCCTAAAGGCCAAGTATTCAAACACATGAGTTTATGGGGGCCATTCCTATTCAAACCACCACATTTTATCAAACCACCATATTATGTCAAATAAATCAACTAGAATTTTGGACAAATTATAATTTTTATTTACTTTTGTTAAAAATCAGTTAAATGAATTTATAGATATTCTTCATGAAATAAAAGTAATTATATGTGTTAAAATGTAATTGTGGACACCTACTGTGATCTCTTCCTCACAGATTGTCTATGAAATCCTGGTTCTCAGCCTGATAGTCTTTTAGTCAATACAAAATCCTAAATGAAAAATTTAATCATATTGTATGCTTCAGACCTGGAAACATGGTGTGTCATGTAGAAATGTACATATGGTTGAAGTGGGAGCTATCCCAGAAAATCAAACTTACTTATTAGAATACCAAAGTTCCAAAAGGGTTTTTGGGGAAGGATTCACGTAACAAAAGATGTACATGCTTATATAGGAAGTGCAGGGCCTGCAGCTTCCAAAACTAAGAAATGACATACCAGTGACTGCCTGGACAGTTCCCATTTTCTCTCCATACATTCCTGCATCAGTCTTCAGCCTTTGGGTCCTGTTTCTCTGACAGACATTTGTTGTAGAGCAGGGATTATGAAGGACTTACCTACCCTGTCTTGGCAGAGTTAGGCTGTCGACTTCCCTGCTACCAAGTTTTGTCCTTTTTTGGACAGCAGTCTGTCTGCAGTTGGTGCAAGGGGTTTTTTCATGCCAAGAGATAGGCTTGCCACTAATTCAACCATCTTACAGTGGAGGTTCTTCGATGCTTATCTTCTACTTGGAGTAGAATAGGGGGTGCTGTCAGGCGCTGATATGTCTCGATATCAAAAAAAAAATCTTGATTTAAGATAACATCTTTGAATGCCATATTCTGCAGATCTCTAGGGGTTTTTGAGGATGCCCTAACCATCTCTTGTATTTAGATAAGCAAATGTTGCTTGTCTCTTAGCAACTTGATTACTGGGTAGTTTAGAGAATATCTGTGATAGACTGTCATAGTAGCTAACAAAGTGACATGTTTATATGACTAGGAGTTTGTTTTACTTAACTATCCTAGACCGTTTTAGACGGTTGGTATCAAGAGGCCAGAGCTTCACATTTTATTTTTAAGTATCTCTAGGTATGATACCATTAGGAAGCGTTACCTTTAATTTTGTATCAATATACAAAGATCTATTCAATTGTGGTTAAATATACTCTTAATTATGTATCAATATACAAAGATGAATGCCTATATATTTATCCCTCTCAGGTCTCTGAGGTGGTTGAAGAATAGACAGCTAGAGTCTCATAGTTAAATTTTGAGTTGTTTAGGAATCAAGAGGGTGTTATAGATCTAAGAAGATACTCTTAAAAGTGTGTTGCAAGTTAATATGAATGTTAAGTCAGATATAGACCTTTAAACTCATGGAGATGGTTAGATAGTAGAATGTTAAAGTCAGGGGCCAAATATGTATAAACTGGACATTGGGAAGGTATACTGGGCCATTTAACTCTCATAAATGTGGCATATTTATATCTGTTGTTTTGTATAGTATTTACTGTTATAAGAGAAGGAACCATCTGTTGGACTGAAAGGGGAAACTTCTGGGGGGAAGAGGGTGGAAGGGCGGGATAGGGAGGGGTTTGTGACTGAGGTGTAACTTGAAGAAAAAAAAATAAAGTATTTATAAAAAAAAAAAAAGATGTACATGCTTTCCTATGAGCTCCTCCATCAAGATGAACTCATATGAATTAACAACTAAAATTAATGTGAACTGTGCTTCCTGTTGGTGTTAATCTAAGATTCATGCAGAGTTATCTGCATTTGCTGATACTCTGTCACATCTAATAAGTCCTTAAAGATATATGTGTGGTCTATCCCCTATACTGATAGTGCTGGATTTTAACCATTCTGACTGTCTTTTGCTATTCATTGTCTATATGAAGGCTAGCTTAACATAGAAACAGCAATTGGAAAAGTGATGAGGTCTGAGGATAACCTCTCCGGGAAAGGAAACTAGCATCCTGCCTTCCCCCAATGTGTACCACATTTGCAAATTCTCTTGTGTATTCTCTCACCAGAAAACAGTAGGATTTATACAGACATTTTCCATTTATAACTAGCAGTGTCCCATTTTATTTTTGTCATAAGAGGGGGCATTGAGGTAACTGGCTATACACAATAAACTAGCCCCAGACATGATTGGTTGCCGAAAATTCAAATCAATGTCTGAATACTCCCCTTTATCTCTTCTATATATTTCAATAGATGCTTAAAAAAAATAACATTCTTTACTAAATGTTATCTTTTTAACAATGCGTTATTTTGTCTTGGCCACGTGTGCTACTGGTATTAGGGATTAAAAAATCATTAATTTTAAGAGAATATTTTAAAAATCCAATATTTTGGTAACTAGTTTTCTTTCTTTGTTTCAAACTTGGGAATTACTGAAGAAGAGCTTGGACTTTGGGTTCATCTAATACTTCGATAATTCCGCCATCAAAATTAGAACTTAGAGAAGAAAGACCCAATGTGATGGAATTGAACTTATACATGCATACATCAATTCAACAGATGGAACAAGAGCTCTGTTGGTTTGTTTTTGCAAGATAATAGAGGCACTAATTCATGAAGAGTGAGTGACATTGGTTGAGTCAGTGTTGGTCTATTTCTTACCAACCTGGAGTATTTGTATTGCATTTCCATTGCAAAAGTCTATTAGAAAATGCAAGTGGGAATCTTTCTTGAAAGTAGAATATATCAAATGCACTTTTGCTAGGCTTGGATTTCTGTAATGCTTTGGGTAATTGCCTTGTTTAATATTCCCCATTATCTTCCCTATTACTAGTATTTGTCTAAGTGAATCATGTAAGTTTTAGATTTATTTGTTTTAAATTGTGTGTGTGTGTGTGTGTGTGTGTGTGTGTGTGTGTGTACTTGTATGTGAGTAGAGATGCTATAGGAGGCTAGAGGCAGCAGATCCCTCTGGAGCTGGAGTTCCAGGTGATTGAGAGCATCCTGACAGGCATGCTAGGGACTGAACTTGGATCCTCTTCAAGAGTAGGACATGCTCTTAACCTGTGAGTCATCCCTTCAGCTCTTGAATGATACAGGATTGTGCAGATTAATAAAGATGACTTTCTCTTGGCAGTCTACATATTATTTTTTTATACCTCAGTGAGTTAAATACCTGGCAAATTCAATCTAATAAGTTCCGCTATTTTGACCTGTTTCTCTGAAACTATTTCATCCACCCAATGCTGTGGTTGTCTGTAAAAATGTTAATTTTATATGGAGCCTCCCAGGCATAGTTATCTGGAGAATTTGCTTGCTTTTCTCTGTCATTGTTAGCCTAGTTGGAAATACTAAATTCAAGCACAACAAGAACTTATAACAGTTTTGGAACACCAGAATCTGAAAAGTATTTTAATGGAGGCAGACACATGAGAGGTCTGAGGTGGTACATATGCCAAGCCTTTCCCAAGGAATATAGAGCAAGAAAGGACCTGAGATGTTTTTCAAAATGGATATTTTACAGTAAATGAGATTGTCTGGTGGCAGAGGAACAAGGACATGTCTAAAATGGTCACATGAAATCATCTCAGAAAGGCACATGTCTTCCTACCCTACCAACCACAGATATTCTATATTTTTGTCTCATAAAGCTGCACTGAGTTTTCCAAGGCTAGGCAGGATTTTCACTGCTGTGACAAGATCCCCGGGAAAATCAATTGAAAACAGGAAAGGTTTCAGCCATGGCTATTCCTGTTTCTGGCCATGGTGAGACAGTACATCATGTGGCCAGAGGGAGCCTCTTTCTAGATGGGATCTAAACAGAGAGAGAGGAGTTAGGATCCTCAGACACATGGCCTCTGGTCTAAGATTGTGTTTGATCCTATTGCTGTGGGAACCTGAGAAAATAATGACATTTGAAGATTTAGTTTCCTTATCTGTCAAACAAAGATAGTAGTAGTTATCTCAGTTGACTGCTCTGAGATTAAATTAAATTATACGGAGTACTAATGTTGAGGTTACATTAACTACTATTATTTTTCTCGTTTTTTATTACTAGTTGATATTCCAGATGTCATAAATTTCCTCTAAGTATGGCTTTAGCTATATCCTTAAATGTAACATGTCCAAAAATCCAATCAAAAAATAAAGTATAGAGCTAAACCGAGAATTAACAAAGGAGGAATCCCTAATAGCTGAGAGACACTTAAAGAAATGCCCCAAATCCTTAATCATCAGAGAAATACAACTCAAGACAACTCTGAGATTCCATCTCACACCTGTCAGAATGGCTAAGATCAAAAACTCAAATGACAGCACATGCTGGCAAGGCTATAGAGAAAGCAGAACACTCCCTCATTGCTGGTGGAAGTGCAAACTCGTACAAACACTATGGAAATCAATCTGGCGATACCTTAGAAAACTTGGAATAGCTCTACCTCAAGACATAGCCATACCACTCTTAAGCATACATCCAGAAGATTCCTCACCAAACCACAAGGTCATTTCCTCAACTATGCTCACAGCAGCTTAATTTGTAATAGCTAAACTGGAAACAACCCAGATGTGCCCCAACTGATGAGTGGATAAAAAACAAAACAAAACTGTGGTACATTTACACAATGGAATACTACTCAGCTGTCAAAAACAAGGAAATCACACAATTTGCTACCAAGTGGATGGAACTAGAAAAGCTCATCCTAAGTGAGCTAACCCAGACCCAGAAGGATGCACATGGTATGTATTCATTTATAACTGGATTTTAGCCATTTAGTACAGGATAATTACCCTACAACCAACAGTCCAAAAGGAATAGGAGGAAGGACTTGGTTACCTGTTAGTGGAACACTTCATCCTAGTAGAGCTACCATGTAGGCCCCCAGTGTAAGAGGAAGCTCATAACCCTCATATGGCTGATGAACTGAGGGGGGGCTCAGATGTGGGGGCACCCCACACTGGAGGAGTAGTATAGGTAGGAGAGGGAAGAGGGTGGGAGGGTGGGACTGAGAAGGTTGTAGGGAGGGTGCAGTGATGGAGATGTAACTTGAAGTAATAAACGTAAAAAAATATAGCATGTCCATTACTCCTTGGGTTTAAATAGATTCTTAATTTTCATTACTGTGTCAGAATATTTGGTATACCATGTGTTTTAAACTGCTAAACCCAGGGATCTTTGTGGGGGCCGGGTGCTATATTTTTGTTTTGAGGAAGTATTTGTATACATATTAATATTTTTTCCCTACCTGTGAGTTATGATCAGAAATATGATCAATTTGTATTATGCTACCTGTATTATACAGATATGGTATTCATCAGGAATGCTTTGAATCAAATATATGGTCAGTTTTATAAATGCTTCAGTGTTGGCTGAAAAGAAATGTTCATACTTGAAATTTTAGAGCTCCGCATATGTTAACTAGATAATTAATACTAATGTTGCTTTGTTATTTATATCTTAAAAATCCTTATTAGTTCATTTTTATCTTTAGTTTGTATAGTACTTAACATATGTAATTATAACTGGTTACAATATGTCTAAAATATTTCACAGAGATTTTCAGCATTGTTTTGTTAAATATAGTTTTGACTACTTTAGCTTCAGGTGGCCTGTTTATTTTTCATATTACATACTGAGTCTGACTATTCAACTGTACTGTTAACCTTCAGGATCCATTTTCAGACTGTAAATATAAATTATTAACTATATTTATTAATAATTCTAAACACCTACCACCCAACCAACCCTAACCCTTTAGAAGGATACCAATCCTTTAACGCAGGTCCATTGAGGGCAAATGGTCAGCAATTTGGAGGAACACAGCAATAGCAGTCATTAGGCTATTGCAGCAATAGTGGTCACTAGGCTATTGCACTGGCTAGTGCCTCACTTCGGCTTGGGCTCGAGACCTCCTCAGTCAGCTAACACTGTCACAACCTTTCCAGGGCCTTCTACTGGGACTGGACTTCCTCAGTCAGTCAAGATTGTCTCGGACTTTTCTCTGAGCAAGTTCTATGTCATGCCTCCTCCGCTCTCCTGAGCTTGCTCTTTAAAGGTGCCGGTTCCTGTGTCTTTTCTTGGCCTTCTTGGGATGGCTAAAGGCAGATGCCTCTCTCCACTTCTGTTCTTGGACTCTGCCTCCACCTTCCTTTGCAGGTCTCAGTTTACATACCTAGGCTGCAGTGGGATCACCTGCTGCCTCAGGGCTGGTGGCTTCTGCTTTGGACCTCTGTCTCTCCAGCTTTGCGGCTCATAGGCTCTGCCACCATGCCCTTAAGTAGGGCATTGCTCTTGTGGTAACTGGTGGCCCCTGGCTATGCTGTTCCACAGGGTATCCTCTCAACGTCTGCATCTCCATGTTTTGCAGCTTCTGTACTTTTTACAGCCATGCCCTTCAGAGGGTGCTCTCTCTAGGTCCCTGTAGCCATGTCCCTCAGCAGGATGCTATCTCCATCTCTCAGTGCTGCTGTTGGTGTAGCCCAGCTGGGGTTGCTGCCTCTTCCATCTGCATGCCCTGCTGAACACCTACAAGGTGGGTAGAGCAAAACAAGGCTTCACCTTGCCTCAGTCCAATCTGAGCTCTGCCCACCTAGACCACAATCTTTCTAGTGTCTTTCAAAGTGTGGCAGTATCCAGCAGCTGAAGCAGTGTTGAGAAACAATGCCAAGCCAAAAGCCCTTTCCAGATAATTGGGCTCTCACTAATCATGCATACAGGATACCTTCTTACTGTTTCTCCTGAGGTACATCTGTTGCCCAGGACCATACGTGCTGCAGGTGCCAGGCTGATCTGTATGCCCCTGAAGAGACTGTCTTTCAGAAGCCCCCACATATTCACTACATCAGACACTCTAGCAGCATTAGCTTCATATTTGTTAGAACTTACTATGCTATGAGAGTTTGATTACATCAATTGTTCCAATTAATATCTATGGAGATATTCCTCCACTTGAGCGTGGTTTTGTGGTCCTTTCTTGAAAGGTGGAGTCCATTTAACCACCCCTTTATGTAGTTTGTTCTTGTGACTTGTTCCCCCCCCCCCCCAATTTAGTGAACAGAAATGACAGTGTGCCTCTTTAAGCATAGGCCTGGAGAGACATTCTGTGTTTCTTTTCTCATTTAGCGTTCTATAACAGCTCCAGATATCCTGTTGGAAGATGAGAAACATGTGGGCAAGTTGTAAACTCCTTCCTGCTAGCCAAAGGCTAGCATGCCAATCAAGCCATCCTAGACCAATAACCCTGACATCATCTTTAGTAGCAGGTTGCTAAAGGGAGCCCAGTGAGCTAATCATGGGTCAAATCAATAGAAGTTCCCACTTGACACGAAACTAATGATTCTTATACTATATTCCATTAAACTTGGAGTACTTCATTATTAGCAGTGACTACTTGGTACAAACAATGTGATTCTCTAACCTTCCAATGGTCTCCTTTTAAAATCACTGATAATGTATTTACAATATGCCATTTTACTGCTGGAGTTATTGTCACTCATATATGCTATCACATACTAACACATTTTTAGTGTGTTTCAAATGTAATAATTAGATTTTGAAAGTCTATCTTTCAAGTTTCGTTGGTGCATGTGCTTTCATTGTGATACTAATGTGTGGATATGTGTATGTAGCAGCTTTTATGATATTTGTTTTTAATTTTCATTGATATTATTTCTCTTTCCTTGATTTATATATTAGAGTGGCAAAGGTTTTTTTTTTTATTTCCCTACTTTTCTTTTACTAGTTTCAAAGGAATACTTTCCAACTTTCTCAGTATTTATAGTCAAATATTTATTTGAACTTTCATGACATATTTATCAACTTAGTCATTGTTATTTCCTGTCCTTTATTCTATTTTCCATAATGTCTTACTCACTGCAAGCTAACTTTGGTGTTCTGATATGAGGGGTATGGAATGGCAGACTCTCAGGTGTTATTTATCTGAAGATCTATTGTTTTTCAGCATTACTTATGCTCATAGACTAGGTGGGCATAGAATTCACTGTTGGCAATTATTCTGTGCTCGTATTTCAGACACACCATTTCTAGTTTTTGTTTGTGTTAAACAAGCAGATGCTTGTACTGGATTATCCTACATAGCCATTCCACTTTATTTAGTTGCCTTTCAGAGTTTTATTTTTTACAATTTTACAAGGAATATATATTAATATAGACTTATTTTTATCTATCTGCTTAGGTTTCTTGAACTTTTTTTTTCTTTAAATCTGAAATACTTTACGCTGTTTCCATTTTTTAAAATTTCTGTTATTTTATTTCCTTTAAATTATCTTTAGAGGTGCATTTGTCTTCTTGGCTTCTTCCCCTAACTTTTATCCCCATTTTCATGACTTTTATTAAAATGAATTTATAATATTAACGTTTTCCATTGTGTACATGTACAGTCTTCAGTAGCATGTTTTCAAACATTCGCATAGAGCACTCTGTTTTCTCCTCTCCTCTTATTAGTCCTGTTGTTATTCTTAATAATTTCCCAAGATTTATGCTTTTAGTCATTCCCCTAGGCTAGTCTCATCTTTCATTTACACCATTTCTTGAAGGTTCAATGACTGCACGTTTTATTCTATAACATTTCTTTGTTTCTTTTCTGAATGTGCTTCTTCTCCTGTTTACTTCTTTACTCGAGTATCTTTTGTTTTCTATAAAACTACAGACAAGCCCTGCAATGAGATTCAGCAACTGCCTAGTTTGTTCTTAATGGCCGTGTCCTCAGATCAACCTTAAGAAGATTCATACACGTGTGTTATTTGGGAGGCAAGGAAAAGATGGCAAACAGTGTAGGAGGCATGCTTCAGACTATCATCACCCTCCCGTGGGATGTACTGGTTGTTGGCTGAAGGCTGCTCTGGAGGAGATAGTTCCCTGTAAGTGTGGCATCTGCTGTAGGCAAAGCTTCTGCTGCTTTAGAGGAAGCCCTCAGGCAAAGGTACAGATACTCGCCTTTGAGAGGTAGCAGTGAACATGAAAGGGTAAAGTCTAAAGCCTGAGGCTTACTAGGGGAACAATCGATATCCTAGCAAGTTTTGACGCTTGCTCTTGTGTTTCATAAGATTTAACTGTGATTTTATCATAGGTAGTATTGGTGGAGGTGGTGGTGTTGTTGTTGGTGGTGGTGGAGTTGGAGGTGGTGGTGGTGGTATGTGGTGTGTGTGTGTGTGCACATCCAACACTACTGGACTTAACTAAATATTGATCTATAGTGATTTTACTTTTTTTAGGCCTTGTGGTTAAAGCACAACTTAAAAATTCATTTCTCATTTGGAGGAAATCCTGAGCTGTGAAGGCAATGTGGCTTCAGCCTGGTATTGGGTTTGTACATGTTACTGGCTTGCAGTTTTTATCAATTACTTTTTTCTCCCTGGAGATCCGAGGCATGCTCCTCATCATATCCGTTGAGTGGTGGGCTTTCATCTCCCTTCTCCTTTTCTCTGAGCCTGTGGTTTTGAAGGTGCTGACTTTGTGTTCAATTTTAGTTCTAAGCCCTCGCATCACATGGACTCAAGGTCTTGTCACCTGCCTTTAAGTATGTTTTGCAACTCTAAGCCCCTGGCTGCTGCCAGGTTTGAGGACCCTACCCCAAGGCTGCTGTGGAGTCAGCATCTGTACTTGCCATTAGAGCATTCAGTTTCTTTGTTCTTGTCACCTGGGACTTGGACTTGTTACTTTATAAATTCAGAGACACAGTAAATCCTTGGTGTGTTTTCCCATTGTTTCTAGATATTAGTGACTGAATGGCTTCAGCTTCACATCAATTTTTCTTGCTGGAAATGTTCATATGGATCTATCTTTTAAAAAAATAACCTAAGGATTATTTAGAAATAGCATAAATGTTTGTGTTTTTAGTGCAGTGTTTTGTTGTTCAAGTAAAAAGATCCTTAGATGTCTAGACACTTCTGCACCTTAATGGGGAATCTTCCATTTAATGAGCTGTGCCTCAGACAAGCTGTTTATACTTAACGTGCCTGTTGGGAGGATATGCTCACTGGCTCTTGCACATGTGGAGGTAGAGAGAGATGTTGGGTGTCTTCTACCCCTCTCCAGCTAATGTTTTGTGATGGACTCTCTCACCAGTGGTCAACATTTGGTATAGGCCACCTGGAAAACAAGTTCCCTGGATCCACCTCTCTCTGCCCTCACTCCCTGAAAGCAACAGTTATAGATGTTTGGTTTGGATTTTATGTGGGTGCTGGGGATATGAACTCACACACAGCAATTGCTTTACCCACTGTACCACTTCAATAGCCTTCTGCTCACAGTTTTTATGACTCAATTAATTGCATAGGAAAGAGAACAGACATTTGATTAAGGTCCCCTTCAGGATTCTATTTTATCAACTAGTTTGTAATTGAGTGTTCAATGCTGACACAACAAACTCAAGATGGCTAATGCAATTAATAATTAAATAGGTCTATTCACCTAGCCGCCTCATTAAATTGTTAGTATTCCATGAGAAAGACAGGATGAAGTTTTATATCTTTGTGTAGCCAGTACATAGATGAGCTTCTAGCAAAGCATGCTGGTAAATTTAGAAGTATTTCACACAAGAAGTCTATTGAAGAATCACCACTTCATCATACTTTCTTCCTGTTGCTTTCTCATCATAACTAAAAGCACTGTTTCTCTTTTTCCTTACCAAGCACACTGTTGGAAATTTATGTCATCTTTCTTTTCTTGTCCCCTTTCTCCTCCTGCAAACTCTTTGAAGCAATCAGGTAGCATCTTTCTTAGCTGCCAAACTCGTCTTCCGTTTCATTTTTAACTCTGAGCTTTCCTATTCCAAGCTCTCTGGTTTCTCATTCTTAGTCCATTTCATGGCTTCTTTATCAGTGCTGCTCCAAAAATCTTAGAATTGTTCCTGTTCCTATTGCCAGGGCTTCATTTACTATTTAAATGTTGCTAGTTTTCACAGCTGAAATAAAGTTTTACTGCCTGTGATTTATTGATTTTTGTCAGTCTGCTTCCCATCCTAAATATAAGGCTCAAGAATTTCCCATGTCTGTACAAAAGTAAATATATATATATATATATATATATATGAAAATTAAAGTCTGTAGATAACCTTTGAGATAAAGCTAGATGATGAGACTTTCAACAAAGCCTAGAAGACAATAGAGAAATTTCAGAGATGCAGCTGAAAGTTTTGTTCACTTCAAGGACAGAAAAGTTTAAGGGTTACATGTCCTTTTCTTTCTTAAAGGCTATATAATATTCTGCTGTTCACATATCTTGATTAGTTTATCCATTCACCTGTTGAAGGATGTTTTAGTGTTCCTAATCTGAGGTGATTATAACTAGAGCTGTCATGAACATTCACAAGTAAATCATTGTATAAACATATAGTTTCATGTCACTTGAGTGAATCCAAGAAATGGAATGGACAGACCATAATGTAAGTGTTTATACTTATGAAAATGCCTGGCTGCTTTCCAAAGCTGGGCTGTTTTGCATTCCCACCAGTTGTGTAAATGACTTCTCATCTCACTGCATCTGTGGCAGGCTTATAATGGCAAATACTATCAATGTTATTACTTTAATAGGTTTTTCATGGTATCTCATGGTTTTGATTTGCATTTATTTACACAATGACTAATAATAACAAAACATCTTGTGTGCTCTAATTTTTTCATGTGTATCTTCTATGGTGAAGTGTCTGTACATTTTTGTCCAGATTAACATTGGGTTTCTAGTTTCCTCAGTTTTGAACCCTAACAAACCCTATGTATGTATGTATGTATGTATGTATGTACATATACATATATGCATATTTGATGCAGGTGGAATGCTTGGCAGCATAGTTCAGTTCATGGTGGCAGAAGTATGCAATGGGAACTATTTATATCACAGTGATAAGTTAGCAGAGTGGCAGAATCCAGGCCCAATATAACCTTCAAAGTCTTCCTCCAAAGGACCTATTTCTACCATGCAGGCTCAGCCCTTTCTATTCCATAGTTTCTTTAAACAGCCCTTCCCTAACAAAGGTCAGGAGGAGACAGAATATGATTCAGATTCATAGTACAACACTATTAAAATAATATGAGAATGATCTGTGAAATTCAAAAAGCTATAGAGGCAGATGTGTTTTCAGAAAACTAGGTACATAAAATGGGCAGCAGAAAAGTATTGAGTTATATACTTTGATGCATCAGTATAAAAGGGAGATTCAGAAATACCATGAATTAACAGCAAGAAAACAGATGGAGAAATGGAAGCCAAACTCTGCCTGTTATGAAGACAGAGACCTTTACCCAAACAATATAGATATCCTTTGTTATGGAGTCCGAAAATAACATATACGGCCCAAATTTCTATCACTAGATGTTTGTTTCTTTGCCTTGATGACATTAACATCCATACTGGTGGCAACAAACATGAAGTTTTAATTTACCAAGATCACCTTAGTGATCAATAATTTGATGTTTTGAAGATAGAAAGCTTAGAGGAATGTCTGAGAGAAATGACTCACTCAACAGATGTTTAAGTAGTGGGAGAATATGGACGGTATTACATGAGAAAGTTTTACAGTGTTTTATAGAGACGGTCCTGTGCTCTGCATACTGTTGGTATTGGGATCGGCATAATATGTGGTTTTCTGTAAGACTGGACCAAAGGTTTTCAATGAAAAGAGAGCTACAATAACGTTTCATGATTTTGCTTGACTCCACCACAGTTCTACTGCCTGTGGAGAAAGTAAGTTAAGCTAAATGATTACTTGGCTCTAACACAGGTTAGGAGTAGGGAACAGTTACTGTTAGTGTATGAGTGAATGAAAAAAAAAAAGTCACCAGGAAGAAAACAGATGGACAAATAGAAGCCAAACAGCAGTGTGTCCGTAGGAGGATTTAAGGATAGTTAGAAAGAGAATGGTGGGCGGGTACACCACAGATGATTCAAACAATCTTTTAAAGGTTTGCTCCCTCTTTTTGGAAAATTTAAAAATATTTTCAGCAAACAATATTGCTCCTCTCCTGGTTCTGTTTTATTCCATCTTCCTTTCTGCACTGTTGTCTGTTCTTTGTTTTATATGCTAGCCTTACATAGGGAATTCTGCCTAACCAGACACTAGGGGAACTGCCAGCTATGTCAATCAACTGTCTTAACTAGGGCTAGAGACCAAAAAAGAGCAGCATAAGCAAGAGAGTTGGGAAAAAAAAGAGAGAGATGGAGTGTGGGAGTGCATTGTGGGTGAAGCTGGTGGGGAGAGCTGGAAGAGCTTGCTCAGCTGGGAAAATACATTCTACCCATTTCTCCTGAGTCACTTCAGCTAGACTTTTTTTTTTTTTCTTCATCTCTGTGGGAAATCAAGAGCAAAGGCTTGGCTTATCAGTAGTTTCTATGAGCCAGGAATCAGAAAACTGAAGGGACATCCTGTATTAAGCTTTGAAATACTGACCTCAACAGAATCCCCACCCTGAAGACCAAACAAAAGAATTTGGTATAGATAGGCAGGCTAGGGAACACAACAGGGAAAAATGTAAGGCTAAAAAGTACACTTCACAGACTGGACAGAGCAGTGGACCTCTTTTTTGGATGTGTGTAGAACACTGAGGACTTTACAAACTCCAGCCATTTCCTCTTGCTTGGATTCAATTAAGAAAGATCCTTAGACACGCATTTCTGCCAAACACAGATAGAACTGGTCGGGGCTGGTGCCCAAAGAAGGCCTTGAGCTCAGTGTTGTGTCTACTGTGTTCCTTGTCTAATTCAGAATGAACTTGCTTGCCATGCTCTTTCCAGAGGTTACAAAACCAGCAGGACAACTGCAATCAGTGTTAGGGATACAGGGAAGACTTTGGCTAGCACTACATAAACCTAAGTGTTTTTTTACCCCAGTGGAATAAGTCATTTAGGTCATAACCTTAGCTGAGATCTGATGCCTTCTTTGACATGAATTTATGAAAAGCAGAAAAACAAACAAACAAAATCAAAGTTTCGTTTTTAATAGAAAATCCTGGTTGCTTATGAGGACCACCTGGTTGCATATTTGTTCTCTTTATCTGTTACTTATTCCACTTAAAAGCTATAACTTGATTCATCCCTTATGATTATGTGATATCATATTAACCTAGATTTAAGTATGCCAAGGCTTGATGAAGAATAACAATTACATATGAATTCCCGATTATATCATTTTTAATATCCAGTACTGTATATTAGAAGATAATCCAATTCAGCTAAGGAAGAAGTTGAACTGCACACTTCTTTTATTATCACTCATATATATAGGAACTACAATAATATACTTTGGGCAATCAATAGATTAGAGTCAATTATATGTTAACACTTAGAAAGTTCACATTTTCAAGGGCCTTACCAATATGAATGATATTTCTAATGCTAAATTTATCTCTAAAGATTTTGACTTAAGTGAAGTATAGACAATACATTCAGATGTTATGCCTATTTGTGCGTCCTTACTGAAGAACACTCCCTTAGCAGAGGTTGGCAGCTACACTCTTAATGTGTCTCCAGAGAGTCATCCTTCACTTGCTAGACCAGAAAAACTTTACCTGTTTCTGCCCAAGCTACATCTGATCCAAATAAAATCATTTTTTTTAAAGTTGTGGTCTCTCAAGGAGAAATTCACATCAAATTGTGATTATGAAATTTGAAGCAAAGATTTATTTTGTTTTTTAACAGCTACTTATATAGAATTCAAAAGTCAAACTTGAACAGTTTAAAAGGCAAGATGTTTTTCTTAATAAGCAGTTCATTTTGAACAAACGTGAAATCGATATATGCACCATAACAGGAAATGGTGTACATGAAATAGTATTTTACAGTACGTAACATCTTGTCATTTGTCAACACATTTGCCTTTCATATCCCCCTGTAGCTAAATTTGGCACCAGAAAGGCCTATATAAAAAGACATCTATGTATTCCTGTGTTTCTAGTGCTCATCTCTGAAAGGCCAAAGCACTTGACAAGCTGGCTATTTTAACACAAAATGATAGAACAGGACAAGGAGCAAATACGCAAGGAGACTAGCAACATTTTAGAGAACTCCAGGCTATTGTGACACTGTAAATTTATCAGCAGACTAGGTCATTATAAAAACAGGGAGCCTGCTAAGACAAAATGATGGCAAAGATCCATCTCCATTGAGACTTGAGTGCTGTTTCTCAAGGTGAAATTGTTTCTGCATATATCCATGTATATGTAAATATTTATCTTGGTAACATAAGGGGTTGAACTTAGACTGTCAATGCATTCAGATCGAGGGTTCTACCAATAATCTATACCTCCAGCTCTTGTGAATTTATCTTTAAATAAACCAGATTCACATTCTTTGCAAGGATGTAACACAACTTATTTAATATTTAGAATACAGTAGTGCAACATAGTGTGCTGAATTTGTAAAGGAGACCAGGCCAAAATATAGGGAGTCCTACTCAGGAAGGATTATCAAAAATATATATATATATATAAAAGAAGGAATGTAGAGGAAAGAATTGCATTCATTCATCCATTCATTCATTCTAACATTTATAGCAAGGCCTACTTAATAAGAGATCAAATTGCCTAAATGTCTCACTTATATTTATACATGAGCTTATGTAGTTAAGAAATAAAATAATGTAGCTTTTCAAAGTTTCAAGGCTTGAAATGTTTTCAGGACTCCCCAGTTCTCCTCCCCCCCCGCCTCTCTCTCCTCTCTCTCTTTCTCTCTCTCTCTCTCTCTCTCTCACACACACACACACACACACACACATACAGACATACACACACACACACACACATACAGACATATACACACACACACACACACACACACACACACACACACATGATTAACCTTCCTAAACGTAAAGCTGGACATTCTGTGCCTCAGCAATTTTTCTGTATATTTCCAAGATCTAAATTTTTACCTAAATTCCAGAAATTTGACTCTTCTTGTCATTTCATAGCATTCTTGGAAAAATTTCCACTAGCCTTCCCAGAGACCAGATCAAAACGTCCTTCCCTGTTGGTCCTCTGTTTCCTGAACACACCTTCCTATTCAGCAGCTGCACTAATGTAAGACTCATGTCCTGACTGAAAAAGCATGGCTTACAAAGAGGAAAAATTCCAACCAACAGATGCTTTTATCTGCTTTCATAGAAAAGAAAATTCTCTCTCCTTGGAGCATTGAGCAAGAAACTAAAAGGTTAGCTTCCAAGTCCAGGGTGAGGGAATGTGATTCTCCTTAGATTCCCCTGCTTTTTGTAATGAACACCTACAATGCATTCTTTGCAGAAATATGGAATTTCTATGCAATAGGAACTAGAAGAAATAATAGCTTATTATCTGAGATTTAGCAGTGGCAACATTAATGAATGTTGAGAACATCCCTTTGAAATTTGTCTTATTTTTCATGAAACGGTATTGACGAAGTGAATGGAATTTTAACATTTCAGCATTTCTATAGAGCACACTACCACTTGTAGTCTAATATGCTTCATAGAGAGTAATTCTTGAAATAATATAAACTTGGTACAATAATCAAACAATATCACTATGTAGATATTGCCCTTCAACTTCATGTACCTTCTGCTGACTTGAGGGTGGATGTGGACATCTCTGTCTGGAGCCATGAAGGGTTTCCAGCTTTCCTGGCTTAACTGTTATCTTCATTTCTCTTTAGCTGTCTTCTGGGCTTTGAAGTGCTGTGTTATATTGCCCCTTGAGTATATCCATCAGAATCCAAAGTTCATGCTTAATGTTAACAAGGTGAGTTCTGGCAACAAGGCACTCAATAGCAAATTCCTGAAGTCTGCAGAGACAAATGGCAGTCAATGGGCAGTTCTGAGGAGACAAGATCAACTGTGCTCAACAAACCTAACCAGACATAGGAGATTATTTCCATGTTTGCTAAAATTATTTGGGCCACACCTTTTTAAAGACGTGAGATTTTTTCACAAATGTCCATGGTATTGTAGGAAATTATAAAGGATAAGTAAAAGTCATAATTCCTTCTTTCCCATAATAGTTAAAGAATGTTATGACTTATGTTGTGATCTTACCATTAACAATTAACCTAGATTATAATTTTTTTCCAGTGGACTACATGGGTATTTTTCAAGTCAGAAAATATTAGTCATGTTTGTATCTTTCATAACAGAAACTACAATGTTTTGTTTTCAGTAGACACACAATATTTTTTTTATATGTGAATAGCACATACTCTCTTATCTCTGATAATTTTTCTGGATTTTTCTCAAAGTGTATTATATAAGTAAAATATCCCTTGCCAGATGTAGAGGCTACAGTGGTAATCCCAGATCTTGAGAGGTGAAGGTTGGAACATTGGATATTCAAAGACATCCTGGATTTCATGAGACTTTATCTTAAAACCAAACACTGCCAACAAAGCACACTGAAAAGAAACAAGCAAACTCCATGTGGTTACCAGTGCGGAGTGGTAGATCAGTAATGGCCCCATTTGAATGAGGAGGAAACTGAGATGAAGTCTATCCAAATACCTTCAATAAGACCCTAATGCATAAACAAGATAGTAAATTCTAGATATCTATATGTGTTTTATCTAGAGCCAAATATAATTTGGCTAATACGACCTCTTCTGGAATGTATATAGATACATAGAAGAGAAGAGAGATGGGTAGAAAGACATTGGGAAAACAACTACAACAATACATCTAGATCAATTGTTTTCTGGAATTATGTTTATATTTAGCAACCACAAGATCTGGACCATTTGTGCCCTTTTTAATATATGTAGAAGAAGATTAAAACAGATTCTCAGTCTTTTGTATCATAAACATTATTTCTAGAAGTCTCTTTAATTTTGTATTTTTGAAATAGCATCTTGCTTTGTAGCCCAGACTGGACTTGAATTGTGCTGGAACTGCTGAGGTGTGCCACCATGCATAGTTATAGAAACTTTCTCGAAATGCAACATAATTATCTAGTTGGTTGGGGTACTAAATGAATGTATTAGCACTAGGTAAATACTACGTACTTAATCAACAAAGGTGAGGGTTAAGCAGACCGGGAAAGGCAAATGACAGTGGTGGAGAGTGGTCAAGGTGATCATGATATTGGTCAGGCAAAACTCAAGGGGTGGGAGTAGGAAGGAGGAGCGTCTTGAGGACTCACAGAGAAGACATTCTCCCCAGGAAACAACTCTGCCAGCACCTCCTCGTACTGGTCCTGAACTCTTCCTTATATAATGATGGTAGTGTATTTGTGAGAATACAGGAAAGAAACCAAGGGATGGGTATGATAACCTTTCTGCAGAAATAGTAAATTGGTGATTCTTTAGAAAATATCAGTGTGTTTGCAAGAGCCAACATCTCCAAACATTTTATTTTTGCCAGACATGGTGACAGATGTCTATGATCCCAATAATGGGGAGACAGAGGTAGAAGGATAGAGAGCCCAAAGTTAGCCTGGGCTATCCTGTGAGATCTGTCTTACAGGAACAAGGGGTAAGGGGCTGCCCAGAGGCACAGTACTTGATTCCTGGCACAGAAACAGTAAAATGCTTTTCTCCAAGTGTCTCCTTGACTTCTTGGAATATGTGTTGATTGACTAGTTGAAAGCATTATGGTCTTACATAGTTTCTAAATTAACAAAAGCAACCCTAACCCTACCCAGTCCTTTCTGTGCTCTTAGGAATCTAACAATGTACTACTATTTTGTAAATATTTTAAATTTAAGTAATTGTGCATACGTTTGTAAGGAAATGTTTGTTTTGTTGATTTTTAAAATAAAACTGCCATGGTAAATTATATAAATGTCAATGTGTAAATGTATAGAGAAACACTGTTATTTCCTGAAGTGAGATCGTTCTGATAAGTCAATACACGAGAAGCTAAACTGTGCTGGGTACCCCAAAGGATACTTCTTAGAATTTAACTGATAGATAAAAAACTGCTTGGAAATGTTATTTTAGCTAAATCTTCTTACATCTTGTTTGAATTTGACCATGTTATTCATTTTATGGGAACTGTCTCTTGTCTTCCCAGAACCACCTTTCTTCTGGAGGGTAAAAGGAGAAACTGAGGCTGATAACAGCATGGTTTTAGTGGTTAGGGATCAGTGGATCTAGAATTAGATATCAGGAAAAAGAAAACCTGTATAGATAGAAACAATAGAAAAATACTTGTGTCTAGAATCTGACTTTTAATTATGATTCTGGTTTCCATCAATGGAAAACTATTTCAGATACATAGACAGGTTTGAGAGATTTGCTATGAAAATTCAGAGAGCTATTAGCTATCTGAGAGCAAAGCACAGCCTGACCTTCAGAAAGGGTCAAACTCATCCCGGGATGATTACGTCAGCCAGTGGATAGTCTTCTTCTACAGTTAAAGGCTGGTGTAGAACTCCCTGAGGCATTCGGTTCCTTCCAGTTGAATGTGGAGGCTAACTGAACTCCTTTATCATCTAATCCCAAATTCCTGGGACTAGAGGTTGGATCCACTTGGATAGGCTTGTTAATCCTTGATGTGCTCATCTCCACTCCTGGTGCAGATCTGTCCTGTGATCCTCTATGTGAAAAGGTAAAGTCCAGAGTCATGCTGTCAAGGCACATCAGTGAGCAGTTTCCAAAGAAGCATCCAACTGAGTAGGCCAGATGCCCAAAAGTTGTCTCATGGAGCCTGGAGTAGGGCTAAAAAAGAGAAGGGGATATGAAAGAACAAAGTGAAAGAAAGAAAATTAATGACAATAGTGATAAAAGTAATATTTATTGATCTGGGCTGGGATCATTCATTCTTAGACTTCAGAGAGTATTTCCTCTGTTTGGTCAATGTGAATGGAAGGCACCATGGGAACAGCCCACTCCAGAATTCGCTTCCTAACTTCATTTCTCATGGATGCCCTTAACCTCTAAAAGTTTACATTTCCTGTAACTTGTACCTACCACACTGAGCCCTGGTTTTCTTTTTTTAAACCTGTATGTAGAGAAATGATAATAATATGTATGTATAGGTACAGATGAAATCTTAGAGAGATGCATTCATCATTATTCTTTATGACCCACCTGCTGCTAAGAGGACCAAGGATAACAATTGATCCGAAGATCAAAAGACAGACCTCTCCTCTGCTCTTCAATTTCTACTATTATCTGCAAAATCAGAAAACTGTGCTGGATGGGATCTCTGATGTCCTCTTGCCCTTCACACTCTCTGAGTCCCTGGTGAACTGTAAGATGTAACCTTTCCCCAGTAAATGGAAACATTGTGACAGATCACAACTACTTGGAATCCATGGTAATTTTAGCCTGCAGGTGTTGCTGAGGTGCAGGAAGAATTAAGATAGCAAGGAACACATCAAACAATGGGGATAGAAAGATGTTCTCAAAGATTCTGTTTACAGCACACATAGGAAGGTGGGTTTCCCCTGCTCCAACATCTTTCTGTGAAAGGACTGGGGTCGATTTCCCAAACAGGGCAAAAAGCAGAGGGTGTATTTTCTAGCCAGCTGGACCTCCCTATCTGAAAGGATGTCCTGTTTACACTTGGCACCACAGACTGATGACTGCGCTGCCTGAGTGCCCAGAGAATAGGATGGGAAGCAAAATGAATTTTCACATAAGCCTAAAAAATAATACTCGCTGACCCTGTCATTGTACCACCTGGGAGTAGTTTACTAAAGAGAATGCTTACTAAGGAGGGTAAGGCCATGCACTTTATGGTAACCGAGAGGATTTTCACCATCCTCTCCTCTTCTTTTCTTCTTCCCCCATCACCTACTTTCTTTCTTTTTTTTTTTCAGAACAAAACCAAAAACAAACAAACAAACAAAAACAAAACAAAGAAAAACCGGGAGATGGGAGCTTGGCTGACAGCCAGATTCATTTCATGAAATACCTGTGTAGGTAGCCAAACGCTGAACAGTCTTATATTATTATAGCTAAGCATTCAGTAAAGGGAAAATTAGCATAGCAAGTATATTTTAAGGTCAGAAAGTTCATTCTCTTTTTAAAGCATTTTTTAAAAATCTTTAAAACAAAGTGTAAGAGGTGGTGTGGAGCCAGGATTAAGAAACAAAATAAATAAGAAGCAAGGCAAAAACTTCCCTAGACATCTGACTTCATGGCACCTTTGCAATGGGTGAAAGTTAGTCTATTTGTTCCCTGAAAATGCTTATCAATCAAAGATGCCTCAATACAGACTTCTTGGAGAGCTTTCCTCTTCCTAACAACTCGCCTCTCTCACTCCCTAAACTGGTTTATAGTTAGCACTAAATACTGTCATGTTTTAGTGTTAGCTATACTCTGCAGGAAATTCTTTCTGGCATAAAATTGATAGGGAGCACGTGCGTGTGCGCGGGTGTGCGTGTATGTGTGTGTGCATGTTAGCATACGTGTGTGCGTGCATCTGCATGTATGTGTATATTCTTTGTGTATACATACATGCATACATACACACAGAGAGACCAGTTCAGAGGTATAATTCTTTATCCTAATGAGGTTATCAAATTCCTTAAGGTAAAGTCCCCACAAAAATTTTACTTTTAGGCATTATGATTTCAACACAGAAATTAGTCAAGGAAGATTAAGGAAAAGAAAAAAAAAACCCTAGTTTTCTGAGATTTTGGCTTTCCCAATGAATTTGCACCCAATTTCGTGGTGTCTTTGTTTATTCGACATTGCATGTGCAAAAATCCCGCCTAGAAATTGAATTGTGTGTACTTGAGGATGGCAGCACTGCTTGTACAATGAGTGGAGCCAGGATTAGCAGCTGAACAGCCAAGTAAATGGAGACCAGGTACTCATAACCCACCATTTATCATGTGCTTGCAAGACAACTGCATTTATTTCAATCTATGTGTGAGAGAACGTGCCTAGCAATCAGGTCAGGCCTATGAACATTGCACTATATTTATCTTTAGTCTCTAAACATTGTGTGTAATCAAGGAAGTGAGATGGAGTAATAAAAACCCATTATAGAGTTCTGAAAGCCCTCAATTTCATATTTACATCTTGGAACCAGCTCATACTGACTTCATAACTCCTTAATTAAAGGAACAGTCGTTTTCTTTTCTGTAGGGCATTCTTTTTCACCCTTACAATGCAAGCATACATTTGGTAACTAATACCAGCAATTAGCCTCATCTGCTATGTAAATGAGTGTAATTGCAATTAAATACTTTAGTAGGCCCAAAGGGAAAACATGCAATCATTACAAAGTAAGTAGGGAGAGCATGGTTAAGGGACATTTAGAAGTGTTAGCAGAAGTGCTTTCCCGGCAGTGTCAGGGGCCTTTTCTATGGTGAATTATTTCACTGCAAGCTATGGAACTTGACTTGCGTTTCTTGTTCTATTTTCCTACAGAGATGAGAGAAAACCATCCTCAGCATTTCTAAAGGGTGATCAATTTAAGGAAAACCCACTTTAGAAAACAACAGGTTTCTCTTCAACATCAATCTAGGACCTAAAAAAGTAACTTTTTTGTTATTTTTCTTGTGGAGTCTGGGAGATAACACTATACACTCACAAAAACATACTGGTTTAGCATAAATATTTACTTACTGAGTGATCTAGTGGTTGAGACCTGTTGAACGGACATAGCACACACAGAAGAGAAGAGAAACATGCTACAGAGTCAAGAGGTATTGTTACTAGCTAGTAGCCTATGGAGGTTTAGGATTCTGAAGCCAGGGTGGAAGCCTCTTGCCCTTACTAGCTACATGGACTTGGGCAAGTCAAGCACCAAATCTCTTCATTGGTATAATTTGAAGACATAGTGTATGTCTCAAGGATTGCTCGAAGAATGAGATTGGTCATGCATAAGAAACAGCTAGAATATAATCTGATAAAAATAAGTACTCAGTAAGTGAACATTGAAAGATCTCAAGTCTTTCCATCCCTTTATGAAAATATTTTCCCTGGATGAAGCCAGAATTCAGTGCTATGCAAATGAATGGAATTATTTTATTTCCTAGTAATTTTCCTGCGATTAAGCAAATTCCATAGATGACATTTAAAAAACTAGTAATTTCCCCCATGTGTTTATGTGATGTGTTCGTGTGTGTGTGTGTGTGTGTGTGTATGTGTGTGTGTGTGTGTGTGTGTGTGTGTGCAGGCATAAGTGTGTTTGTGTATACAGAGCCTGAAGTTCATACTGTGTGTCTTTCTTGATGTTTCCCCCTATATTTACTGAAACAGGGACTGTACGTTGAGCACAGAGCTTTGAGACGAGGCTACTCCAACTAGCCATCTTGTCCCAGGGACCTCCTGTCTCTACCTTCTGAGTACTGGGATCATAGGCAGTTTCCAAGGCTGCCTAACTTTAATGTGGGAAGTCCTCCCATTTGCTCAGCAGGTGCCTTTTCCACTGAGCCACTTCTCCAGCCCATTGGGCCATAGAGTTCTCTGATGACGTAATCACTGTTTTAGCCATTCATCTACCCTAGGTATGTTCATACTGTAAGCCAGGGACTTCTTAAAGCTGCTTCCATTTTATTAATGGACAGTAAATATGCAACAAAGGTTTTGTTTACATTGATTTTTATGAACTCTCAAAAACAAATTTACAATCAATACATTTAGTAGTAATAATTCCCCTGGTGCTTTCATAAGTACACATTTATTCATAAAAAGTAAGTTGCTATATATTTATTGAAAGCCTCATTATATATTCTTATTTAACTGTGTGCCACTGAGTGGCTCAGGTCTCTTTAGAACAGTTTCTTCACCATTATCCAAAATATGAAGTGAATCCGTGACCTGTACACTTCTTTCCAGTTTTACAATGCTAATCTTAATTTAAATAAGCCTTTCTTGTCTTGTTGGAAATGATAACCTGGTAAAGGGTATAAGTACTCCTTAGAAAATAAATGATTCATAATCTCATCATCAGAGCAAAACAAACAGAATAGGCTTCAAATCCTCTTACTTCTGATATTTCAACTTTTTCTCTCATTCCAAAGGATCCCACATATATTCAACCAATATAGGCATTTAAAGACAAGATCATGAATTTCCATCATTTTCTGGTTCCTTTCCTGCAGTGAAGGGAAAGGCTTGCTTTTAGACATCAGAAGTGGACAAAGCATTTTGGTGACTGTCCTTACCAGCTTCTCTTCTCCCCTATTCACTGAACAGGAAATAGTGGAACATCAGATATTTTTAAAAAAGGGAATAAAAGGACACAAACACCTTTTGCTACTTTTGATAGAAGGGAAAAAAACTAGAGTTCTTATCGTCTTCTCTTTCTTTACCCACTTAAGAGCTATTGGGAGCTTCAAAGACTGAACACTGTCCATCCTACTGAGCTGAGCACGCTATCAGAGAAAGACTGCCAGATGTTTAGCAATCAAACTTGGTGCACAACATAACTTTAATGGAAAACAGACGGGAATTCTGTTTCCCTCCCACTGTGCTATCTATCTGAGAGAATTTCAGGAACCCACTCTCCATTCCCTCTGAAAAAGCATACTTTCTAAAGTCCTATCATTTGACCCAATTTGATATAATACGAATCTTTGTGTATGCATAGGAAATAAGTAACTTTGCTTTCTTGGGGATGAAGTATAAAAAGCCTGCATTTTTCCAGAGTTAGGACCACCATAGAAAGCAATTAATTAAACACAAATAGGAACTTTTGGTACTAAATGTATGCTTAAAGTAGTAAAATCCTTTATTCTCTGTGTATATCTGCTCAGCTTTCATGGGATCTTAAATTTGATATTTTTTTTAAAGGGATGGCTACTTTTTAAAACACTAAGGCATATAGGGAACATGTTTCTTTTTAAAAGGTGAAGCAGTTATTTTTTCATTAAGATGCCTTCACATACACTCAAAAGAAATACAAATTGTTTTTAGATTAAATTTAAGGTAAAAAGGCCTTAGCAGAGAATAAGTTTAGACCACTATGACAATGAAGGAGACACTTGACCCCTCCAGTAAGATATAATCTGACATATGCAAAGTATAAAAGCTTTCTCATAGATTTAGAGAACAGAAAATGTCTAACTTACTAGAACATATATATTTACTAAAGGTAAGACATGCTTATTTAAAGGAGTTTATCTCAAATTCAAATATATTTTTATAAGCTTATAGTTATGTGCCTATCTTAGGTTGTAAAATAACTATAAAATATGTAATATATCTGATATCTGGTTGTAGAGAAGTTGTACACAGGTAAGTGTAATACAATTTGATTTTCAAGTATATCTCCTAGAAAATGATAAGCATTCTGACCCTCACTTAGAACAATAACAGAAATGAAATAAATGCAAACTCAAATTGAAATAAAGCAGCTTACAGAGAAACCCTTTGTTCATATTTGTTAGACTTTAACTTTGAGACCTAGTAAATCTATAAATAAAATTCTCAATGTAATTGCAGAATGCTTTGTTGAGCAAATGTTGCACAATTTGAGACACAGTTCCCGGCTTCATCTGAGGTCCCCAGTTGCTCATATCTTGCCTGTTTTATTTTCTCTAGAATTCCCCATGCTGAATAATCAGAAGATACTAGGCAATGGACCCTGGACTTGATACTATTCAGCTGTCTTGCACAGATCTGGTAAACATGCTCCCTGTACCCAGGGTTGATTGAGAAATGGTATTTGGAAAAAGAAACCATTCAAAAGGTGATGAAAATATATTTGCTTGAAGTCTAACCACAAATCAAAGTGAGAAAGTTCTGAGACCCAGTTTTCTGGTTCTCTGGACCCAATGGATCACTCAGACTCTCGTGGGACTTACTGAGCATCCTTTTTGTCCTTTGCAGATCAAGCTTGGGTTCTGGAGGGTGGAGTGAGCATCCAGATTGTCTTAGTCTAGTTTTCACTATTATAAAAATGCCCAGCCTTGGTTCACATGTCTGAGAAGGCCTCTAAGGAAGACTGAATCCCATGGAAAGAGATTTTATTTTCAGTCTAAAGAAAGACAGGGTTTTAAGAGAAAGTAAATTTTTGGTATGGTCACCTTTTTTTTTTTTGCCAAGTTTATGGCCACATTTCCAATTGAAAAAAGACCCTAGATTGGGTTTGGGTAGGTAACACCTATTTTAGACACTGAAAAGAAGATAGAACTTCGAGGGGAATTCTTAATATTGGATATCACCTTTGAATCATTACTTTAGAACATTATACTTGTTTTTCTTATATTAAACTTATCACAAGTTGCTGATATAGGTATATTTTAAAATAGCCTTACTGACTTAAAATGTAAAAGGGGAAATATTGGAAATGTGCATTTTTCATTTTAATGAAATAAGTATTTATAATGTATTTTTTATGCTGGTGATATAACTCAGTCATAGAGTGCTTGCCTACCAAGCACAAAAAACCAGGCACCATAAGTTAATAAATAAAAAATATGTATGTATGTGTATATATATATATATATCACTGCTTTATTTCTAAAAGTAAATAAATCTAAGGTGATATGAAAATTAGCTGGGAGCATAATTGATCAGTAAAAAGTTTCAGACATGTACCTTTGAAAAAATCATATAAACTGTATACTCTTAGATATGTTATTTTATTTTGATCAACAGTTTCCATGTCTGAAATTCTGAATTAATTCGTGACTGCTATTTGGTAGGTTTCTTCCTGCCTGATAGGTTACTTCCTGTTTACTAGGTTGCTTCCTGCTTACTAGCACAGAAATGAAGACAAATTACAGAAGAACCAGTATGAAATCCATGACAGTCTGTAAAACATTCTACGTGTCAACCATGCCTGTAGGATTATAAGTAGCCAATTTTCTGGGTCTGTTTTGTGTGTGGGGGGGTGGGGGGGCAGTGTTGAGAGAGTATAACTGAATGTTTAATTTGTGTTCACCAAGAAGCTGAAAGTAAACCCAGCCAGAACTGAGAAATTATTCAGGGAATCAGGGATGTAGCCAACCCAAACAGTCTCTTTGTGGTAGATTACAATATCCTCCCATAGGGTGGATTGAGTACAGACATATCACTAGTATAAGCAAAGAAAATTAAAAGTATAATTTCTTTTGATAGACAGTATTTTTTTTTTTTTTTTTTGCACAGACTCACTATGTAGCCTTAGCTGGCTGGCTTGGAACTTAGAGAGATCCATTTTTCTCTGTTTTCAGGTGGTGGGATTAAAGGGGTATACCACCACACATGCCTTTGTTATTTAATTTAACACTTTATTTAAAAATTTTGCTGTATTTATATGTATGTCTGAGTGTATCTGTGTATATGTTGAATCCCTTGGAGCTTGAGATGCCTAATACGCATTCTGGAATCTGAACTCTGGTTTTCATGATTGAGCAGCAAGTGCTCTTAACCACTGAACCATCCTCTGGCCCCTAGAATTATATTCTTACCTCAAACCATGTAGGAAAATGTATTCATCATTAAAGGGAGGAAGTTTTAGTGATATATTTGTATCGATAGCCTAGAGCAGACATCTTTGTGTACAGGAAATCACTCAATGAGTGATATTTAATCATGTTTGACCCATATAAGAGTTAAAAGGTTAAAATCAACTATCCCTATAAAACTTTTAATTATTCAATCCTCAATATCTACCATCATTTAATGGCAGAGATGTTGTAACTCAAATCATGTTGAGGGCAGGGCACTGTCTGTATACATGGGGTGGAGGTGTGTCATAGAATTGGCTTCATGACTCCAGAGAACTTGCCTGCTGTTTATAAAAGCTGTTATTGGTTCAAGGATATAGTAGGTGCTTAGCATTTCTGTTCAGTGAGAGAGTGGGAAAAATAACATGAAGAACTCTGCACGGAGTATCTCCCCACAAAGCCCACATCTTACTAAAGAATTCACAGATTGTTTACAGTTTATGAAATCCACTGACCTACCTCCTTAGTATCAGTTGTTTCAAGCTTGTTTTTTTTTTTTTTTAACTACCTGGAAATGGTATCTTGTCTGTGAACCTGTGTGTGTTTGTGTGTTCAATCTATTTCTCAATGAATGGAGCCTTGAGAAGGTGGTTGATTTTGTGTGAGAATCTCAAACTCAATATATACTAACAGAAGATACCCCAGAGTCAATAACAGATTGCTAAGCTTTGTAACAATACTAGATTGGAAACCTGGTATTAGTTATATCTAGTTCTATAAATGTAAGATTCACTGCCCTAAGCCAGAGTTTTCTCATCATAAAATGTAAAGACTAATGCTAACTTTCCCAATGGGACCATTCTACAGATCAAAAGAGTTAATGGTTGAAGGTTCATATTCAAGGGCTTTTATTGAGTAAGAACCTAATAAATGTCCCTGGCCATTGCTAGTCACTTGGCCTTTGGCTCATTTTAGTATTAGATCTAAAACAAATGAACAACCACTGAAGCTTCGTCCTGAACCCTATCCAGAACCAAGTAGACATTTGGCAACACCAGGACAGGGCAAGAGAGTATGGCATTTCCGATCCCCATTGGACTTCCTTGTAGGATGAACACTGTTGTTTCAGGATTTCCAGCCAGGCTCAGCGGGGAAAACAAAAGTTAAAGTTATCTGGCAATGATAAGATTGGGAAATACATGAAACTGTTGATTTAGATCTAGTTTCCAAGGTCATCAAAGGTTCAGAAGTTGAGTAAAGGGTGGTAGTTGGTGGGTGAAAATGTAACATTTCCCACAAAGGAATATTGTGCTGTTGAGTGATACATTTTTACTAAAGTTAAATGCTCCAAAAAAATCAGGTAATGCAAAATTAGTGATAAATTACAATGTTAGCCTTTAAGATAAACAAAATAAGCAGATGTAATAGATGAAGTTTATCAAGAGTGTGATAGGAAGGTCAGGATGACAAATTGAGAGACTGGGAGGTTGAGGTGGCGGGTGACTGCTATGTAACCAACATTGGTACTAAATTTAAACTCCAGCAGCCTTCTCTGGAGATGTGTGGGTGGAGAGGTGAAGGGGCAGATTGAAAACAATGATATTTATTTTCACAATGTGATTTAATTCTAGGCTATGCATATATGAGTAGTCTCAGCCAACAGTGTTCTTTTTGGCAATCTGTATTTTTTTGAACAGAGGCTATCCTTAGCCCCATGAACACCCCCATTTTTCAGTCACACTACTACCCCAGTCCAGTTTTTGCTGGCCTCCCTGGAAGTGTAATTGTCTGGGCCTTTCCCTTGCAGAAGCCAAACATAAACAGTAGGGCATTAAAATGGAAACAGGATCTTGGTTCTCACTGTTTCACCAGGCTCTTTAGCTCTGACCTCTGACCCTCATTAAGGTCCATGGAAGGTCTGGGCATCTGGGGTGTGTAGCTCACTGTGGGAATTTTTTCCTTGTTATGATTGTTGTTTTCCTCCTCCTGGATTATTTTGGTTTAACCTAGGGTTATGATGTAAAATAAGCTACCTTCAAGAGATTTCCCTGGCCTTCTTTGGGGACAAGGTTAGGAAATGTGATTTGACTACTGCTGGCAACTCCAAAAATTCATTTTCAAATTGTCACCTAAAACTCATGTTGGACAGTAAGAAGCATGGCTTTTTGTTTTTTGTTTGTTTGTTCTTTAATTTTAGCGGTCAGGATGGAAAAATTCTGACACAAATCTCCTCTCTCTCTCTCTCTCTCTCTCTCTCTCTCTCTCTCTCTCTCTCTGTGTGTGTGTGTGTGTGTGTGTGTGTGTGTGTGTGTGTGTGTGTGTTATATGCATGTCTGCCTGTGTATGTGAGAGTGTTTATGGAAGTCAGAGACAGATGCTGGGGTATCTTCTTCAATCAGTTCTCTAACTTATTTTCTTGAGAAAGAGCCTCTCACTGAACTTGGAGATCACCCACCACTTTAGCTTGACTGCTTGCCAGCGAACCCTTGTGATCCATCCAGCTGTCTCCATCCCCCAGTGCTGGCATCACAGATGTGTATTAGCTGTGCCCAGCCTTTACAGAGTCCTAGGGATCCAAACTCATGTCTTCACACTTATGCAGTGAGCACTTTACCCACTGTGCTGTACTTCAGCCTAAATTCTGATTTTTACAAAGCCATTCACAAAGTTTGTGGTTAAAGAATCTGTATGACTCTATAAATACTTTTAAAATATAGTCCTCACACTACATTATCTTCTATTTTTTTCTCAAGTTATACTATGCCATCTCAACTGTGTTAGAGACACTTTTCCTGACCATCCTGCTGGAATTCCCTCAGAGACATTAACTTTCTTTGCAGGAATTCTTTGATCTTCTTGAGCAGTTTTTTTAAAGAGAGTGGAACCCAGTTATACAATAAAAAGACCATTTGAAATACTTGACTTGAGTGAGTAATTTATGTATACATTGAGAAGTAATTAGTAAGAATTTTAGTAAATCTTTGTTAAAGGTAAGACAGAAGCCATCTAAAGTAAAGTAGAAAATCTGAATGGTTTTGCCTGGACAGTCTTTTTGCTTCCACATCTCTGATTTAGAGACTCATATCTGGCAAGGGCCAAGTCTCACTGTAAGCCTTTCTCATCTGTAATGGGCTTTCTCATGACTCAGATACAGTCTACAAGAATGTAAGTGGCATGAAAATGCTGTGCTTAAGTATGATGAACTTTATTTTCAAGTGAATCTTAACAGAAGCAACTAATTAATGTGTGTAGTATTTTCCCTCATGAATAATGTATTGGAGACAGTCCACATGACAGACAGCACATGGAATATTAGCTTTGAAGTAGAAAAGTACAGGATTTGGGAAGATAGGTGAATAACTCAAGGCCACTCAGCAACGCCCCTGCATCAGAAAACCTGAGCTCTGGCCTCTAGAACTTTATTGTAGTGTTCATAAAAATGAAGTTGAAAAAAAAAAGTTCTACTCCAGAAAGAAAAGACAAACAGCCCAGATACATGTGTGTGTCTCCATATAAAAATCCATCTTTCCCAGGAAGGTCTGGATTGTGGGATGTTGCATAGGTAGTCCTTTGCTTATATGTCTCTAGGTCAGAGACTTCTGGGTGGCAAGCGCCAAACAGGCTTTAGCCTTCTAGTGGGCTCCGTTTTAACTTTCATCTTAGGATCTACACCTCCAGAAGTCAGGTGTGCCTCTGATCTCCACAACGCATAAATGTCAGCTACTTACTGTGTGAAAGTCTTTAAGAGAAGCGTGATGAGCATACATTATAAGATTACTAGGCTCCCGAAGGAGCCATGAAGTATGTACTTACTTTTCCACACCATTCTCTTGCCCCCCTAAATACCTTCCCTATTGCACTTTGTCGCTCTAATCTTAGAACCTTTTTTCTTGTCTCTCTCTCTCTTTTTTTAAGTCCTCCTTGTTTGAGACAGCTCGGTCATCTATGACTATCTGGATAGCTTCCTTTGGTTTGGCAACTTCTGTTTCCCCAAGCATTCTTCAGTTCTTTTGTGCATCTGGTTAAGTCCTTTAAATGAAATTATGTACTTTGTTTTTACACAGTTTAAAAGTAAGTTTCACAGGGTCTAACATACTGCTCCAGACATAGCAAATATCTTCTGTGATTTAACAGATTAATATGGTATGGCCCTATGTGGGATCTGCACAACCCTCTCATCTCTATAGAGATTGAATGGAGCCAGAAAAGGGACACATTTAATTATTTCATACTGCACAGTACAGAGTCCCAGAGGAAGAGGGTCAGCTGATGTGTAAACTTGAGTTACTTTTATTAATATTGGCAATTTACGCAGATACACTTCCTTGTATTTTAAATATTTTAATAGTTATCATGACAGATTTGTGAGGTGCTGTATGTACCCCAATTTATGAAAAAGGAAACTGAAGTTTGTAGCTGTCTATCTCTTTGTCCTCATTCACATCCCTCAAAGACAGTATTTTGGTTGCGTTTGTTTTGTTTTACCTAGGGATCTCTTGCCCTTTCCACACCACCATGCTGCTTCCCTCGTTCTACACAGCTGGCGTGGCAACGCTCCCCACACTGTGCCTCACTCTGGAGTCCGGGCCCTGCTTCAAGTCCTATTTGTAAATAGTATTGGTGGAGAAAAGCCGATCTAGAAGCTACTCTATGTCCTATGCTTTCCAGAAGAATGAGATTGTATCCTGAAATAAGAGGGCTCTCATGGAACAGAAGGTTACATGAAAAAGATCCACAAGGAGCGGCAGCACGGTACCCATAGTGATTTGCGCTCCGGTGGCTCTTCCTGACCAGGATCTGACTTGGTTCAGGAGGATATGTAATGAAAGTTTCTAGTCCAAGTGGCAGAGCGGGGGTTAGGATAGCCCTCCCTTTTCTTTTCCTTGCAACTGAAAGCGTACGCTTTGTAACAACTTTCAGAAGGAACATGGGGGTCCAATAAGTAGGAAATTGTCAGAGAAAGAGAACCTAGTAGCACAGCATTGCCATAATGTGCTTTCAAAGCAATGTTACAATCACAAATATTACAAAAATGCCTCCAGCCAAGCAGAATTCTTGATAGACCTAAATTCTTGTCGTCTACCCCAAACACACCCCCACTACCACCCACCAACCCCCTCCCAGTTAGCGCTGCCTGAAACTTGTTAGTTCCTGATCTTCAGTGCTCTGATGAAGCACTGAAAAAGCTCAGAGTTGTCTTTGAAACTCACTGCATTGTCCCTCAGCTGCTCAGACCTAGGCTTCCCAGCCTAGTAGGAATCACTACTATCCATAAATTTTATATGCATTAAAGGTAGCTTTTCTCTCTTGTAACCATTGTTAATATTTGATGACCTAGGTATTATTCTTTATCGATAATTTTATAGAACATAGTTAATTTAGAAAGGAAAAAAATCAGAACTGTAATGCAGGGGAGTGCTACTCCAGTTTAAAAGTGACCTTGTCAAATAGATGCATTTTTACTTCAATTAAATTCAAAGTCAGTCAGTCCCATAGGTAATGTTAGCAATTATAAGAATACTTTGCAAAAGTAGTTAAAAAAACACTTAGAGAACTTTTATGTGATGCTAGTTTTTAAAGTAAGAATGACTTTCTTCCCAAACTTCAATTCTTTATGAGATCATTGCGGAGTGTACTGTTACATAAAACATGAGGTCAGTAACTGAGGCTAATTAAATTTTAGTGGGAGCAAAAGTCACCAAAAGGTTTTTGCATTCCTCCTACCAATTCTAAAACAGTGATACAATACACCATTAATAGCCTTAGAATTGCTAATTATTTCAACATGAATAGCGATATCAACGCTGTCAGTTTAATTTAATACACTCCAGAGAATTCCTGCAGAATGCATGATTTCTCTATTATTTCCTGGTTTTCACAACCACTAAAAGCTGTAAATTTTCCTTCTTTTCTTGAGAGAGAGGGGTAGAGAGGAAAAAAGGCACCAAGAGAGGGGGCATCAGGGGTCTAGATCTCTCTTGCTTTTTGCAAAATACTGCAATTGCTTGCTTTCTTTCCTTCTTTCTTTCTTTCTTTCTTTCTTTCTTTCTTTCTTTCTTTCTTTCTTTCTTTC
>CAJQZJ010032236.1:1030161-1055788 GCA_907164525.1 Lophiomys imhausi
CATGGGATGAAGGCCCTATTGCTTAGAGCACTCAGGTCTAGGTGTGCTATGGGATGAAGGCCCTATTGCTTAGAGCACTCAGGTTTAGGTGTGCCATGGGATGAAGGTCCTATTGCTTAGAGCACTCAGGTCTAGGTGTGCCATGGGATGGGATGAAAGCCCTTTTTCTTTGAGCACTCAAGTATAGATGTGCCATGTAATGAAGTTCTTATTGCTTAGAGCACTCAGGTCTAGGTGTGCCATGAGATGGAGGTCCTATTGCTTAGAGCACTCAGGTCTACCTGTGCCATGGGATGAAGGTCTTATTGCTTAGAGCACTCAGGTCTACCTGTGCCATGGGATGAAGGTCTTATTGCTTAGAGCACTCAGGTCTAGGTGTGCCATGGGATGAAGGTCTTATTACTTAGAGCACTCAGTTCTCATCCTCAGCCACCTCCTATTAGACCTCTTTTTAACTTGGCCTCATCTTTGTTTCTCAGAAGGATGCAGATGGAATTCTATATGGTTACCAAAATTCCTCCAAACTTTTGACAGATTTTGCTCAAAAATTTAAAAATAATTATGTTTATAACTGTGTGTCTGGGAGTAGGGGTGTGAACATGTGAGTGCAGGTCCCCACAAGGCTGAGAGGTATGAAATACCCTAGAACTGCAGTTGTAGGTGGCTGTGAACCACTTGACGTGGGTGCTTGGTGTTGAACCTGGATCCCATGCATGAGCAGTAACCACTTTTAACCACTGACCCATCTGTTTACCAAAACCCCCTAAAAATTAAAAACAAAATATATTATTTTGAATTGTGGATTTGGCAATCTGAGTAATGTGAGAAGAAAGAGTTAACAAGTGAAGTAAGAATCGAAGAAGTTAAATTAGTAGTAGTATCATTTATAGAGCTGAGAAAGTCAAGGTGAGGAAGGGAATCAGTTGACAAGGAAAACTGGTTTGAACTTGTGATGGAAATGTCAATGACATCTCTTTGTAATATCTATGTTTTTGGACACGTGGGACAATTGAGATTTTAATAGCTCATCTGTAAAATAGAAATGAGGTTTACATAGAGACTTGTGTTTACATAGAGATTTTCATAGCAATGGTGGGTGGAAACACTAAACCGGAGAAGAGTATCAATAAAAGAATGAAGAAGAGAAAACTGTTCTGCTAAAAGTTATTCATACGATAATGTGTATCTTTTTTAAACTTCATAAAATTTCACTGAGCTGTACGTAATTCTGTACATTTAATATACTGGGGGAAATTGATGCTCAGATCAAAAATTGCAGACGAAGTAACACATACCTCAAAAGTAAACATATCTGCCTGATGCCATACAGTTATCACAGAGACAGCCACGAGACACTTAGGCAATAGGGAAAGATGAGGGTACAGATGAAGCATCATTGGAAGGGTTTGGAAAGGACTCATGAAGTTTTGATTTTGTGATGTCACTGCAGCCAAAGAGGTAGAAAGAAAGGGAAGGATCTCACTGCATATATTTCAGTGAAGTGCATGGGGACAGCTGTCAGTAGGAAGGGAGATGTGAAACTCAGCAATGCTGACTCAGTCTGTGGATTTGGGAGGATCTGAGGATAAGAGGTCGCAGATAAAAACATGGTCGTCTTGCATTGTAATCGGAAGTGTACAGTGAGTACTTACTACCTGCCAGACACTTGTCGAAGTCACTTAACCCATGTCGGACTTGCCTCATCCTGACAACCAGCTCAGGAGGGTTCAAGACAAGAAACTAATCCCTCTTAAACAGCCTTTCAGTATTCTTTCTGCAGTTTTCTTCGACCACCTCTGGATATTATTGTGGACATATTGCCTGATTCTCCTTAATCAATTTTCAGAAAGGATATTATAAAAGATGATGCAACAATATACTAGATACTATGTGTAACAAAACAATGAGATTTTTCATAAACTTAAAAAATGTTAAATGGAGAAAAACAGTAAATATAGTAATATACTTGTATGTAATAGAGGAAAACCAATTTTATGTCTGATCACTAATGCACTAAATATTGCTTGGAATATCAAGTAACTAATAAAAGTGTTTGAGCCTGGACAGGGGAAGCTATTGGTTGGGCTTACTATAGAGAGAAAGGAACTTTTCATTGAATAGCTTTTTATTCTCTTTGACTTTTAATCTATGGGGATATGCTGCTATTGATCTTAGCCAGATGTTGTCACAATATTGATGTATATAATCATTTTTAAATTCAAAACAATAGCATTGATTCTCATACCCATAGGCACACAGTTCTGCTGAGTGGCTGTTTTGGACAGCAAACTGCCCATGATAGCTCGGAGTGACTGAATATTTTTATCCTACAAGGGCAATGATATTAGGAGTAAGGTCTTTGGCGTCAGAGTCCTGATGAATGAGATTAGTGTTCAACAAAAGGGATCTTAGAGAACATCCATCCCTGCCCTCTTTCTACAAGAAGAGGGAAAATGGGAGAATAGTAGACTATCACCTGGAAGAGAATCTCCCCAGAACCCAACTATGCTGGCACACACTGATCTCTGACGTCCAGTTTCCACATGTGTGAGAAGTGAATTTGTAGTGTCAGTCAGCTATGAGGGTTTATTACAGTGCCCCCAGGTACTGGAGTACTTAGTACTATCACAGCAGCCATATTAGTAAGAAGACTTAGCTGCATCCCGGTTACCTAATTAGTGGCTCCAGCTAGGGTGGCAAAGACATTCCAGGATGTGTTCTTCTCACATTGAGAACAAGATCTCTTAGAAGGTGATAAAACACTCATGCTTTTAACCAGTGTCTGGAGCTTTGAACATTTACCTGCGCACTTTCAATCAACCCAAATAAACAAATAAGTAGGGAAGCATACTCCTCCCCAAAGGCAGAGTGGAATGAGTGATTGCTGAACAAGACTCTATTCCAGTATTTAAAAAAATGTAAATTCAACTGAATATCAAAACTTAATCTTTTGCACAATCTCAAACTCTCCTTTCCCCAATATTCCTCTGACGTAATCCATGTTTAAATCCATGCCTATAGTAGGGGCAGAGGTGGCACCACATTCTTCCCCTACTTCCTCTCTGCCTCTTTCACCCTTTCTTTTTTTTTTCCTCGCCTAACTTATTTTAAAATCACTATTTATTTGTGAATGTGTGTACATGTGAACTCATGCCATGCCATGTGTTGAAGTCAGAGAGCAATATGTGGAACCTGTTTGTTCCCTCTAACATATAGGTCCTGGGGATTAACTCGGAGTATCAGGCTTGGTGGCATGCACCCTTACCTGTGATCTGCCTCCTCTATTTCTTTACCTCCTTCTGGGTACAAGTTATGTTTCTGTCTTTTCCAATGTGAGATGCAAAAAAGAATATGATTTTGAGACCAGGAGGATATAATGTAGTTAAGGTCCTCTCTGTGACCCATAAGAAGGTATTAATTCTTTGCTTCATGAGACACTTGTAGATCTACGTCAGAGATTGTCTTTTGGGATATTTCCTTGTTACTCATAATGCGACTCCCAAATGATTGCACCTAATTCCGTTTCCCACTTGCTTTTCATATCCCTACAGAAGCTTGGAGTCTATCCAATCATTCAATATATACAAGACCATCCACTATAGCAACCTTGGGAAATAAGTATTCCTTTTCACTTTCGAAGTGTGCCTTTCTTCTCTTATAAGTCTCATTGTCTTTCTGTTCACTTATCCTCACTTATTCCATATTTTCAGGTCAAAAATCAAATATCAGTTTTCACTTTCTCCAGATTTGTCCAACATGACTTAACATTGAGGTTGTTCATTCATAATTTAAGCTGTAACCAACTCTTCCCAGCAGATCTCCACACCTCTCATTGTGTACCAAGATGTTTATTACCCAGGCTAGTGAAGTGAATGAATACCATCTAGAAGAATGGATTCTATGTATAACTAGCTCCACTAATAATGATATAGTGATGTGAGTGAGAATCTGGTCTGACCTGATTTCTTCAAAAAGGATATTGAAGCACATACAGTATTTATAACTCGCCTAGTTCTATTTGGTCAAGACAAAGATCTGCCTAGAATCTGTTTCTTACATCACGGTAAAATATTTTTTTCCATCAAGTTGAAGTAGGGAGTATTTCTTAATGCTTAAATAATCCTCTTTTTGTGACTTAGATCCGTTTCTTTGTTCTGGCCTTGGCAAGGACTATATCAAGAACAGCTGGTCACCATTTTAATGCTTGAATATTATGAATAAAATCTTTCAAATGCTGCCCCAAGAGTTCGGGTTTGTTTTGGAGTCTTGAACTTCAGGGACTCATTTAAGTTCATTTAAACTTCAGAATAATTTGTTTCTGAAGATCTTCTGAAGGACACCAATAAAGACATCTCTTCACAGACTACTCTCTGGTGAGTCCCTTGGTAGGTCTTGAGGAGACACACAAAGCTAGATGGATTTAGAACTTGTTCCTAGGGGAAGGTATATTTCAAAACTGAAGCAGAGGTTCAAATTCTTTTCTCAATAGGGATTGCATTATTTAAGTAAAATAGTATTTTTAACTGAGTAGCATTCTTAAACAACTATATCTTCCCCTTTTCCTATATTTAGAAATTCAGAATGCATTCAGTTACTAACCTTTAAAAGCATGGAACCTCCCACTTCATTGTCTGCCAGGCTGTCTTCCTTTCTCTTTGTTAAAGCTTCTTTCCCTATAAGGATATATTCTGTTCTTCAGTGCTTCATATTTCATGCTTCTCAGCACAATTGCCTTGTCTACCCCTGTCTTTAAAGGCTTGCAAATGTACATGTGCATACCCCACATTTTCATGACCAACACAGATAATAGAACAAAATCTGTCTTCTGAGAAAAACCTGAACTCTCCTCAGATACTGTAGGTGTCTCATTTCATATTCCTGCTTGAGAATATAAGAGTAGCCCTGAATTGTGATCTTGCATTACGCCTCAGAGCAGGTCGTCTTAAAAATACAATTTCCCCCCAAAGGAAATGAAAGAGCTATTTAAAATAACCAATCAATCCAGTCAGAACTCACCCCAATCTGAAGAACATTTCTTACAGTGATGAATAGAAGGAAAAGAAGCAAAGAAATTTTTAAATGAATTTAAAGGGAGATTTGGGGCCCATCAGTCCTCACTGATTCCAAACATAGAAATTCAATTCGATTTATCATGGAAGGAAAAGATTAATCACTTACAGCAATCTTGAAGTCAGTGTGCTGCCTTCAAAGCTGCTAAATGAGAATCGCTGTTAATTACCACTCTGCTCAGGGCTGAACTTTTCCACATTATTGAATTGTCTTGGTGTGGAACAAGTCATGTTAAATTTCCTTTTTGTTCTATCCTTAAACAAGTTCATAGCCACTAGAGGTCCTGGGACCAATTCCTATTTATTTATTTATTTATTATTTTCCCCTTTATTTTATTTTAAAGCTAGCACTTTGCAGACTGTAATGACGTCAGATGACTTCATAGGTTGTAATTCAGGCATCTGATGACTACTTTTATTATTTTCTTTTACTTTTTGTACCATATGCACAAAGGTATCATCTTTGCTAAACATCATTTCACCCATTTTGATGTGTAACTTGTTTTCCATATCTTCAGGCTGTCTTAAGTCAGTTTGATCATGTGCTTCCAATGCTTCATTTCTGTTGCACGTTTTTGTGGGTTTATGGTTTGCTTTATTCCTAGGTTTTTAGGTTTTAGGAGTTTTGAAACTTATTTCTCCTGGTAATGTCACCTCAATGTGGATGGGAAAATAATTTATTGTGCTATTACATAGAATCCAGTTGTGTTGTCAGTCAACGTGTCCTGCTTCCCTCTGGTCTATGCAAAGGATCCAAACATTTTCTCTAGCTTTTAACATAAACAGAGTGACAAAATAAATATTGTTAATAATCATAATGCAAATACAAAATAAACAAAACTCTGGAAGTAGCAGGTACTTATTCCTTTCTGGGAGGAGAATTTATCTCTACCTCTTATTGGCATTGTGAATGGTATTTAGTGCCTCTGTTGGTTTTACACCGTTAGCTTTCTGTATGACCCGAGCTTTCCAATAAATCTACTTTCTCATAAAACTAAGGATATAAAAAGAATATAACCCCCAACTTCTATCAACATATCATGAACGTGCTCTCAAGTGTTCTCTAGGCAAGTTGATTGCCCTATATCTAGTCAAGAACAGAATAGTGTCTTCTGAAGCTCTACATTTTCTTCTTTGTGTTCCTAAAAGTCCTTCCTTCCTGCTACACATGGTACCCTTCTCATCCTTTCAAACACCTCTTTCAGAGATCTCCCTGAGAGCTGGCTGCATCGAGCTCTCTATACTGACATCTCTCTGGAACATGAACAACACCTGTACTCTACTGCCCAGATTTGACATGTAATCTCCTTGCAATCACATTCTTCTGCATGGAGAGGAGTAGCCAAGAGAGTGGACAAACCACACCACAGCACGTCCACTCCTATATTTTTCAAACAAATATCAAAGACAACTCATGGTTAGACCAGTCCCAAACACTGTTCCCAAGGACTAATCATTCATAAGAAAGCCATGTGAGTCCCTCAGATCATAGAGCAGGAATATTAGTGCAGCAGGAGTAGGGGCAAATCTAATCTAGGCAGCTGTTTAGTGTTACAATGTATTTTTTATTCATACTAACAGAAGAGAAGTAGCAAGTCGTCTTAAATGTTTCAGTGATGTCACACAACAAAGTTTATTTCTTACTCATGGTATGTATCCACACAGGCTAAGGCCAGTCTCAGGACTTCTTATCAAAGAGTGGCAATATCCTAGTGATGAGCAGTAAGTCTTCTGTCAGTGTGACATGGTCACACTGTCTTTAAATTATCAGGAAAATGAAATTATTTTTTTGTGTCTGGAAAAGACTTAGTTAGCAAATACACCACAAATGATTGTACTTGGCTTGCATCCTATCTATATCCTTCTCTTCTAACCGTTCCGAAACAGATTTAGCTTCCAACTTCTCACTTCATCCCATAATATTTGATGTAAATAAATTAGTAGCTAATCGTCACCGGGATGTTAATGAATGCTTGAATTGTGGAGTTTCTATAGTTTACATGGTATACCTATATAAGCTATATTGAAATAATTTATTTTTGACCTTTCAACCATTTAAGAATACCAGCAAGGCAAATGGTATCAATTCCAGTTTGCATAGATGGATAACTAGGATTATAATGAAGTAGATTATCAGGACTCAATTCACATTTACAGAGCTAGATTAAAAACACAGTATCTGGCCAGATTCACAGAGCTGGATTAAAAACAAGGTATCTTTTTACACCACAGAGTTATTAAATAAGGTATATGACCCCTACCAATTGTATTGCCTTACACAAAAGGGCCCCAGGTATAGATATTTTATTATCCAGAACTGAAGAGATGAAATAACAAGGGAAACAATGAAATCCTTTGGCTCATTATGCCTAGTGAAGTGTGGTCTTGTCCCTAGTCCTTTTATGTATAGGAATGAATACATGATATTTTTAGCCATTTTTTTTTCTGAAGAATTTGAGGTTGGAGGTGAGGGGCTGCGTATATTGGTGTATCTCACCATCAACATTGAAAAGATAGGAGAGGATTGCATAATAAAAACCTGCTTTAGAGCAAAAGAAGAAAAATAGGAACTAAGATAAGTCATATATTTGTGGCATTTTTTACATGTATAGTCAAAGACTATTAAGGCATTGTTTTCTTCCTGAGAGACAGACAATCTTGCTATGTAGCCAACATTTCTCTTGAAGTTGTGGTCATCCATCCTGAGCCTAGAATTAGTGCACCGCAGTCCCTGTTAAGACACACATTTCTAATGTTTACTTTTCAGGGTAAGAAGTTGCCCTAATGTAGGTCAGTTGTGCAGTCACTGGGTACCACTTTGTTGCAAGCATTATGTTAATTCTATGCCCTGAATTTCTTTTGTCAGACAAGTGTCGGTACATCTCAATCATTTTGGATATGAACATGCAGTAACATCACCCAGAGAGAAGAGGACAGTGTGACTGTGAACAAGGACTTGGCTGCTTCATGACACTTCACTTCTCTTGCCAGCTCTCAAGGGCCTGGATTGCATTACAGGAGCATATTGTGGATAGTACAGAAACTTCAAGCTAACAGAAAGAGGTCAGGCGACGTACAATTGAAAACTCAACTAAGAAATTCTCTAAGACAGTTGAAAATGTGAAATTACCTAGCAACATTTACCCTGGAATATCAATCACTGTCAATCACTAATAAACTTAACCGATAACTCAGGCTCATGTGTAGCATTTTCCCAGGGAGGACCATAGTCTGGTGGATATGCAGCACACCTGCAGGCAGGCCTGTTCTAGTGTTTGCCTACAGGAAGGACATTAAAAGGCAGTACAAATTAGGGTAGTTCCCTCAGCAGCAGCCATTAACCTTCAGGAACCTGGCAGGCATAGGTATATTTTAGGACAGTAAAAACCATTAACCTGATAATTTACAGTCATGAACAGTGAGAGAAAAGCTGAGATTTTCTTCATCATCTTTATCTTCTTTTCCCATCTCTTATCCCTCCCCTGTGTCATTCCCCTTTGTCCTATTCATCTTATGTCTATCTTTGAGATGTACTGAGTGTCCTATACATATTACAAGCATCACGTGGGGATGGTGGCAGTTGTAAAGTCACTATGTAGACAGCCTTAAGAGGGCCCTACAGATGGTTAAGCCAGGCCTTACTGTTCTGAGTCCTCCCTGAAGGATCTGGTCTGCGATGACTTGGTGTTGGCCCTGACACCATGTCACAGCAGGTGCCACCATTGCCTGTCACACATACAAAACCCCTGCAGGTGTCTTGTGATTGCAGATTCATCTCAATGCTGCACTTGTCCCTTTGGAAAAGATGAACACCTGCACCCTCTGCACCGGCGAGCAAACATGAGCTGGATCATCCGTCATGGCTTATGTCAGGTGCAAGCTGCGGATGAATGACACAGCACAGGTCAGAATCCATGAGCAATGTCCCATTTCCTGAAAGCTATGGATTTCTCAGCAGGGAAAAATACCTACATCATTTGAAAATATTGATGTGCAAGACATAGTGTCTTACTTTAAATACCTGGTGAGGCAGTCACTTTGGTTTGAGGTAACCCTCATTTGGATGCTAAATATATATATATATATATATATTTTATATATATATATATATATATATATAAAAGAGAAGATTTTTTGGTTCAATTTTAATGTAACTTTATGATGTTTTATTCTAGAAAAAACAGTGAAAATGCAAAAAAAATTCATGGATAGTAGTTTTTGAAACTCATTGTCAAGTGTCACCAGTGTACATTCATTTTAAAAAAGAGAAAGGGAAAATTATTTTATTGAGAAACGAAACAGCTCTTAGCAGAGCTGAAGAAGATCCCCAGGTTACTAGACAACACTATGAAAATGTAATGTGTGGCAGTGTGTTTGTGATTGTCACACATAGACACCTATGAAGAAATTCTAAAGAGACAACTGATGCAAGATTTGATGTGACTTCTGGCAAAGGGAAGAGATGCCAGGATTGCCCCCCACCCCACCTCTGAGGAAGCCTCTTTAATTTAAATGTGCATGCTGAGATACAGCTGTGACAATGAATGCATATTTATTGGACCTGGAGAGGAGGCAAATGTGGAACTAATTAAACTATCCTAGTGTCAGCTATTCTGGCTAACATCCCCTTACACAAAAGCTTCACTATTTAAAACATATTTTAGAATCAAAATGTTACCACTCAAGTCTTTTTGCAAAAGGTGAAAGAGTAGTTGGGCAATTTTATTTGTATTAGAGAATAACAAGGACTTAAGAGATGCCTTAATTTAGTGATAGCTTTATGAAAATTTACTAAAGAAAGAGGTCTGATAAGGAGATTTGGCTATAAGTTGAGACTGGTTTCTTCCTACTTTCTGAGGATAAGGAGACAAGTATCAACAAGTGTCACTGAGATCTCTTTCTGCACTCTCTCTGCTCCTCAGTCCTTGTCATCTCCATTGGAATAATTCACAAGAGGTACACAAGGGAATAGTGTAGAAGAAAGAATTTACTGTATTCTCAAGGGATGAGATAGACAATGGCCAAAGGAGAGACCATTGTGCTGACCTTTATTTCGGGTAGGCTTGGTGGTATTTCTAAGTTCTCTAGAACAGAGAACTATCCCTCTGGTGTTTTTCTTTCCAGGTGATTGACAAGCACATTTAGTTTGACTCTTGCAATGAGAGTAATGATATGTTTCTGTGTTTTACGAGAAAGTTTCCTGCTAGGCCATAATTTTATGACCTTCCATGTAGTTTAAAATATTATATATATATATATATACATATATATATATATATATAGTGTGTGTGTGTGTGTGTGTGTGTGTGTGTGTGTGTGTGTGCATGTGCGCACGCGTGCGTGCATGCATTCAGGTGCTTGGGAGAGTGGAAAAGGATGTTTGATCCCCAGTGCTTGCCGTGTGCTGACTAATAGGTGCCAGGAACTGAACTTGGTTGAGAGTGTACTCTGTATTGGAAAGGAACCACAGGGCTTTCTTCTGCCATGGGAAGAGCCAAGTCTAGAATATCCTTGTATCCAAAAACATTGAGTGAATGCCAACCATGTATCATGTATCACAGTGCCTCCTAGGCACTGGGACTCTAGCAGTATATAAGACTGGGTAGAACAGAGATTCTGCAGGGTTTCCAAGCTCCCCACTCTGGTGAAAACAGTTCAGAGTGTTTGACACCTTTGCCAAATTGTAAAAGTCAAGGTGAATCAAGGGAAGGGTCATGACCAGTTCACAATCAGCCTTGGAGTGAGGCGGGAAGCAAGCACTGTGGCTTCTGACTTCAGACCTGAGTGAGGGAGAGGGAGCATTACCCAAGAGAAAGCAAAATCCTTAAACGCAAAGACCTGAGAGGCCAGAATCACAGCCACAACTCCCTGCTAGGCCTACCTATCCCATTCTGTGAGGAAAAGGGAGACATGGAACTGAATTTTCAAATGATAGTATTTAAGCCAACCCCCCACCCCCAGACAGGAACTATCTGTGAACTGAATGGAAATTTTCTATGGGAAAGACTAAACCATTTATATTTGCATTTAATTTACTTCCATTTTCATATTATTATCCTTTGCGACAATGTTGAGTGTGGCATTTTATCACCTTGATGCATAATATTATAGACTTTTAAAAATATAATATACAAATATGGAAGATGGAAGGAAAGTAAAAATAGAAAGTAGACTCTTCTACTGGATGAGCATTAAGAGAATCTTACAAACACATACTGGCAAGGTTATGGAGAAAAGGGAATACTCATTCGTTGCTGGTGGAAGTGCAAGCTTGTACAACCACTATAGAAATCAGTTTGGCAATAGCTTAGAAAACTTGGAATAGCCCTACCTCAAGACCCAGCCATACCACTTCTGGGTATACATCCAAATGGTTCCACAACAAACCAAAAGTACATCTCCTCATCTATGTTCACAGCAGCCTTATTTGTAATAACTAGAAACTGGAAACAACCAGATGTCCCTCAACTGATGAATGGATAAAAAAAAAATTGTGGTGCATTTACACAATTGAATATTACTCAGCTATCAGAAAGAAGGAAATCATGCAATTCACAGCCAAATGGATGGAACTAGAAAAGCTCATCCTGAGTGAGCTAATCCAGACTCAGAAGGATGCATATGACATCTATAAACTTGTAATTGGATTTTAGCAATATAGTACAGGATAACTATCCTACAACCAACACACCAAAAAGAACAGGAACATAGACTTTGTTACCTGTTAGTAGGATAATTTGCCCTAGTGGTGCTGCCATGTAAGCCCCAGTGCAAGAGGAAGTTCTTAGCCCTTATATGACTACTGAACTGAGGGGAGCTGATATGTAGGGACACCCCACTCCGGAGGAGTGGGATTGGTGGGAGAGGGAGGAGCGGGTGAGAAGGTGGAACCAGAAGGGGTGGAAAGAAGGCACTGTGATGGAGATGTAACTTGAAATAATAAATATGCAATAAAAAAGCCAAAAAATGTTCAAGTCGGGAAAAAGAAGATGAAATGAGGGCACAGACTTTTATAGAAGGAGGATGACCATATGAGAAAAGATGAAGCAGCCATTATAAACTAAGGGACCATGCCTTAGAACAAAGTCTCCCTGCTAATGTGTAATCTCACATTAGTAATCTCCAACCCATAGGAAAATAAATCTCTATTTGTCATATATGTAGTTTGTGGTACTTTCTTTTGACTGCTCTAACAAATGGTCTCATTTTGTTTTCTCCTCTTCACCCCAAGTTCAGCCTCTATCTGAGTCTTCATGCTTAGGCCTTCTAATGTCATCTTCCTCCATGTCATTGCCATCTTTATGAAAATGATCCTCAACCATGTGCCATGGTTATATGTTAGTGTGAAAGTGAAAAACTAGTACTATTGTCAATTTCAAATGGCTCATTCTCACATACATGTACTATTGGAGTTCTCTCTGGAACTCCAATGTTGCATTTCTTATACACACACACACACACACACACACACACACACAAACACGAACATCTTAACACATATCATGAGACTATACCAAAGGAACCTTGTAACACTTTCACAAAAGGACACAGTGTTTATGCTGTCTCAGAAAACCTCTCTGCTTGAAGCACTGCTATGATTTTGAGTGCCACCTTTCTGTCTCCTTTCTTTGCCTCTATGTCTCTCTGTCTTGCTCTCTCTCTTTCTACACACACACACACACACCCATTATAATCACTGCTTGTCTGGAGTTTCTTGCTCTCACTATCAACTCCTGGCATATAGGTGTATTCTAACATAGCAGTGTAGTGTGGTTCACATGGTTCCTTCATTGCCCCCAAATTAGTAACAAATGGAGACTCCATCCCCACCTGGTTGTGTTTAATCAAAATTTCATTTTAAAAAGAACTCCCGGTGATTCTTACACAAATTAAAATGTGAGAAGTGCTGCCTTAGAATACAGTGGTCTTTATGGCCAGGGAAATTTTTCTTACTCTACACAAAGATTATATCATCTTATTTCCCTTTGGCATTAAACAAGTGAAAGTAAGCCCAATTTTCCATAGACTTACCAAAATAGAACATTATCCTCAATTTTAAAAAGCTGATTTCTGGATAAAATTGACAGTGTTTTACTGATACTTGTCTCTGTGTGAGCTGGTGAAGGGTTAACAATATTTGTTTATGAATTGTCTGTTATGGCTTTGGTACTTTTTTCTAATTGTTCAAGTACATTTTCTCATAATCTTTTGTTATGGCAAGATGAGAACAATGCCGAGAATGCATTATTATGCATATTGAATTCATACTGAAGATTAGTCTCAGGATTCCTGATAACATGATTTGACATTATATAGGATTCAAATAATAAATTGTTTTCTTCCCAAATGTTTATAGCCTGCTATACAACTCACAAGTCTTTGCTTAAGTTTGAAGAATCATTTGAGGGAAATGATAAATAATGATAATTCTATAGTGACCACTGTGGTACCTGATACACAATGGCAACTTGGTGGAAGATGCTAAATTGAGCTGCAGATCAGAAAAAATATTAATGCATGGGCCTGTCCAGTAGCTTCCCTGTTGAGCATGGTAACTGTAAAATACACACATGCATGCACATGCACACACAAACACATGCACTCATACACACACACACACACACACACACACACACGCACACGCACACGCACACAGAGTTTCTCTAGAGCCAATATGAGACCCTTCTTATCATTCAAAATGATTAGGCTGCTGATTATAGAGGTCTAGGCGACCTGGGAGGTGACTTGACAAGGTGACTCAGGTCAGAGCAGGATAACAAGCAGCAGAAGAAAGAGCTATGAGCTATTTCGAAAAATAAATAAACAGCCTTGATCATGCTCCCGAAGCCAGCAGCTTCACTGTGCACTCCAGTAAGCTGTGCTTGTCTTCCGGGTTTCCCTTTGTTTATGAGGTTCACTAAGTCCTTGCCTGTTGATGGTGTAATTTGCTAAGCCAGACAAGCAGGTACTGTACACAATAAGTTCTTCTAAATATAAGGGGTGATTAATCAGGGAAAATCAAACTGTGAGCCCCAGTACCACTCCTTCCTGGCTGGTCCCAGACTCCCAGCTTGTTTATTTAGTGTCACCCATCGTCTGTCATGGCTGACCTAAAACTATCAGGAACAGCCACAATGGCAGCCAAGCATAAACAAAAACCTGAACTGAAGGTGCAGAGGGACTGCCATTCCACAGATAAGATCTATTGCTGTAATAGCCCTTGATTATGAAGACCAAAGGAGAAAAAGCACCAACTACACAGACACGTTCTGTTTATTTATATATGAAGAGGGAGGGGGGAGCAAATCATGTTCAGAGAGGAGGGGAAAGAGGGAATAAGGTTTCCTTACATGTCAGTGTTTCTCGCTTTATACAGCAAGATTCTGTGATAGCAGGGGGTTGCTTCAGGTTTCCTTTGTTTGTGTATTGACATTTTGCAATACTTAAAAAACATTGCATGCTGAGACCAGAGATAGCAATAAAAGGAGGAATGGAGGAGGGAAACCTGTCAGACTGTTGCCCAGGGAAGGAATGCTTTTCTCTTCTGCATAACTATTCTAACTCAACTGCAGATTTAGGCTTTAGAACAACCTTTTATATAAAATTATGGACTTTGAACTAATGTTCTTCTGGTGAACAGGCTCGATTAACCTGTGCAAATGTGCAAAATGCATGTTTCACATACAAGAGGAAGTTCCTGGTAAAAGCTTCACTCAGGTGGTGGCCATGAACTTCAGAGAATTCTTTCATTTTCTATCACAGTACTTAATGTTATATAGTCTGAGAAATACTGAGAAAGTGATCTGGAGGTGCTTCTTGTCAGGGTGAGATGGATGGAAGCCTTGTCTTCAGAGTCAATCTAGTCACTGCCTCAAGATGGAGCATGGACAGATTATTGTCACCCTCCAAGAGTCCTCACAAGCTCTAGAAAACAATGGAAATGGATCTCTTCGTTGTTTGTAGGTGTTGCTGCTGTTGCTCATGCTCAAGGGGTCAGATTTGTCCATTTAATGGAGACATGTTTTTCTCCTACCAGCATCCCAATTATGCACAGTGTAAGAGGAAGGGGATTGGAGCCAGGCATTTCCAAAAGGATTCTGCTATTGAGGAATATTGCCCATTGTTCTCTGTTAGTCAATTACTAGGACAAATGGCCACAAGAAGTTCTTCTCAGTCCATTTTCCTCCAGCCCGTGCAATGCATTTCACTCGACGAGTGAAGTTGTCCTGCTTTATCACACTGCAGTGCTCAAAGAGAGATTGCTGCTTAGGTACTTAACCCTGAATGCATCCATTTTGGTATACTGGCATTGCCTGGGGCTGATAGATAAATTTCAACAAATCACACCTGGACTCCAAGGACTGGGGAATCGATTCTTTGAAGCCCTGGTCAGGCTAGGAGGCTCTGCCTTAGCAGGGCACAAAATGAAGGTTGGTCTTGTCAAGTGCCTGGGCTATAAAGGTGAAACATTTTGTCAACCACAATGAAATGCCCTAAATGGGCTCACTTACTTAAGGGCACAAAGTTCATGTCTTTTCCTTCTTGAATGTTTTATATTTTGTGGTAAAGAAGAAAGGTTTGGGGAAGCCTGACAACAGTGCTAGGACTTGGCGTACAATAGTCACATAGAGATCATGGCTACTTTGACAAAGGTCAGTGGTTAGCGCTGAACTGATACCAGCACTGAGAGGTCTGTTCTACTTCACCAGCTCTAAGCTTTTCTAAGTTTCTTCTCCTACTTCAGTAGTCTTCTAACAGTTGGCAGCTTGTGAATATAGTAGTAGGTATCAGCATTTCATTTTTTATGGCCAAATAATATTCCATTGTATGAGCACACCACATTTAAAATTTTTTTCATCAGAGAATGGACATTTGCATTTTCACTTTGGGGTTACTCTGATAATGTTGGTCTTTTAACTTACAGTGGGAACCAGATATTTGAAAATAAAGCAGTCTATTTCTGCTTTCTTCTAAGTTTAACTTCTCCATATTAAACATTCTTTATATAAATGATGATTATGTTTAATATTACTCTGACAGCTAGTGTGCAGAATAGATATTGATTTAGTACATATTAGTTTATATGTAATTTGTACATTATTATATATGAATAGTTATTAGTAGAAACATATCTCCACAATATTATTTGAGGCTCCTTTTCACTTTTTTCTTTATTGTTGTATTAAAATAATATTGTTTCTTGAAAGTAAATTAGATTTTTCAAAGACTACTGAGCCCATATTCCTAGTGTGAAATGTGCTATTTTGTCTCAGTATGCTAATAAAAATCAAATGAATTTTAATTTAAAGTGGGGAAAGAAGACTTGAAAATAATACAGGGCATAATTAAAAGCATGAAGTTATTCACCTTGACAGTAGAAGAGAGAGTCACTCAGCTAATTGTTCTTTAGGCACTCAACAGTTGATTGATTGTTTATAGTGTTGGATTAAATTAGGTTGTTGGGCCAGGTAAACATTTGGAAGTTAAATTCCTTTAAAAATGTGGTAACATGAAAGAACTTTGTTGGAGATAAATACAAATGTTGAATTTGTTTATAAATAAATCCTCCTGTTCAAGTTTCCAGTAAAGAAGAACTTGAGTTTGTTTTTGATCTTTAGACTGCAATCATGTTATTTTTCATAAGTTAAGAGTGCACTGGAAATGTGGTCACAAAAGAATGGGCTGTACTTTCTCCTAAATTTGGAAAACAGCCTATCTCTCAGCCCCCTACTTAGACTCCATATCTTTCAGCTTCCTAAATTTTATGGTTCGTTTACATGTTCTATTCCCATATAAAGCTTAATGAAGGGAAGGTTAAAAAACCCCAAGAGTTTAAAGTTCTATATCCAACTCAGCTTCCATCCTAACTTGCATCACAATTTTAAAAACATCTTCTTAGATCCAGAATACCCTCTTGAATCCTAAATAACTCAAATTTAACTATGAGACTCTAGCTATCTATTCTTCAACCACCTCAGAGACCTGAGAGGGATAAATATATCTGGTTATACAGGAAGTGCAGGGCCAGCAGCTTCTGAAACTAAGAAATGACATACCAGTGGCTGCCTGGACAGTTCCCAATTTCTCTCCATACATTACAGCATCAATCTTCAGCCATTTGGCCCCGTTTCTCTTTAAACTCATGGAGATGGTTAGATAGCAGAATGTTAAAGTCAAGGACCAAATACATATGGACTGGACATTGGGAATATATGCTAAGCCATATAACTCTCATAATTGTGGCCTAATTATCTCTGTTGTTTTGTATTGCATTTATTGTCATAAGAGAAAGAGCTATTTGTTGGACTGAAAGGGGGAGCTGTTGGGGGCGAAAAGATATACCTTAAACTTAAAAAAAAAGAAAGGGGTGGGTGGGTTGAGGGGAAAGAGGGTGGGAGGGTGGGACTGGAGGGGGGAGTAGGGAGGGGATTGCGATGGAGATGTAACTTGAAGAAATAAAAAATAAATTTACATTAAAAAAACCAAGAAATTGAATGAAGAAAATAAAATCCCCCTTGAGAGACTAGCAAGTACATTTTGGAAAATATTACGTTTTAGATATGTCAATAGCTAGATGTTTCTACAGGTAAATAAATAGGAGGCAGGAAGCCAACAGGTGCCATATGGTCAGTGATTGGGTTAGCGACATCTCCTTTAGTAGTGCCTGTGGCACCAGGGAAACCAACAGAGACTGTTAAGATGTTTGAAATCATCTCATATAAAAGATCCACTAAGTTATTTGAGACCACATATCCCACTCAGGTGGAGTGTTGCTGTCAAGTCTGAAAAACAAGATTGTTGTGTGGAAGGCTGATATGCTTTTGCAGAACAGAAGATCGATGTGTATGCAGAGAATTAACTGTGTAGGTCTGCAAAAACACATCCTCCATCTACTGGAGGAAAGATGGACAAAGCCTTCATAGGAAGAAGCTGCAGATTTCTATATGTAAATTAATCAATGCCAATGTTAGAGGCTTTTAGAAACATGCATTTATTTGTGTGTGTTTGTGTGTATGTGTGTAAGTCAGAGGACAATTTGCAGGAGTGGGTTCTCTCCTCCTGCCGTGCAGGTTCCAGGGATCAACCTCTGGTCTTAAGGTGGGAAATAAGTAGCCTTACTTGCTGAACAACCTCACTTGCCCTTGACTCCAGTTTTGAAAAGGCATCTATTACTCTGCTGATTTGCTGTTGAGGTTTATAATGAGGATGCTATCATTATTTTTATTCCAGAGATGAACTGTCTGTATTGCTGTATTAGAAGAGTATTTGCTTTCATTGGGAATCATAGCAAGGAAGTAAGAACAAACCAATCCAGTGAGCTCAAGAAAGCCAGACAGAATTATTGTGAGAACGAAAAGACGTCTATTGGAACCCAGGAAAGTCAGTTATAAAGGAGTTAAAGAATGGAACTAAAGAGTTTCTCTGTCTGTATCTCTGCTGTATCCTGTCCCTCTCCTCTCTGTCTGTCTCCCCACATCTACCTACCTCCCTCCCTCCCAACCCTGCATGACCAGCAGAAACTTCCTTTTTTTTCCATTTTCATTTCTTCTCCATTGCAAACTAATAGTTCAAATCCCACTTCTGAAGAGAAAGAAGGCTATTGGGCTGAGATTGAAGTGCTGGCACATTTCTGATATACTCAGTCATGTCCAAAGAGACACAGTTACAAAGACAGTGGCTGTTAACATGTTCACTACCATGATGGGTCACTGTGGATGTAGGCTCTCTGGTAAAGCCATGTGGCATGCTGTGGGTGATGTGGACCAAATATGATCAAAGTGTGGGTAAGAAACTAATTTCAAGTAAGTAACATAGAATGGAGATATAAGCAGAATATGCTTTGTTCTGCTGCAGACAGTAGAATGCAAATTACACTGATGCCCTGTGCTTAGAGATCTCTCCTCCAATAAGGACCCATGGACCAGAGAAGCCAACACAGACTCTGTCAAGATGTTTGAGATTGCTATGTACTTAGGCAAGTGTCTTACGCAAAGATCCACAAGGAGCTATGTTGTGGCTGCCCCAGAAAGCCCTGTATGTGGTTATTATAAAAATATATTGACTTATGTGTATTTTTTCTTCAAAGTGAAAATCAAAGCATACATTCTTAAGGGAGAACATGGGAGATATTGTTTACCAATCTTTTGAATACATACTCGAACCAGGGGGGCAAAATCAATTTCTTTCCAGTTGTCTTTATTAAAAGTCTTGTGAGGTCTTCAACAAACAGTTGCTGGTTCGAGAAACTTCAGACCCAAGCAACTATTTATTTATGGGCAGAGTATAAGAGCACAATAGAGCACAGCAATTGGGAGGTTGTTGGAGTGTCTGAGAAAATTCTTAGAGTACACAATCTTGTCTTCTCCTCATACACTGAGGAATAAAGTTCACACAGGCTTTGTTCTGAGCAGTCAGTAGTCTATAAATACCCAGATAAAAGCCATCATATGAGCTAACTGCTTTCTAAAAAATTCCTGCCATAGGATTTTCATAGTTATTAAAAATAAACCACAAGTTCCAGCTTTCCCTCCCTTTATCTGTTTTGCCCTCATTGTTATGTACATGTGCTTAGCTGTCTCCCATTTTAGGTATGAAAGTGCTTATTAAAAAAAAAAAACGAGCATAAAATCAAAACCAAACTCATAAAGCTTTATAGGAAGGGTTTAATGACTGTGGCTCGTTAAAAATGGAGATTTACTATTGTTCTAGAAGATAGACATTTTGGAGAAAGAATCAGGTTAATTTAGGGAGCCAGGGATATTTTCATTGAAGAAGGTGCCTTAAAAGTTATAAGGTGGAAGAAATCATAAGTAAAGAGATATCATGGCCAAAGTCATGGAGTGGAATTGGAAAGGTGTAAACAATTTAAGCTAATGATGTATGGCAGAGACACAGCTAGGCAATGGTAAAAAAGACTATCAAGAACAGAATACAGACAGATGCAAATCTTCCTAGAGATGTGGAATTTTACAAAACATGGAAGCAGGTAAGTGGAGAGCCTAGCTCTGCCAAGACAGGGCAGGCAAGTCCTTCATAATTCCTGTTTTACAATTAATATCCGTCAGAGATACTGGGCCAAGAGGCTGAAGACAGATGCTCTAATATATGGAGAGAAATTGGGAACTGTCCAGGCAGCCAGTTGTCTGTCATTTCTTATTTTTGGAAGCTTCTGGATCTGCACTTCCAGTATAATCAGATATACTTATCCTTCTCAGGTCTCTGATATGGTTGAAGACTAGACAATTAAAGTCTCACAGTTAAATTTTAAGTTGTTTAGGAATTAAAGGGATGTTCTATGTCTAAGAAGATGTTTTTAAGTTAGTAATGCAAGTTAGAATGGAAAATCAATTGGGTATAGAACTTTAAACTCATGGAGATAGATAGATAATAGAATATTAATATCAGTTGCCAAATATGTATGGATTAGATATTGGGAATGTATGTTATACCTTATAATTTTGATAATTGTGGCCTAATTATTAAAAAAGAATTATGAGTTCTGGGAGAAGGTGGAGAGGGTAGGAGGGTGGGGCAGGGAGGAGTAGAGGGAAGGGATTCTGATGGAATTGCAACTTGAGGTACTAAATAAAAATTTTAAAAATGCTTGTTCAAGGTGATAGGACAAGCCATGAAAAGTGATTTTTATTTTATCAAAAGAATAAATGTCAACTTACTGTCAATTACAAACATATGGTAAAATAAAAAAGGTCATGTCTATGTAAAACACTCAGAATTAAGACACACTGATTTTTTTTTTAAGTTGGAAAAGCAGTTTTAACAGTGTTTTTCTTCTTGTATAATTTACCACAGAGAGTGGGGGAATCTTTCTTTTTCATTGGCATGTTGTCATACTTCTTTTTAAGTTTTGATCAGCTTCCAACATTTTATCCTTCAAGCTTGCAATGTCACAAAATATCTCTGAGAGATTTTGTAATGTGAAGTTATTTGTTGGCATCACCTCCTCTGGGACATCTTCATCCTTTTTGTCAAAACCACTTTCTTCATTTATGTTGATAAGTTCACCTTCGAAAATCCCTGTGGTGGTATATTCTGAGCCTTTAAAGTAGCCATGCACTATGGACTAACTTTTGTGTTCCTCCTGAATTCACATGTTGAAATCCTAGCTTCCCATGTGATGAGATTAGGTGTGGGACCTCTGGAATCTGAGAGTGGGGCCCCATGAATAGGATTAGTGCCCTTTTAAAACTGGCCACAGAACTCTGTTAACCTTCTTTCCATCACAAGAAGATGTGTTGTGATTTGTTATTGTTATTATTGTCACTGTTAGTAATTTTACATTTTTCTCATTATCAGTAAAGTATGGTAGACTTCTCTGTGGATATCCTTTTGTGAAAAGTTATCTTGGAGAGTTCTCATTTTCCTACTGTTATACATTCTTAATATTATTTGTATACAGAAATTTGAATTCTGAAAAAAATGCATTAGATATATATGTTATGAATATTTTCCCAGTCCATCTAGCTTTTTGTCTTTTTCTTACTATTCTTTCTGATGAAAATCAGTTTCTAATTTTAATATATCCAAAATTATTAATTATTTCTTGTACAGTGGTACATTTTCTGCCTTAAGTTTTTGTCTTATTCCGAGCCCCTGAAGAAACCTCCTATATGATCTTTTAGAAGTTTGTTTTCCTTCTTAGATTTAGATCTGCCTTGAATTAAATGTAGTGGATGAGAGGAGGAGTAGAGGTCAAGGTTAGGTTTTCCAGCATAGATCTCCAGTTGGCACTGGAGACCACATTTTCCTCACTCACTGCCCTGTCACAATTGTCATGAAGCAGGTGTCCAGTCTGTATAGCCCTGTTTCTGGTCTCTGCTGCTTAGTGGTATTTTTAGTTATTGTTGTACAAGCAATACTGTCTTAAGCATTGTAGTTCTGTAGTAAGGTTATACATATGTGTATGTATATACTAGTATATAACTCATGTTTAGGATTATCTTAGATTTATTTCATTGGGGTTCTAGACTGAGTAAGAAGGACACAGTGAACAGCAATGACATTCATTGCTTTCTTCTTGATGTTGAGTTAACCTTCCTGTCCCTATGACTTCCCTGCCGTAATGGAGTATACCCTCAAACTGTGACCCAAAGTAAACCCTTCCATTCTTTCCTTAACTTGTATTTGTTAGACATTTGGTGCCAAGTAATCCTGATCCTGACTTAATAGCTGAGAGGATAGTAAGAAGTAGAGGGAGTGGAAGAAACATGTTCCCAAACCTTAGGCCAGGTTCTTTCCAGAGTAGGTGCACAATCACTGGTGCGGTATGAAGTTGATCCAGAACAATAGTCAATTTATAGTTCTGTGGCCAATAGTAAATGAGGCTTATTAGGTACTCTCATCACCGTTCTCCACCCAACAAGGGATCCATATGTAGCTGGTGTGGTTTTGACAACATTACAGAATAGGGTTGCTGCCTTGAGTACATCTGTATCCAATAGAGAATGCAGAAGGCCTTTTTATTTTCATTTCCTAGTATAGGGCTCAGACACTTTCTCTCCAGCAACCCTCTATCCCAGCTCCTCCCATTCATTATTCAGAATTTGCCTGAAGCATTAAGACTAGAGGGAGAAATCCTAGGACAGCTACTGAGAGCCCCAAATTATAAAACTAAAAGATGGTTGGTTGTGGCTAAGTTTCCCTTTACAGGATGCACTCCACTGCACTTTAGGAAAAAAAAGTCATGCTGAGTTGCTCTTTTACAAACTCAATTCTTACCTGCTGTCATTCCTCTCAGCCAAATTCTAACGATGCCAGAAAGAACAGAACAGGTGCATCTGAAACCACCCAGGGATTCTAATACTTGGACTCCCCTACAATCTGGCTGCCGAAGGAAACTCCTGAAAAAGTGGGTCAGGAGGCAAACTAAGGTGAAGCTGTGGGCTAGCAAGCTGCTCTGTACAAGGCAAGCAAAGGGAACTGCTTAATGAGACCAGGTTTATGAGGTTCTGAGGCCAACCATTTGGAAGACTCAGAGAGTCTGCCTGACATTGCATGGAGTCACATTATCTGGTTGGAGAGTTTTAGTAATGAAAATGTAAATCTTGCTACTGCAGACACCCTGGAGACTCTACAGAGCCAGCAGTGTGACTCTTTACATGAGCCAGGCCTCCAGACCACAGGCTGTTCCAAGGCATGGAGAGCAGTTGTTAAGTTGGAGGAGAGGAAGGGGCGGGGGAGACTGAGAAGGGAAAAAGGAACCATGTGATTCATGTTAAGTGTGAAGTCTTCTGAGCTCTTGGTAGTACCATGGCATTGGGAAGGCATATAGATGCTTTAGTAAACATTGTTGATTGTCATGGTGACAAGACCGGCTGTCAAGCCTTGCCTTAGAACTACTTCTGTATATAAAGTCCCTGCTGTTGCTATGGGTTGTCAAGAGCTAGGATGGATTCTTAGGGAAAATATTTCTATACATTTAGAAGCATTTTAGCAAGTTAGGTAAATGACTAGTTAGTTGGTTTACACTTTAATTGTCTTGATTTTATAAATCACTTTTCAGTCCCCCAGTTTCATTTTAACGTGTCTTGAACACCCTCTATGCAGCCACCATGTTCAATTTTTTTTCTGTTCTATGCTGACCAGATAGAGACAACTTAGAGTTTTCACTACACATCTTAGTTACAAGTCTTCCCAGGTGAGATTCTCACCTGACCTCACTTCATATTTTAATAACTAATTTAATCCACAATGACATCTGTGCCAACACTGCTGGCATTGTTCCCACCTCATCTCCAGAGAAGACGGGAATCGGTGAAGCCGAGAGATTTTCAGGAGCCATCTCTCCTGAACCATCACCATGATCATTGTTACCATAGCAGCTGATAATGGTGTTAGCAATTTGCCCTTTCTTCTTTCTGGATTGTGTTGCATTAGAATATTTCAGATTGATTTTGTTTGTACTAGAGTCTGCCCCCCCCCCCGCCGCCCATGGCATTTTCCATATCTCCAGAACAGCAGCAATCCTTCATATCTCTTTACAACTCTTACTGAAAATAGTATCGTGTCTCTAGGAGTTTAGTCCAAGTTTTTTGCTGGATATGTTGCCCTGTCTGTTTTCTTTAGTCCTTCTCCATTGTTCTCTTTTTAGCCAGTTGGTGTCATTTATTAGGTGATTGTAGCACTTTTATTATTTTTAACTCACAAATCTCATTTCTCGGATGTTGGCTTATTAGGAAAATGTCTAAGAATAAAACAGATTTATTTCATACATATTTAAAGATTCTCATATATTTGAAACAACTATATATGTAGCCTTGGACACCAGTATGCCACACCATGTTTGTGGGCAGAAAAATGAATCAGACAGGAAGTAGAAATCTGCAGACTGATTATTGATAAGTTTTCTTCACAAACAAAGAAACACAACAGAAAAATAATCAAACACATACACATCACCATCACGAAGGTAGCTAGGATCTTTCTTTGTCTGTGTCAGCATTTTCTTTCCAACCCAGAGCTGATCTCCAGGCAGTATGGTGGCTTTGGGCTGTTTGTTGACTAAGAACCCTGCAGCTTCCCTGTTAATGTGCAATGACTTCATACATACCCAACTAATCGTGTAGCCATTCTTTCCCTCAGTATCTCCCATGTACAATGTCAATACTTGTTACAGAGCTGTATTTAAACAGGAAAAATGGTGGAGGGGACGGTGGAGGGCACAAAGCAAGCTGGAGGACAGCTGAGTGGGGTTACCACTGGACTTTTCAGAGGCAGAGAAATCAGTTTAACATGAGTACCACACCTGTGTGCTTCAGGACTCCTCTTCTGATTCTTGATTTGTATTCCTCCTGCCTGTTCATATGGTGTGTGGATTTGTGTGTTTCTGCTTTCACATGTTGTTTGGTTAAAGTAGAAAAAAGATGTATTGAATGTTAGTCTGATCTCAATCGCATTGTCCTTGGTTTGTACTTGACCTCACTCCTCTCCATATTGAAGGGCTTACACATAGCCTCTAAAAACCCTTGCTTCAACAAATGAGATCTCAGTCAATCTTGAAGTACTCACTTAATACAACTTTTCAGAGTCAAATGGGAGCTGAGGTGAATACGAATGGCCCCAAAATGGTAATAGTACAAAGTACCTTGAAACAGTCACATCTCTTCAAAAATATTCTTGTGGATAGATGGCATCAATTCTATTAGGAGGGTCTATTGGGTTATTCAGCCATGCTGGCTTTTAGTTAGTCATAGAGTTTATCATTATTTTCAGCTTTATCATATATCTAAGTTGTTTCAGTATTAATAAATACATGAATTTACTTGAGGTGAGGAATAAGAAAAGCTTATTTATTTATTTGTGAGAGAATAAAGTTTTAGAAATTATGTCTTCTTTCTTGGATGAGGTTAAAGATATTAGCATGGTGTTGTAGAATACTCTAGTAACTTCTTTTTGAAAATGGGTTTGTATTAGAAAAGTTAATTTTAGTTGTTTAGTTTGGGGTCACAAGTCACACTACTCTATGGTAAAGGATCCCTTTAAAATAATTCCAAATACTTCAAAGCAAAACTGCAAAACTGGTCACTTTAGTTGGCTTTTTT
>CAJQZJ010032236.1:1055819-1074062 GCA_907164525.1 Lophiomys imhausi
TTAGGAAACAACATAACCAAATGGAGTTGTCTAAAGAACAGTGTTTATAAGCATGCATATCCTTCTGTGTTGTATTTACAGTTTAACATATTTTACTTGCAAACCATCTTGCCTACTTTCAAAATGGTTGCGACACCAAGAAGAATAAAATTCCTTCCTTTCTCTCCATGGAGAGGAGGCTACAGAGTGAGTATCAGTTCCTTGTGTTTGAGAGAAGACAGATAGTTGGTGTGTTACTGAGTGCTGAGCCCCAGCTGATGGATTTTCTTTGACAGGATATTCAGTTTTATGGGGAAAACCAAAACCAGAGCCTGTTCCAAAATAAAAGTCAAAGGAGGGTTCTTTCCACTCTCATATCCTTCAGTACCCACCAAAACAGACTCTTGCCCTGGGTGAATGTAAACATGCCATGTCTTCAGACCTTAGAATACTGTGTTAATTGGATCGCAGCATACTTAGAATCCAAATAGGACCAAAAGACCTTGCAGAACAGACAGAGAGGAGCTCTTATCCCCATATGTGTTGACTGGATCAAGCCCGTTAAGCCACATTCAGCTGAGGTGAACAGGAAGTGGAAATTGGTTGTCATATTTTTTAATTCACTATTACAGCATCCACAAAGACATATCTACTTCATTTTAATGGATTTCCATTAATGCTTGTTTTTTCTCTATCTGTGGATTAGTTGTTTATGTATTAAGGTAATTAAGCTATATCTAAAGTACTAAAAACTGTGATATTTCCAGTTCCTTTTTACATTAAAATTTCCATCATTCAGTTATTACAATCATCTACATAGAGTAGAATATTGACCAAAATATCATAGTGTAAGAAGTTGTGGAGCAAATGTTATTTTATCGTTTATGGGAAGATTTTTAAGAACAATTCATACTCAAAATACTCATTTTGTTATTTACCCAGTTTGAGAAATATGACCAGCCTTCATTGTGCTGTATAGATCCTTACAAACTTAGAACTGTGTCATAGAATAATCAAGTATTATTTCCTAAACAATAATAGAAGAAAACTATGAGCATAAATGGATGCCTTTGTCATAAAAGCAAATTATCACTAAGAAGTTTTCTTTTAAATTTCCTAACAAATATATATCTACAGGAGCTCCAAATCTTCAAGTCAAGTAGAAGAACTTCTGAAAAACACCACTTAATTACATTGAAGAACCAAGACACATCGCAGGTACTTTCTCAAGTAAAGGGAGTCTTGCTGTATTTCTTTTATGGTAATCATTGACACTCTTCCACCCTCCAGAGCTTCTACCCTCACTTTCAAGGAATAGCTTGCGCAGGGGAGCCTCCATCAGAGCAGAAACTAACACAGCTGCTAAATGGCTCAGCTAACCTCTACTCTTCCTCTTTGCCTCACATTCCTTGGTGCTACAGATTGCACAGAGGGACTGTGAAATGAAATGGAAGAGAGAGGGAGAAAAAAAAAACCTACAGCATCATCATCCTTCAATTAAATGCAGTGTAAATGCCTTATCAATCCATGCGTTCTTCCTTATGTTATATTTAGGGCTGGAAATTCCTTGACAAGATTGTTTTTTTGGCGACTTTAGAAAACTGGCATGAAAACGAAGAGCTGAATGTTCATCATCTTCTGTGGGCTGTTATTTTCTTCTCATGCTGCTGCCATCAAATCACGGCAGGATATCTGCGAAAGAGATATTTGTTTCTGTGAATAGATTGACCTTTCCTTGAATTGCCCCTGTACAGAGAAATACCAGGCCAAAAGTGGTCCCAAATGGGTTGCCAGAAAGTTAAGTATGACTCAGGGTGATTAAATACATCCAGTTGAATTTATTTTCTCTTCCTTGGTGTATCTTCTTTTAACACCCATTTCCTTCCCATTTCCCCCCCTACTCCTCAAAAAAACATCCCTAAGGATAATTCTTATCACTATCCTTTCTCTCTAGCTCAATCCATTAGCAGTTGCGGTGAAAATAAACTACAAATGCATCAATTTTTCCACTATTTCCAATACCATTGCCTTGCTCTAAGCCAAACGCATTTCTCCTTTGCATCTTTGAACTGGCCTCCAAGAAGCTCTTCTTGTTCCTGCTCTTGTTCCTCTTCAGTGTGTTCTTCACATAACAACAGCCATCATGGTATTTTTGTCTTCTTGTGCTGATTCTGCTGAATCTTCCCATCTAATTTGCCAAGGAAATCCCAATTGACAGTGGGCAAAAGGTCCATGAATGCTTTGACCTCTGCATATCTCCCCAAGCTTTCCAAGTTCATTGAATGCCTGTTATATGCTATGCATTGTTCTATGTGAAGGATACACAGTAATTGAGACAGTCTACATTCCTGCTAAGGATGCAGATTTAAAGAAATGAAGATAGACCACAAAGAGAGAGTTAAAAAGAGTTGAAAGTCTCACTTCGATAAAGTGAACCATAAAGTTTGGATTTGCTTGGAAGATAACATTTGGGTGAAAATTGTTGTTGATATTCATTGTCAAGATGACATGGGAGTCATCATGTGGCTACCTGAAGGATGTTAAAAGAGCCACTTCACAGCTTATATATAGACCTGTTTTATATTTTGAAGAGATGGTTAACTGTCATGTGGGGAATAGAGCTGAAGGAAGCTGACAGCCAGGTTGGAGGCTGTAGAAGGCCCCACACCCCCCAGACAAGGTGTGATTATAAGATGGTCTGGACAGTGAATAGGAAGGAGGAGGCAGATTCAGGATAATGTTTCTGAGCTAATGGCACTTGTTGATTGATGAGATGTGACTGTATAGGATAAGAGTAATAAAATACAACTCCTATCTTTTGTCATGGGCAATTGATGGAGGAGACATGGATGACTGAAACAGAGGAAGTAGGGGAGGGGGACAGATATGGAAACAAAGAGCTTTCATTCCATACCCAGAGCAGCAGTATACTTCAGCTTCTGATGTGGACTCATCGTTTTTGAGTCAGGTCCTTTGCATATGACACCTTCCTTTGGTCTAGAATACCCTGCTTGTTTCCTGGAGTAATAATTCCCCATCCTTTGGAACCCAGCTGACATGCTACCTATTCAGAAACATCTACTAGATAGTAGTCCATATTCAATTATTTTCTATTCAACTTCAATTTTAAATATTTTATCTGAAGAATTAAGAATATTTTACTTTATTTTTCTGCTGCTGTATAAGACCCATAAGGGAAGAGTTGATTTCAGTTAATTAGGCTTAAAACACATCAAAATCTTGCATTCCCATTTTTTATATACTGGTATAAAGTTTCAATGAATAAAATATTGCTTTGTTCAAGAAATAGACCTTGAACCTATCTTTGAAGGCTCAGTGCCTTGCCCAGAGGGAACATGAACAGGGTGGGGATGGGGTGTGGGGGCAGGAATCGTGACTAGTCTAAATCTTGTTTCCATAAGCTGTTCGACATATAAATACAGCTTCTGCTTTGAAGAGTTTCTGTAGTAATTGAATGGAATAATCCATATAAAGCCCCAAACACAATTCTTAGTAGACTGTAAGTACTTAATCAATATAACTATTATTAGTGTTATTGTTGTTGATATTCATCGTCAAGAATGTCCTCAGTTAGGACAACCAGAAGCCTTATCCATGAGCAGTTGGGCTGCTCTGAATTCTCAGTCCCCACAAATACAAATTTTCTATCATTTGGTCAGATTTAATTAAAGACCAGTATTTTTTAAAGCTTCATGCTTATAAAAAGTTTTAATGGAATCAATCTTTTAAAAATTATAAAAAAGAATAAAAGAAAAAACTCACTTTTCATCGATGTACAAGGAATAGTAAACAACCATATCTGCTAACTAGATAAAAGTAGCATTTCATAGCAACCAGATACCTTTTATTTTCCATATGAAAAGCACATCAGAATTCCATCTAGCAGGTTAATATTATGAATCATTTATTTTCCTCACTAAATGTATATAGTTTGGTAATATGGCATCACCATGAAATAAAATAGAAATATGCTTAAGGACCTAGCACTGTGCAAACAGATTTTTAATATGTAAAAGGTTCACGCAGTTTTAAATAAGGCACTGCCACCCAGCATCATCGCATGCTTCATGAGAAGATGCTAAATTTCCTTGACCTACTTTCATCTTCGTGTTTAAGAAACAGTACCTAAGAAGTAAACAAAGTATTTGTGCCTCACATAGGAGATGATTATTGTTTGAATTTATGATTCATGCCTCAAGCAAAATTTTGTTTGTGGCCTCATTTGCAACCATAATTTACAACTTTACCAGGGATATGCAATGTATTTGGAGGGTAATATATCAGAGTTGCTTTATACTGGAGCAGTCTTCTGGCTCTGAGTATAGTATTTTCTGTGTTTCTCCTAGCTATAAAATTCCTAGGCATAACATTTATTGTAGCAAATATGGAAAATTTTTTAAAAAATTGCATTCCCCTTAGGAATCTCTTATTGTATTTATATTCTTATTATGACTAAAACCAACTAGTGTTTAAAGGAGTTGTTGATCCTGCAAGTATCTGGCTGAAGATGTGGAGCAATTTAATCGTTGTAGATTTAAAGAAATAAAGATCGCATCCTTTTTGCATTTGTACACTCATCTAAGAAGCTAATACATAATCTGTGAGTCAAATGTAATACGTACACATGATCTGAACATCCCGATTTCTTTGTATTGTAAATAATAAATAGGCTACAATACTGTAAAGTGTAAAATGTTATTTTTGATCTCTGAGTTAGTGAAGAATTTCCTACAGCACTTGGAATTTCTGTTGTGCATTCTGATTTCAGCTGTTTCAAGAAATACATATGGAAATTCAGGGATGTGTGTTACACAAATAGACAAATAAATAAACCACTTCCAAATTGCAAAGATGCTCAATTTAATTCAATGTTCTTTGTAGCACTGCTTGATTTCTTTTTCTTTTCATATTTTGTATCCTCTATTACATGGTCTTTTTAAAGAAGACTATGTGCTTCTTGACACTGATCATTTTAAAGTTAATTTTTAATTTCACTAGTGTGAAAACTTTCAGGCAACTTGCCTAGCAAGTGGTAGTTTTACTAATTCAAAGCACAATCAGGATCACACGATATAACTGGGATTGATAAAATTATAATTTTGGTATTTGATCATACATGTTGTAAGCACAGATGAAAATAAGAACCGCCAACACCCCATCCTCTGAAATAATTAGTGAGAAAGCTGAAGAAAGTTTTAAACTTTAGAGAAATGCTCTACAACGATCATGGTAGCACAGTATGCACTGAACAGTGCTATGTTCAATGTGCTTAATCCATAAAAATTGCATCAGCCTAGAATCGGGGCCCTCTAGAAAGTTTGGTTTTTTGTTTTGTTTTGTTTTGTTTTTGGCCTTTATCAGATTCTTTGCAATTTCTTGGAATAAAGGTTAGTCAGGTTGGGTAGTCTGAGGAACAAAACAATCACTTTTATTGACAGGTACAGTATGGAAAGGAGAATCAGCTAAAGCTGTTAGTCACCAGGCCTGGACTTCAAACAGAATTAAAACTGTTTAGTAAGATGCAGGCTCAAGAACCATTCCAGCACTATTATATACTTCTTTTCTTCCTGCAGTAATTATTCATTCAGCTATTATAACTAACCACAGTAATTTTCTTAGAACAAAGGAGAACAGGGCAACAATAGTTTCCAAAATGACGAAGTTTAAATGCCCAAGGTCAGAGTGTAGCATTTTGATTTCCATAGTATTTCAAATGCTACAGGCCTTATGTAATAATTTTAATATGAAAAATATGTAGGCCACGCTTCGCTGCTCTTTGCATATACTGCAAAGAGAAGGGGGACCCTTAAAATTGCTTAGCTTTAATTGAGCAGAAGGATTCACGTGTGATCTGAACTTGTGGCTCGTAATTCCTCTAGACAGCTTTGGTTGCTGTGTGATGATCCTAATTAAATTATGGAACAGCACTGAACTAGCTGAGCGAAAGGGCCTATTCTTTGCTATTACCTGGTAACTTAACTCTTTGCAGGGTTCTGGGTTTGGGACTCTACCCTTTTAAGATGATCTTGTGTGCTTTCATTGTTAGGGGTAGGAAAACAGTCACGGGTGGAATCCGCCTTGAAAGTTTTAGCCTGTAGGTGGCAGCATTGTCAGGTTTTGGAAGCATGAGCTCAGAGTGCCTCTCTTTCCAGCACATCTCTTCAGGCCCAGCTGACATCATTACACACTCCCGTCAGGTAAAAGTAAAATAGGGAGAAATGTCAAAGCCCCCAAAATTAGACTTCATTCACTTTTGTCTGTGTTTCATTATATTTCTGATAATAGGGCACATTTGTAATTCTGAGCCGAGATTCTGCTGACTGGAGAGGTGTCTGAGCAGTCAGCCATTAACCCCTGGCAAACCCGTCTCCAACAGTCTTTTACCAACTTAGGTAAAAAAACGACTCTTTGTGGGAATGAATAAATTAATCACACCCAGTTTGAACACTTAGTACCTTTATGGGATTTTGAGATTTCCTGGGAAAACCAGGCCTCGAGTTCCCCACAGCACTCTGGATATCCTTACCAAGTTTGTCCCCACTTTCCTATTTCTTTTCCTCTTCCCTCTGTTTCTTTGTGCACAGTCACTTATTTACCCTAGTTTAGTTACAGGATGATATTTTTATTTTGATTAAAGTAAAGAGGGAGAGAGAGAGAGAGAACATTTTTAAAATTATGTATTTGACTTAAATTATATTTTTCTTGACTTAAAGTGTACGTTTTTGTGCAATAATGATAGTTCAAGATTATGTTAATAGAATATGTAACAAATGCATGTAAAGTAATTCCTTCTTTCCAGAGGAGCATATCCCGGTGGATGCCTCAAACCATGGCTTAGTACTGAGCTGTGTTGATTCTGTAACATTTCCTATGCATACACACCGAGCACATACACATCTATGGAAAGCTTAACTTATGAAATAGTATAGTACAAGATTAATGGCAGGAACCAATAAAATAGAACAATTGTAATAAATCTGATAATATAAGTTATGTAAACCCTATGGGTTATTTACTTCTGGAAATCTGCATTCATTATTTTCTGACTGCAGTTGACCCCTGGCAATTGGAACGTGGAACATGAAGACACGAATGAGGGGTTACTGTATGCAGACATTGTGATGTTTCTCAAAGGGCCCTCAGAGATCTAGCAAGTGTCTTCTCCTGACATGTCTGTTGGAAAGTCCTGCTTGAGAAATTTCTTTGGGTGACAATAGAAACTGTGTAGTGTCAGGACATTGTTTTAGGACCTTACTAGGTCTTTCATTCACTGAATCCTTGTGGAAAGTTGTTCCTGAGATGAGGACTGACAAAATCATTTACATACCACTGAAAATATAAAACAAAATTGTTTTCTCCATAGATATAATTAGCTGTATACATTGCAATTGCAAGAGCAAACGCTGATGTTGGGACCTGCTCTTTAAATAGAATAGGACCTCTGTGGTCTCTGGAGGTAACATGCATAAAGCAAAGGAAATGATTTTCCGTCAACACTAAGTAGACAGGTGCTTACATCGAACAGCATTCTAATATGTCTCTGAATATTTATGTCTTCTTTTTCAAATGCATTGCCCATGAATGTCACAGCTGTCAAACGTCTGTACACAAGAAGATAAAAAATGAAATTAATAAAAGACCAACATTTAGTTTGCACCATCTCCTCCACCCAGCATTTTTCTTTTAAAACAAAAAAAAAGTATATTTTAAATTTAGCTGTGTTTTAGGATTTGGTGCATCTGCATTTTCTAAAAGGCCAAGAGGGATGAGAGTTGCCTGGTTGTATTTAAGGCCAGCACAGGGCCTGCCTTGGTATTTAAACAGCAAAATAATCAATGGCATTAATGACTGAGGAAACCAGAGTCTGAGGGCTTTCCAGCCATTTCTTCTGTCCCGGAGCATAGTGTGCTTGGGTGCCACAAACAAGATTCTGACAGGTTGTCACAGCCCCGACCTGAGACCCAAGTTTGTGAGGTGAGAGGCTCTTAAATCTTTCTTCTCTGTAACCCAGAGTTTCAGCTCTTGCAGTTTGCTCCAAGCCAAGCCATCATCAGAGTTTTAAAGGGACTTGGTTTTTAGAGCAGAGATGACTAAATAGGATAGTGAAGACAAAATCAGTGGGAAGGGGCCCTTTATTTACTATAACCCAGCCTTCTGTTACTCATGGTAACTAAAAGAGCTACATGTATAAGGGGCATATTTTTGGGATAAACTCCGCAGTCACTGGACAAACAGTTATTCCTAAGAAGCTACAGATTTTGAGGTGTCTAGCTATCATTGCTGTCAAATGGACCTCAGGAAAGATACATCACCACCACGATTACATCCATGTCTATCCTGAAGTGCCAGAAGAAGCCATTTAGTCACAAAGAAAGAATATCATTTAAATGCTAAACCAGAAATGTAAACTTAGGAACTCTCTTGTTTCACCTGAGATGAGAATTATTTTGTACAAAACCTCCCAAATGGTCACATTGGTGTAAAATGTCTCAGCTTAGCAAACCTGACACTACAGTGTTCACATCTGGGCTATGTAACTGCTATCCTATTGATAGGCACAGATAGGAAGCAGACATAATAAATGTGGCTTTCCATGCCTATGCTAGGCAGAGGAGTCAGTTGCTCTAGTTTTGTTACATGTTTGTGAAACACAAATTCCACACAGACCAAGTTCTGACTTGAGGGGATTCACTGGGATTTCCTACCTTTAAGCACATTTCAGTTGGTTTGGTAGTCTAATGAAATGAATATCTGAGGATATTTATCATGAGTTTTACAAAAGTAGTTTTCTATGTAGTTCAAGTTCCTTTGGCTGGGGCTGTGTAATTGATAACAGGTCACATCAATAAAATATAAGTCCATGTCAATTCAATCATCTAACTTCCTATCAAAAAAATGGAGTTGGTAATATTGAGATGGATCATGTATGTTCCAGGTGGACTCAACATCCGTGTTCATCTATCTGCCTATTGAAGTTATTTCTTGAGGGTTGAGACATATCTCAGAGGATAAGAGCGCTTCTTGATGAAGCAAAGGACCTATGTTCAAATCCCTCCATCCATAAAAGTGGTCAGGTTTGATTGCACACATAACTCTGACCCCAATATTGTAGTATGGCAGAGGCAGGAGGATTCCCAGGACTTGCTGGCTACTAGCCTCTTCCAAGTTTTGTAAGAGAGCTTATTTCAAAGGAATATGGGGAAGAACGATAGAACAACACTGCAGATACCTTCCTCTGGTTCCTGAATGTGCACATATGCACACACACATACATGTGAAAATAAAATGTAAATCTTTTTATTAAAGTACAACCCACTGTACTTTCCAAGTTCTCACTGGTTTTCTTCAGAGTATTTATTCTGTATTCCCTTTTCCTTTTTCTAACAGTACATATACTTAAATAGCTGTTATATTCTGCATCAGGTTTGAAATAATTGTTCAGGTGTGTACTTCTCCCAGTGTGTCATACAGAGACAGCAGGGCCTGGTGTCTGTGCTATCACAGTCCTGAGCTCTTGTTTGAGGGTTCTTTACTAATGTACGTCCCTGAGGGTTTTACCTTTGTTGGTGGTGCTAATATTTTCTCTTGTCTGCCAGTTGGTTTGGAATAGCTCATTTGGTAAGAAAACAATTGTACAAATAAAATATTATCTACAGTTTAGCCTTGGAAACCTTCTAAGTCGTTTCACAACATACACAGGCCATCTAAAAGTACCAGCTGTCACCAGAAGTTCAGTCTTAAGTTCACGTTTCAAATACATTGCATCTGTTTCTAATCAGGCAACTGAATGATTAGCAGGAGAAAGCACATGATCAGAAAGCAGGCAACCCTTGATGATATGTATCATTTTTAAAGCTCCCCAAACCTAAAGTCAATAAAGAAATTGCACATGCTGCAAGAAGAGTTAGATTAGAGAAAAGAGTTTTGACCGTAAACCCTTTTGTTAGATGTTTTAAAAGCAGCTAATTTAACTGATGGGTTGAGGCGCTTGGGACTGACATGCAAAGTAAGGAATGTGAGAATAGATGCAGAGTGGTGAGTCAAGGAATTACGAGGGTTGCAGATGAGAAGAAAAGGTTTACTAACTCAGAAGTTAATGAGCAAAGATTTCATCCCCCTCTTTTTTATGGAGCCATACTTTTGCCTCAAAGAAAGCTAGTAAGAGTAATGGGGGAAAGCCTCAACTCTGATAAAAGAAAATAAACTAGGCCTATTGCAAATAAATGCTGGAATGCTCTTGGTTTACTTTCATGACTAATGGGAGAGGGAAAAATGAGTTTCTTGAGGTAGTATATCATTTTAAGATCATACTTATCTCTTAGCTTCATCCATCAAACTGAACTCTCCTTTTGAACAATTTTTACACCATTGAGCTTGGAGTTCCCAGAAGGAAAGAACAAAAGCTGTGTTCTCTACTCTTGATTTGAACCAGACACAACTTACTTTAAAAACACTGTCTTTTAGTTACCCTCCCTTGGAATAATCTCAGGATGTCCCGATTCTACACAAAAGTAAGTTGTGTTGTGAAACCCGCTCTTGGTTTTGTGCTTTGTACTGTCTTGGTGTGCTTATCCAGGATTTATTATAGACATAGATTATACTTTTGTGTGGACCGTCTTCTTACTCTGTATAGTCAAAGCTTGCTAGCTGAAGAGAATGCTACACAGGGAACCCACACATAGGACAAATTTGGGATGGGATCTTCTCCACAAGCCATGATAAAGCAAAGCATGTTAAAATCATACAGTTACCATTAATGCTGTGTGTTTCCCTCATGTAAACGCATGGTACACACATACCACGTCTGTATTAATATTATCTACTACTATCATTACCTTATTATTAATACTGCCATTATAAGCTTACATGTGAAAGCCATTGCAGAACATCCTCTCCATCTTATTGCTTGAGACAGGATCTCTCCTTGAACCAGAAACTCACCATTTTGGGTAGGCTGTCTGGATATTGAGCTCTCAGAATCCATCTGGTCTGCTCTACCAGCACTGAAGTTGCAGTCATATTTAAGTGTAGACATTCCTAGCTCTTATGTGGGTTTTAGGGATTCAAAATCAGATCCTCATGCTTGCAGAGGAAACCCTTTTATCCACTGAACCATCTCTCCAAACCTTAATGTTAGTATTTAAATTAGAATGTGAGAGTCAGGTAAGGCACAGAATTCTAAGCTCACCTCCAGTCTTGGCGCAGGCTTAGAAAATGTGGAGATCATAGAACTTTTAAAAGGCACAAGCTAGAGACCTTTAGTCAATTTTCATTAAATATAAAGAACAAAAGACTCACCTGACACTGGATTTATATTTAGCCACATTGCCTTCCTTCCTGGCTAATTATAAACCTACAGCTTAATTAATGTTGTAGTTAATTACCATAATCTAAACAATCACAAATTGTGGTATTAGCTTTGCTGAATTTTACATAATTTATGATCATCTTGAAGACTTGATAATCAATAATTTGCTTTTTTAAAGATGTATTTTATTTATAATTTTGTATATGTATGTGTATCTGTGTATGCATATGTGCATGTGTGAGTGCCCACAGAGGACAGAAAAGGGCTTTGGATGTTTAGGAGATGGGTTTGAGTTGTTTGTGAGCCACTCAATGCAAGCTGAGTATTCAACTCATATCCTTCACAAAAGTAGCAACCACTCTTGACTGCTGAGTTGTTTCTCAGTCCTGGGTATTAATTCTCTTCCTGAGTAGTTCTACTGCAACATTTGTCATTACACTCTATGACTGTGGACTGATAGAGCAGTTGGCTTACTATTTCATATTAATATTTTCCTAAGCTCGAAGAACATGCTATATTAGTCCTCAACTTTTCTTGTCCTAGCCCAAATAATTCTGCATTCCTTGATTTCTTTCTCCTAGGTGTTTTCCTTTCTATAACAGTCCATAAAGATATATACTCAAAAAAACTTCACAATCATACATGTTATGTCATATATATATTATGCTCTTTTCTCTCCTTTTCTTGGTGGTAGGAATGAGAGTAAGAATCTCTTCCATAAGCCATGATAAAGCAGAGCAAGTAGAGTTCATACTGTTCCCATTAATGTTGTTTGTTCACATCAGAGTTTATCTTTTGCTCAAGACATCCCATAGAATATCTCTTCTCAAATCCAGACTTCATATTTATGTCAATCAGTTTACACCATGGAAAACAGACCAGCTCACATCATATTAATTTCTTAAGCACCCAGGAAGCCAGGCAATAAAGACTTGTTTTTATAGAAGAACCTTGTGTAAGCAATTAGCAATCAAGCCTTCTACACATAAACACATTATAATTAACTGTTTAACAGTGGAAGCTTACTTTTCAATATTTTCCTTTTGAGTGCAGTCAAGGTGAATTACTTGATTTTTCCATCACTAAATGCTGCAACAGCTTGGTCCTTTGTAACTCTCCCGTCTCTACATATTTTCCTATACCCTCTACATTTGACAGTAAAACTGCCAAGTCCCATTATTTCCAACTGGCAGCAATTTAATACATAGTTGAGTCAGTTATTTAACTAAATAAATTGCTTAAAGTTAACTCTATTTGTAAGACCACAAGGTGTTTCTAGAGTGGGCTGCCCTTTTATATCATAAACCTGGATTAGGTTTACAACCCCATTTCCCCTCAGCAGTTTATAAATCAAACAAAGAATGTAGAACAATGCATAAAAATCCCTGTGAAACCACCCTCAGAGTTTCTGTTAATGAGAAAAGCATACTCGGAGCTGGATGTACTTTGTACACTGGAAAATAAGAATGTTTAAATAACTGGGTTTTGAAGGGTTCCTCAAGCTCCTTTCAGTGTGAATCTAGAATTTTGTGAAGCCACTGCCATCCGTTCAGCGCTTTGCACATAAAAATGGCAGGACATGCTAAATAGCTTTGAACTGGCCTTTCACCCCTTTTGCTCGTATTCATTAACACTGAACCTGACAAATGATCTTAGAAGCATGTAGGAGAATACTGACTTCCATATGATGTCTCTCTATAGGTGCCCATTAACATAAATGAACAAATTTACAGACTTACACAGCATACAGTGCCCCAGATGAGAACTGGTAATCTGGCCTGGCCATGACATTTCTTCCATTTCAATCAATTGGGCATAGGGTTGAGACATATTAAATGAATCTTCTGCTTTTACAAATGATATGTTTGAAGGACAAGGGGGAAAGTAATGATTGTGGCATTTCTCTAAGTCTCTAGTGACTTTTCTGCAAGTGGTCATACTTGGATTTCATGATTTTAAAATATGTGTTTATATAGGAAAAATGTTGCAATGGATATATGCATAGACTAAACATCATAGGTTAGAAATCCATATCATACTTAACTCTACATAGGTTTGTTTAGATTTAGAACTCTAATGACTGTTTGAAGGAATTACTAATATTTGCCAAGTGATATCTTTAGTCTATGATGATGAGCTGATCCTTTCTGCATAATCTGTTTTATTAGAGGTCAGAGAATAAATAGTAGAGAGGCCTGGCTAACAAGGTATTTTCACTCCTCCATGTGTGTGTTACTGGGAAGATCATCTACAATATTGCCTTTTTCTTCAGAGGGACATTTTATAGCCATTTATTCTTGCATATAAGATATTGCAGAACTGAGAATATTAATGGTAGACTGATCCCATCTCTACTCACCAGGGATAGCAAGTCAACCTATGGCTTCCTCCACTTTCCTGGCTTCCACCTCACTTCCCTTTCTTGTGCCACTTCATATAGGAAACAGAATAGTGTCTAAAAGACGGAATTAAGATCTGAACAGGTTATTTCTTAAGTTAACTTGAACTTTAGACATCAAGTATCTCAAGAAACAAAGACTGCGCGCACACACACACACACAAATGGTGAAGAATACTCAGGAAAAATTCCTCAAGGTAATAAAGCCTGCAGGAGTCCATTATTTCCTAGACTGGTGTCCACATCTCTGTTCTATAGCAAACCCTGGTCCCTGTAATCTCTTTCTTAAGTAAGCCCAAAGAAATAATGAAAATTGAATGGTGAGATTGAAACAAAATATCAAATAAGCTGTTTAAATTCAGCTTTAATGATGGAAAGTGACCATATTTGAGCAAATATCAAGAAAGCAGAGAAACATCGACAACTAAAGCAAAGTAGAGAGTCTGCAGACCAAAGACCAATGTCTTTGAAGACAGAACCAATGTTTATTTGGGGGGGAGGGGATAAAAGGAACGTAAAAACAAGATTAATGAGGAAAGTGTACAAAATTTTAAAAACTAGGCTAATTAATGATCTAAACTTTCCAGTGAATTAATATTCATCAAACTGTCACAAAGCCAAACAGGAAAGTCCAAGGTCAATCCTCCTTTGCCTGCCTTTGACACTTCATGGAGAGTGAAAGTACAAAACTCAGAAATCATGAACCCTTGAAGTGTAGGCACTCTAAGGAACCTGTGAAGTGTTTACTCTACGAAAAGCTTGAGAGTGGTGCTAACACAGACAAACAGGAGCAAGAACAAATAATATCCAACCCCATAAAACACTGATGTCAATATGAGAAGTTCCACCTTTGAATCATGCAGTTGCCTTGAGAAAGTGATGTTTGCAAAAGACATCAAGTGTCACATAAAATAGTTCACGCTAAATAAGGAAGGCTAAATTTAAATGATTGTGCACATTGCATTAGAAGCACAGATTAACTGTGGATCTCAGGCACCTGTGTTACAGTCTCATTGCTAAAGTAAATTATGCCTGAAAGGTATAATATTCATATAGTGGTTTTGATCCCCTAAAAAGATACGTGAGAAATGTCTCCAGGAGCTACAATGAAAGTGGCTATACCTTGCTTCTGAGCCTCATTGTGCACCTCTCTCTCTTTCCCTTGGAGTTATCTGTTGTAGCTAACCTGTTACACAACTGTCCATCATCAACTATGTTGTCCCTTGATCTTCTGTTTGGATTTGCAATCATATGTTAATTGTTCTGAACTCTCCATGTTTATGGTCCTTCTGGATCCACAGACTGTAGACCCCTTAACATTAGCATTTCCATAGGGTTTTTTTTTTTTTGTATTTCTATTCTAATTTGCTGATCACACCATTTGTGGGTATTGGCCTTGTAAAAGTCAGAATCTTCTAATTTATGGCAGTAAGTCTTCCACCATCATTGTTAAATGGCTGGCTTTCTGTGTGCTGACTGCTCTGGTGCAGAATATTTTGGGATTGGTACTGTCCCTTGCATAAAGCAGGAGACTGTAATTAATACCAGTTGCATCATATTTGACAGTATACAATTTTTCCTTCCCACCTTGTGATTTTGGTTTATATTTTTGCCATTTACCTTTTTGAATTATTACATAAACTTCTTATTGTCTTTTTTTCCTTTATTTTTTATTTCTTCAAGTTACATCTCAATCTTTTTTTTTGTTTTTTGTTTTTTTAGTTTAAGGTATTTATTTTTCCCCCCAACAGCTCTCCCTTTCAGTCCAAATAATGGTTCTTTTTCTTATAACTATAAATACAATACAAAACAACAGAAATAAATAGGCCACGATTATAAGAGTTATATGGCTTAGCATACATTCCCAATGTCCAGTCCATATGTATTTGGCACCTGACTTTAACATTCTACTATCTAACCATCTCCATGAGTTTAAAGTTCTATATCTAACTCAGCTTTCATACTAACTTGCCTCATAATTTTAAAAATATCTTCTTAGATCCAGAACACCTCAATCTTTTTTTTTTTAATTGAGAACAATCTGCTAATAATTGAGCCAAACTTGACTCTGAAATCAACCACTAGAATAGAACAATAGCCCTGTTTGCTGTGGGCTTAAAATCTAGGGTGTTGGATGAAAACTCCATGTAAAATCATATATAACCCTGTATGAAATGGAAATCAGTTTCCATTTAACAGGTTCTTAGCATTTTAATTTCATGGCCAGGATATATCACTTTACTGGGCCATATGCTGCAGGAGTCTCAATGCTAAGAGAAGGAAGTTTGCTTTGAAAGGTGATGTTCATTTTGAAAAAGGTTTGATTTTTGTTTTATTGTTTATTTGTCTCTGTGATCACTTGTGTGGCATGTTTTGATTTAATTGTGTCAAGAATTTCTTTTTTTTCTAATGTCTGCCTAAGGGCAGTGGATATGGGTTCAGTGAGAGGTATAAACAGAAAAATAGTCAATTCAGAGCAATTTTTTATAACTACCCTTCAGGAAAGAGTTGAAAGAATGTTTGTGGCAATAGTATCATTCACATGCCAGAAATGACATCCATTATAGAAGTAAATACTCCATACCTTGTAGTACTAATTAATGGAAGACATAAACTATCCAAACACACCTAGATTCTGCAATACTGAAAACATCCAACTATTAAGACCTCAAGGGTCTTTACAAATGAGACTTTCATGATTCATTGCAGAGCCACATAAACATAATCCTACCTCTACTGCATGCCAGACTCTTATCCATAATTGTTGCTACAATAAGAAGTTTTTTTTTTTCTGTTTTTGTATTTTGCCCTCTTGTCCATTGATAGTAATGATTCAGAGTTTGTATTCTTGCTTCTTACTTGGGATTTGTGTGTGTGTGTTAAATTTTGAGTTATTTGCTAGGTTGAAGAAAGATGTTTTTTGAGTAAAAAACCATGGATCTTTAATTATTGTTTACTATGGGCCTAGTACTGTGCTTGGTAGTTTAACATATCTTCTGAAGCCATCATAGTGACTCTTGTTTTACAATGATAAGAGTTTTAAAGCATTTCTGCATTCAGTAGGGTACTTGTAAATATTAATGAATGTTTCAGGAAGTCATACTTATTCATTTTCACTTACCACTTGTGTTTACCAAATTGGTGACATTGGCAGTGTAGCATAAAAGAGTAACACTGCCAAGGTGAGATTAATTAAGTTTTAAATCTATATCTTTGCTCTCACTAGTAACAGGCTTCAATTGCTGTGCCAATAAGTTTCAACTAGCCTCCTTCTCAAAATTTGGAGTACACATACAAATACTAAGATACCCTACAACAATATCCATGCAGTGGTTCTCAACTGTTTCTCAGGGACCCTGAGGTTTCTGGAGAACTTTTCATGGTGCCTGTAAAAGGGGACACATGTATATAATAATGTTAAGATGTTACTTGTTTTTTTTTTTTTTTTTTTTTTTTTTACTTCATTTTCTTGTGAGTATACAGAGAACCTTCCCAGATGGTGTATGACTTCCAGGTGTTTGCCACGGGAGAGCAAATAGGTGTTTTTGTTGGTGTATTTTTGTGTTTAATGGACAATGGTAAAGTATTAGCTTAAGAGTATAAATATATGCATGGCTTTAGAAATTAACTCTTTATTCTCAGTCACTTCTGACAGTTAATTTTGTTCATTCATTTTATAATCAAGATAACATTATTGTTATTATATGCTATGGTTGAAATATCATCTGAGTCTGTACAGTGACAACAGAGACATAAGAAATTAAGTGCACTTTGTGACTTGCCCAGTAAATAACAATACAACATTGTTGTATTTTTAATAGAGTATTTTATAATTAATACTTTTCTAAACTTGTTTTTGTTTTGTTCTGTTGGTTTTTCAAGACAGGGTTTCTCTGTGTAATGAGCCTGGCTGTCCTGGGCTCACTTTTTAGACCAGGCTAACCTTGAACTCACAGAGAGCTGCCTGCCTCTGCCTCTCGAGTGCTGGGATTAAAGGCGTGCGCCACCATGTCCGGTTCTAAACTTTTTAATACTAATACTTGTTCTAAAGTTTCTAATTGGCAATTCGAGATGTTGATCACACAGTCAGCAACAGGAAGCAAATTCTTTTATATAGGATAGGGGTTTTAGATATAGCATGCTTGCACGGTGACCAGTTTATAACATTGTACTTGGATGGATCTTGTTCATTTTGATCCAGAAAAGCTAACTAGGTCAGGAGATAGATGTGTCAATTAACTTAATACTGGCTAATTATTTCATAATGTACATTAGAACTTGTTACCTACTTTAGGTATATATCAATGTTGCCAAATAAGCATTAATAAAAATAGATCTTTACAAATGAGACTTACATTCTTTTTTGAAGGAGTTTACACACCCTTGGTGGATGAGTTCCTATCCTTTTGAGAATGAATTTATACCCTTTTTAATTGCCTAAAGATAAAGTTATAATTTTTTCTTTCTTTCTTTCTTTCTTTCTTTCTTTCTCTCTCTCTCTCTCTCTCTCTCTCTCTCTCTCTCTCTCTCTCTCTCT
>CAJQZJ010032236.1:1078695-1092919 GCA_907164525.1 Lophiomys imhausi
GCTAGTCTTCTATAGAGTACAGGTTCTCTATAGAGTATTGGTCCTCTTATAGAACCCTCTTGTATTTTGTAAAAGACATCACATCTTTAAGGAGAAGCAGGTCATGCCATTTTTGTGGTGATGAGTAAAAGTAACAGAAACTGATTCTGCAACTCAGAAAAATAAAGGAACATAAAAGTAAAGACCAGAAGTTAACTGGAAGATTATGAGATTTAGTACAACTTAGATGTCCTCTGTGTATAAAAATCAGCCCCACAGTACCAGGTCACAGATCCACCCTGAGTGGCTAGTGGAGACTGAGTATGAGCACCTCACACTGAGCTTCAGAAGAGACCCGCCTTGTGCTACGATGAAAAGTAAGAGAGCAAGTCTGCCCCCTGATGCCAAAGAGACCGTGTGTGATGATACTTCACAAACCTTCCAAGGATCATAAGAACTCTTGCCCAGTCTGAATGACACTCACTGGGAATTTTTATGGCAGCTGTGCAGTTGGTGATCCTAATGTTATACAGATTTCATAAGTTTCACATCAGTTCTAGATGGTTAGACTTTACCCAGGTGTCTAGTTTGTTAGCTCTAAACATTGCATCTTAGATCTTGTAAAGATGCTTCAAGCCTTTCCTTATGGTTACGAAGATCTTTAAAAACTTGAAAAGCAAACAGTTTGCTTTGAGAGCCCAAGGGATGGCATTTACAACTTCTATATCCATAATGCATTTCTAAAGGTAGAAGCAATTGCAGAAATGACAAGTGCAGCATTCTAAATGGAAAATATTGCTCTATCATTCATCTCTTGATTCTTCTCAATTAGGACAGCTATGTGTTTTCATGGCTAACAGCTAATTGCATAGGACCAAAAGTAAGCTATAAGCATATAATTTTCCCTTACCAAATTAAGCATCATGCATTTGATGTGTTAATGAATCCTAAGAAATAACATTGATTAGTTACAACAAAGTAAAACAAGTATCCATGTAGAACTAGTCTATTAATAATTTAATATCTTATGGGCAGTATTTGAAAAATCATAGTCGTATTAAGTCTGTTAAAGACTACATTTTAAGAAGACTTTTAAAAATACAGCTTCAGAGACATTGAATTTGGAAAAGAGAAGCACTAATGAAATCATATGACTGTTTTGCAGTGTCCTCTCCAAACACCTTCAGCTAAGAATGAAGGACCACTACCTGGTGGCCAGTCTTCACTTAGTAGTTTTTATTTGGTGACCATTAAGGTGCCATATGAACTCAGTCCTTGTAGCAGCCCTTTATATAAGTATTCACTGTCTGACCTCATTCTGACATGAGACAGCTGTAGAGGAGGGTATGGAGTGTCTTGTCCATGGATACGAAGGCAGTAAGCAGTGACTTGGGATTTTAGCCTACACTGTAATGCTGGTGGACTCCACTTTCTTAACCTCTTTGGTAACCAAATTTTTATTAGAGGATACAAATGACTAAAAAAGGCTAGCATGCCATGAATTTCTCTGATTTGTAGAAACCCAGACTCAATAGGATCGAGCAAGCTATTTTCTAGTTACCTCAAATGTATGTTAGTAGGTCAGTACTGTTCATTGCAAACAGTCTGAGGGTTTACAATAGCATCTGATGAAGACATGGGATGAAAATAGTTATAAATGGGGTGGGTGTGATGGCTAAGATGATGAAGATGATTGCTAAGGATGAAGACACCACCCTTTAACTCAAAAATATCTTCTCTGTTTTCTAATTGAAAATTTTTTTCATACACTATATTCATACATCATGCTCCTCCCCAACTCCTTCCAGACCCTCCTTCCTCCCACCCACCCAAGTTCATGCTTTCCTTCTGTCTCCATTTAGAGAACAAACAGGCAAGTAAAGAAACAAACTCCAAAAATGAAAAAATACAAGAATCTCTCTCTCTGTTTCCATCTCTTCCTTCCTCCCTCCCTCCCTCCCTCCCTCCCTCTCTCCCTCTCTCTCACACACACACACATACACATACACACACCACAAAATTTGGAAAAAATAGTCAAGCAAAACACAAATAAGACAAAAACAATACCCAAACAAAGCAAGATGAAACAAAAAGTTTATAGGAAAATCATTGAGCTCATTTTGTGTTAGCCATTTACTGCTGGTCACTGGGCCTCACTTTAAATGTGGTTAATATACCAGTGAGACTCTACTGGAGAAAGCTACATTTTCCTTTGGAAGTGGTTATCAGTGACAGATAGATTCTGAATTACAGGTAGGAGCCTCATGTTCACTTCCCCGTCTATCTGAGCACTGGGACCCTGTCTGACTTTCACCTATGCAGGCCAGTGCATGCTGCCATGGTCTCTGTGCACTCGTACTGACATCAGCCCTGTTGTGTCTGGAAGGCCTCCTTTCAATGGCGCCATCCATTCCCTCTGGCTCTTAACAATCTTTCTTCTTCTCTTCCACATAGCAGCCTGAGTCCTGAGGAGAGAGGTTTGATAACGACGTCCCATTTAGGATTGAGTGTTCTTAAATCTCTCACACTTAACTCAGTTTTACAACTGAATTCCTTGTGAAGCTACTTTTTACTGTAGAAAATCCATGACAAAAAATATAAAATTAAAAGTTATGTAAGTGTGCCTAAGTGATATTTACTCAATAATCTTCCTCTTTCCTATAGTTCATAAGACTAAGGATTTATTTTACTTGCATTGATATGCATATTTCAATAGTAAGTATATATTTATGACTGGATGTATAATTTGAATATTTAATATATTTATAAGAATAGATAAGATTGTTACTACAAAAGCCCTTTCATTGAAGACAATTGGTATTCAACTTTAAATAATCTTTATTTTCAGTGATATAATCCTTCAGTTTCTGACATGGACTATTTAGAATTATAACAACCCAGGATGTCTACCAGTCTTCAACTCCACCCTTAGCAATTTATATAAATGTTAATATACAACTTTAGATGTTAAGTAATATGCAAACCACTCTGTACACAAGGAAAATGAAGCTCAGTGAAAGAAACTGACTTGTCTATTGTTATGTTTGTCGATCCTGAACCATTTCCTTTCAAGTATGTAACAAATGATTAAATATATTGTTGTCACATATTTCAGTGGCCTTCAATGAAATCATAAAATTTGATTTTTAATGTCAAACAGTATTTACTGTGATAAAAACAAATGGAGATTATTTGTGAGTGATCATTGATGATCTGGTAAAATTATATTCTCTAGCAAGGAACAATATTTGAGTAGTTTTATTCCCATTCTGGTCCAGTGACTAGAGTCTGTATAACTATGCTCTATTGTTATCTTTTCTAGATTCTATCCATAGATAAGAATGGTAGATTCTGTCTACTGTTTTAATTGAGGTAGCTCAAAAGTACATTGTTTGCAAAAATTACGTCCTTTTGAAGTTATATTAGTATTTTTAGCGTTTTAAAAATAATATTTTAAACTGCTCCCCATGAATATTTCCCTCCAAACCTAGAAATATAGGATACACTTTAGTACAGCTATTCTATGCACAGACACTATTTGTCTTATTGGTTTGAGTCTGTCAGCAGGTGATGTGACATGCTGTGTTAGAGGGCTAATGTTTTCCTTGTGGGTGGAGACCCAGCTAGCTCTGATTGGAGTTGTGGGTGTGGAGTAGCTTGCTTGGCCTTCTGTGAATGTTGATAACTTTAACATTGACAAATGATCACATTATCGTTAATCGGGGTTTTTGGTATGAAGACCTGCATATTCATCATGCAGACACAGGCTTGAAACTTGAAGCATTCCAAAATAATCATATATATCAGGTTTAGAGGAGGGCAGAAATGACATGGATATATGGACAGTAAATTTAAATTACCCTTCTAACTTGAAAACCCTTTCATTGATTTGGAAAGAAGACCACAAACTCATCTACTTATTCATGAGCTGAAGTAAAATAACAAGAGTGGGAGAAAAGGAATACCCTTCTCCCCCACTTCCCAAGCCTGGCTAGGTAGAATTTGTCATGAATATTCCCTCCTCTCTCTGTCTGTCTGTCTTTCTGTCTCACTCTATGTCTCTCTTTGTCTCTCTGTCTCTGCCTCTCTCTCTTCCTTTCTTTCTCCCATGCTAGAAATTGAATCCTGTATTTAACATTCTAGGATTCTAGGCAAGTATTCTACCACAAAAGTGTATTTCCAGCCCAGACCAGAATTCATACTTTTTAAAGGGAAAATTCTTCTTATCCCAGTGAGGTGATTTGAATAGGGATAGCCCCCATTGACTCATGTCTTTGAATATTTGGTACACAGGGAATGATACTATTAAGAGATCTGTTCTTGTTGGAGGAAGTGAGTCACTGTGAGGCTGGGCTTTGATGTCTCCTATGCTTAAACTATGCCCAGCGTGGCACATGGTCTCTCCCTGGTGTCATGTTTCCCACCATAATGGTGATGGGCTAAATCTCTGAAATTGTAAGCTAGCCCCCCAATTACATGGTCATGGTGTCTCAACACAACAATAAAACCCTAATTAAGATGTCTGGTGATTTTTATTACTTATTGTACACATAAGTAGACAGTAGATATACTTTACATATACAGATATAGGCTTTGTTCAATGACCAAAACAGATAATTAGGTGACAGCTAGCTTATTGATGTCCAAAGGCATTGATGCCTCTGGTGCACTTAGAGCATTTAGAGATGGTGCAGATGAAGATGAAGACTTAATTGCTTGTGCTCTCGTTCTAGAGTTACTATGAAGACTCTCAGGATGAGGTGTTGGACACATCCTCATTTCAAAAGGATACTTGAGCAAGTTAATGTGTAAACATCAATGCCAGCATGTAGTAAGGACTTTATTTTACTCTCCTTTTGTTAATCATTCTTGAAGAGTTATTCAGAATAAGGTTGCATCCCTAGATCTGATGCTCAACCAACTAAGATCTTCCATGATGTAGGCACTTATCTTGAATTATTTGACTTTCTGAAACCTGTTCTTTAAGATGAGGTGACTTTATTGGGAAGAAAAATAATCATGTAGTATATAATTTCCTGCTATTGAGAATTTTTTTAAAAATGTACTAAAATATTGGCCGATAGGCACCATGTCATAGGCACATTACTAAATATTGTAACTTAATGGTTTCCAACACCTGCATAGATTAAATCTGTCATCTAGTTATAAGTTGGAATGTCTCAGGGGGAAGACGCTTGCTCTTTGGTTAAACAACCATTTTCACAGAATAGGCAGATAAGGTCACCATATGAATACTTAGAAGTTGGAGATTATTATAGCTAATATTTATTATTAGCTTGAGAACGTTTTGAATCACCATAGAAATGAATTTCTGTGCAAGTCCTTGGGAGATGTGCTAGATTATGTTAATTAAGATATGAAGACCCAATCTGAGTATAAGCAGCATCAATCCATGGTGTACCAGGCTGTTTATAAAAGGAAAGGAAGCTGACCATAAGGACTCATGTCCATCTGCCTAATGACTGCAGATGCAATGTGACCCGCTGCCTCCAGCACCTGCTACAATGATTTCTTAGCTGTGACAAACTACCCCGGAACTGTGAATCAAAACAAAACCTTCTTTAAGTTGCTATGGTAAGGTACTTTATTGAAGAAGTGAAATGAATAATACAGAGATAAGGATTATATTCAAAGGGAAGTAAATGGACTGGCAGGCCATCTCATACTGCCACAATGGAAACAGAGCATTTTGTGTATGCATACACATGGCATGTGTAACAGCTGAACTTGCGTGAATGTTATGGCCAGAAGTCAATGGCAGGTTTCTTCTTGTTTGCTCTTTATTTTTTGAGCTAGGGCCTCTTACTTGAATCTGGAGATTAACAATTATGCTAGACTGTCTGATCAGCAAGCTCTAAGGATCTGTTTCTGCTTCCCCAGTGTTTGTACCACACGTGTGCTGGCATGCCTAACTTTCCACATGTTTTCTGGGGTTCTGGTCTGTAGGCTTGCATGGCAAGCACTTTATGAACTGTGGTATCTCCTGAGCCCTACAAGCCCATGAAGAGCTTTGTGAATTATTGAAGTTTATGAAGGAATAAAACAAAACACTGAAATTTCTATCTCCATGGATGTAACATTATGAGATGCCATGCATAGAGGACTTTATGTAGTACCTTTCAACAGCACCATTCCAATGCAAGGGAGCACACCCAGGAGGCAAAACAGGCACCATTGCTCTGTCTTCGTGGTGTTTAGGGTCTACAGTGCAAGTTGATTCTGAAATACACCACTGACAGGGATAAGAATGAAGCAAAAGAGGATGGAGGTTTATACACCTGTGTGCCATCTGTAGTCTTTCGTTATCATTGTAAACACTGTAGCATAAGGTATATTCCCTGGGCAGTAATTCTCTGGTGGTGGCATCCTCCATGTGTCTTGAAAGTTCAAAGTCTGAGTAGGGCATCTGGGTCTTTGACGATAGCCTCTCTTCCATAGATTGTATATCTCAAGCACCATAGGGAAGGGACCGCCATGCTCCCTAGTTAGGGTGCTACTTTCTTTCACTCAGTACAATCAATCTGTGGTGATTTTTTTTCTTAGTCTAAAAATGTTGTATTTGTAAAAGCATAAATTCTAGGTCTAATGCACCAGGGTTTTCATTCCCACATCTATCAAACAGTTTCAATCACTTGTCACTCAGGTAACAAAGCCAGAAGCCAAACATTTGCCCAGGGTAGGAACAGACTGAATGGATTTGTCTGTCCAATGGGTCTTAATCTGTTTTCAGTCAACTACCAACCACAGAATGAGTGACTCAGTGTTCACTGTGTTTTGCTTTGGAATGAAAAAATGGAGGAGAAATCATTGAGATATAATCATATTATTGGAAAGGGTGCAAGCTGTTAAACTGACAGAGAACTTCATAGCCAGAAGATGCTTATTAATTTAGATAAATGATTAGACAACTGAACTTAAGACTGGATTTCTTCTTGCCATGGGAACCCTCTTTTAAGGGTCTAAGTAGTACTCTGAAGACTTATCAATGGAAATTAAGTTTTGAATGCCATTTTTCTTAGGAAAAATTAAATAGAAAAATAAAAATTAGTGACATAAACTTGGTGAGTCTGAATTCTCTGTGGGGTGGTGGTTTAATTCCAATCTGCTGACCACTGCTTCCCATGCCAAGGGTGTCACTCTCTTTTCTTTATTTTTTATTTTTATATATTTATTTTTTACTTCAGGTTACATCTCCATCTCAGTGTCCTCTTTCCACCCCTCCCAGTCACGCCCTCCCACCCTCTACCCCCTATCCCATCCATCCCACTCCTCTGGAGTAGAGTGTCCCTACATAATAGTCCCCCACCCCAGTTCAGCAGTCATATGAGGGCCAAGAGCCTCCTCATACACTGGGGGCCTACAAGGCAGCACCACTAGGACAAAGTGTATCATTTACAGGAAACCAAGTCGATGGGATTTTAACTTTCAGTTATTTCACATTTTTTAAAAAATTTGTGGATGTTTAATTTTCATAGCCAATCTCTTTAATTTTGATTTTTATGATTTCTCTTAGTAAGTTGGTTAAAATTCTTTTTGAATCCTAGGCATAATTTTTTAAGAAGTAATTTCCATATTGTACTATTATTTTCATTTCATCTGTGGTGAATTAGTTTCCCAACCACAGGTCTTGCTGGCTATGGCTTCCCTCCCTCTTTTGCAGCCATCTTTTCCATGTGCTTTTGCCCCTCCCTTTTCCCCTCTGCACACTTCTTCTGTGGTTCCCTCCTTATGTCCTCCAAGTCAATTGCAAGTCTTACACTATTAGCTTGGTGCTGATATCGTTCTGCAGCCATATCTGGTACTTCTTAGATTTTTGTAAGTTGGTAAGTTAAGTGAGGTTTAGGCTACAAGCTTCTGATGGCTCTCTTACTTCATGTCAAATGGGGACCTCAGCTACAATCTGAAGACTTATTCATATTCAAAAGCTTCTTGATTAGCAGTTTGGGAATATCCAAAGAAGAGTGGACATAGGAGGTCTTGTAAGTTTTAGTTCTCTTGGGTCCCTACCTTCTTGGGTACAATTTTGTTCCTATATTCTTTTAGGATGCCTTTCAAGATAGTCTTGCAATCTCTGTCTCTCTCTGTCTCTCTCTCTCTCTCTCTCTCTCTCTCTCTAGATGTGTGTGTGCGTGTGTGTGTAAATGTTTCATCTCAGGATAGACAGATAGATAGATAGATAGATAAATAGATAGATAGATAGATAGATGATAGATATTCTATTTTAGATGATATACATGCACATATAATACAGTCAAGGTGTCAGGGTATATATTATGGATGAAGTGTAGTACAGAGGACTAAGTTCTCTGGGTATAGAAAGCAAATTCAGCCTCCTTCTGAGTACTCTCTTAGGCCAATGACAATGGCAGAATGGGCAACTTTTCTTGTCTCTGTACCGCTGCAGAATTGAATTAAGTTAGTTCTCAATCTTGAGATTTTAGGAACTACTGAGGTCAGGTGGTTCACCAAATATCTACACATTAGCAGCAGACTCGGTGAAGTGGTCTTCACGTCACTTAGTTTGAACCATAAAGGTTAGGAACAAGTGTGTATATCAAACAATGATGTGGTCAAGGTTTGTTCATGGGCTTCAACCTTAACAAGAAGCTTGAAAATACTTATAAAATAGCTGAAACTAAAACTTTGGGTTTATTTAAAATATTAGACCTAATAAAGATTAATAAGCAGTGTCCACATTAGCTTTATTAGTGACAAGTAGTGACTCAGAAGCACCGAGATAAGGACAATCAGCTCAATCAGCTGAACCCAAGATGTGCTATTCTATCTGTTTTAATCTGAAGTTATAGAGTTCTCTGGGTATAGAAAAGCAGGCAAGTAATAGGAAAAGATAGGAGAAGGAGAAGGACCAAGAGTCTTGAAGGAGAGTGGCTGCAGTGGGAGAAATTATCCCAGAAAACAAGGAACTGAGAGGGTTACCTAGAATAGGAAGAAAAATGAGACAGGAAGCTAAGGACATGAAATCAGAATGGGGCAAATGAATCGTCCTTCCCTTGTCATGAATGGAGTATGCAGTATGAGCTATAACTCGCTGCTCACACTCTTACATTTTCAAGAGACAGTGTCCCACCAAAGGGTCTACCTGCTTTCCATATAGCCAGGTGGATCAGTCCCTGATAAGCTCTTTTTCTCCCTGTTTCCCAAAGTCTCAAACCAATTCATTCTCCTAGGAATAGAAATTATGGAATGGAAGAGGAAGACAATAACCTGGAAAAAAAGAAAGGAGAGAAAGGGCAAATTTTCCTTTTGTTTGCAAATGTAGTGTATTAATTGCCTTCCTGGGAGACTTTCTGGACAGACCCTCTAGTAAACAAATTAGATATAAAGCGAAGGAGAGGGCACCAAGGTCACCGTGGTGAGGGCACATCAAGTGACAGGCGCTGGGCCCCCCGATGCATGGCTTGCAGAGCAGATGTTCACAAGGATGCAGTGATTATTGAACTGGTAATAAAAAAGCATCAGCTTACATGCAGCCACGATGGATGCTGGTAATTATAAGGCATCCCCTGGGAGGAAAATGACACAAGTCAGCCACAACTCCACAATCACCAGGGTATAATTAAAGCTCCAGTAACAGTTGTTAATAGGGTGCAAATAAAACGGGGGGAAATTTGAAACCCCCCCCAACACACACATCTTTTTTTTCCCTTTCTTTAAGAGACGGCAAAGGGCAATGTAATTATAGGGACAGTAGATTTTATAATTTTTCTTTGCATCATAAAACAAAGGGTTGGGCAATTTAGGTAGACCTATATATTTGAGGTACAGAAACTAAGAGATACCTAGAATTATTTATATTTATATATGTTTATATATATATATATACACACACACATACTAAAGGGAAAGTGTGTTTGCTCTTTGAATATGTAGTATGTGGGGGAGAACAGATTTTTAAACAGAATGTTTATATTCTAATTTTCAAAATGGTAGAAATACAAATATGTAAAGAAAACGGAATGCATGTAAATATTTGGCCATTTCATCCTTTCCGGAAGATCTGTAGTGGTATAATGTGCCAAGCTATATGATACTGTTGGTTTAAATGATTTAGATATTGTTAAATAAAGTCAGCAAATGACTTACAGTGTTGAAAGTCTCACTTTTTCACAGAATGCTGCCAGCCACTCCCTAACCTAAAACATCAAACAAAACACAGCTTGTTTTCTGAGGGCTAACGCATGGGATCTATTTGCCAGAACAGAGTCAAAGAAAAATACATCTACACCCATTGCAACCCAGTTGTTTGGGCGATTGGGCAACTAACTATGCATCTGCATGTGCATTACCAATTAGGCCCACATAAAGATCCGTTTTAAGAGGCACTTGGGTAGTGGGATAAGAAGAAAAGAAATGTGTTAAGTCCCTAAGTAACCACTTTTCCATTTGTGGAATTTGGAAAGATTGGATTTAAAAGGCTGACAAATGCAGAAAACACATGATCTACCCCTGGACTAAAGTTGATATTAGAAGTTCATGAATGCCCACACATGTCATGTTTCAATAAAGTGTAGAACTGAGAACAAAGGGAATGGCGAATCAGTAGAACTTCCACTTTGGGGTTTCAACATGATTGCAATTAGCTACCACAAAGATTTCTCTTATTTTCTTTGAGTATTTGGAGAGCTGGCCAATTAAACTATAACTGAGTACTGATGTATTTGGTATGTTCTCAGAATGAAACACATTTGGAATAGAATGCATGAAGAATGAATTATATTTCAAGTAGGAGGATTCTTAGTTCTGGGAACAACCCAAGAGGTTCCAACTCACATCACCCTGCATTTTACTGCATATGATATTCAATAACCACACTGACAACTGCTAAAACACAGTGTCTGTCCTGGGACAAGACACAGGAGAAGTGAGGTAACAAAAAAAAGATGAGGTCTCGGGCTGAGAGAAAAAACAAGAAAAAAACTTCATGATACCTTTCTCTTATTCTAATAAGTTTTCAGAGGCAAAAGATACAGTATCTGAAAACTAAAATATTAAGATATGTAAATGTTTTTACTTTGGCAATGTTGAGGGGCTTTTTAAAATTGAGGATCACCCCCTGAAAGTGAATAGAGCAAGTGAGAATAAGTGACAAGGAAAATGAGGCATTCTACCCACCTAGGAGACAGACAGGAAGTGGCCTTTTGCAGGGGAGTCAGGATACTGCAAGGAAGGGAGGGGGTTAAAATCAAATAGGTGAAAAATGCTCTTTATTGGGTCTTGCTTTTGAAGAGTCCAATCACATTAGCCTATTAAATGCTCTGATGAAATCCTACAAGGAGATTATATGGTAAACTGTGAAATATCTAGCTTGATTTTGGACTTACCTAGGTCTAGTTAGAACCTTAGCCCATTTAGAATGTGAGCAAGCTATCTAACCTGCCAAAAATAATTAATTGTAAAAAGTACCTGAAATCATAACACTTCAGAGACAGAGGCAGGAGGATCTCTGCAAGCTTGAGGCCAGCTCAGTCTACACAGTGAGTTCTACACTGCCCAGAGGTACCTTTCTTGACACTTTCTCAAGGAAGAGTCCCATTCTTTTCTTGTTTTTCCTCAACTATAAAATAGGGAAGATAATTACATATACCTCCTTGGGTTGTTATGCAAACCAAATGAGATACTTTATATGAAGGATTTCATATGGTTACTGTGATTGAAAAAGCTGAAACTATCTTAGATGTCCTTCATATTCAGTATTTTATTACATAAATTATGTCTACTGGTGTAACCCTGCTTTGATATTTTCCACTCTTTGACAGCAGAACTGTACAAAATATACTAATATATTGGGATTATGATGACTTGAATTTGTGAGGGGTTCATACAATTTAAGAGATGCTCATAACTTGGTTTTCACCTTACTCAAATTTTATGAAGACCTATGGCTTGTGATGGAAGTGGTAGTAGGTTTTGAATGTCATGAGGGTGACTAGAAAAGGCAAACAAAAGAAGTCCAAGAGGCTTTAGACTCATCTAATTTAACTTTATTTTTATAGTATTTGGCAAGAATTGAGTAGCAGTTATCCTATTGGAGTAAAGTGACATTACCACTGGCTGTCTCTGAGAATTTCATCTTTACTGTTTGCTACTGTAAGAAAATATCTGGAGCAGGCAAAGGAACTTGATTTTGCTTACACCGGTAGAAGCTGAAAGATCTCTGATCAGGTGACCTTTTTCTGAAGTCCTGATGGCAAATGATCTGATAATGATAGGAAACAGCATGTGGGCCAGAAGATATCACATCTCAGATAGGAAGACAGAGAGTCAGACATTCATGGTTAGGCACACTTTTATAACAACCGATTGTTACTAACTTGTGTGAGAGGTGACCCCAGTGAATTAAGTGCCTTCAGAGATCCCACCATCTGAATGCTCGGTCACCAGCAAAACCCCACCATGGGTACCAAGCCTGCAGTACATGAAACTTTGGGGAGAGCACATCCAAACTATATGAATTTCACTGTCTGAATACACATCATAAATTTTCTTTGTCATGTCAATTACCCCAAGACCTCAGGTAAAGACTTCAAATACAGGAGGCATAACACTGCTTACTACCCTACTTTCTTTTATCTGTCCTTGTATTTCAGGAGCCTTCATTTCTTCTCTTTGTTTTTCAGTTTTCTTGTGTCTCTTTATTTTTGCTTCCCTAAGTGTGTAAGCTCAGGAATATGAAGCAGACTAAAGGTCAGTGGTCTGGGGTAAAAAGGAGTGAGAGGTAAAGGAGTTCACCTAGGAAGTTGAAATGGCATCATTTTGTTCTTCCCTTTTCCAATGCTCTTCCTTTTGCCAGTCCCAATCACATTAAAACAAAAGTGACATTTGTCTGTAGAGGACCTGGTAAGAGCACATGTTGCACAAGCATGGAAACCTGGGTTCAAGGCACCAGCACTCACAGATCTCTACACACACAGGTGTGGTCATGGCTAACTGTAGCCTGTGTAGTGAGGTAGGTAGAGGCTGATTCTGGGGTTTGATAAGTAGCCAGCCTAGCTGAAATAGCTAGCTTCAGGTTCATCGAGAGACCCTGCCTTAACAGAATAAGACAGTGATAGAGCAGGACACTTGGTGTTCTCCTCTGTCACCTGCCTGTGTACACATGGGCATGTTTATACAGACACAACACCATACAACACACACACACACACACACACACACACACACACGAAAGGCTATCTAACATCATCTATTTTAAAACTAAGAGGCTAATAAAATCTTTGTACAAATCTCAATTTACATGAAAAAAGAAATGCTGTAAAAATACAAACCATTTTATTATACCATATACAAATGTAGGCCCTTCTGTTTCTTTCTCTAAAAAGTTGTTTTCTACAGACATTATAAAATATTTAATGTCAACAGTTTAGTCTCAACTCTGATATGACAACTAGTATATAACAACACATTTTAGACTGAAGATAGCCCTAGGACAAACTACAGTGATTTTTGTTTTGTTTTGCTTTGCTTTGTTTTTAGAACAAAGTCACATGTAGCTCAGATGGGTCACTAACTAGCTATGTAGGCTAGGCTGGCCTGGAACCTGTTATCCACCTGCCTCAGCCTCCTAAGTGCTTAGGGTACATATGCGCACCACCATGCTGACTAATTAAGGAAAGACTGTGAGTGGATTCTAGCACACACATCTCCTAAATAAGGACCAGTTCTTTACCATAGGGCACGTTATTTTAGCATCACAGGACAAAGTCAGAGGGGTGGGGGTAGGGTGGACATAAGATCATGTTCAATTTTCTAAGTGTTTAATATTAAGGATTTTTTCTTTTTGCTCACATTGTCTGTGATTTCAGCCTCTCTGTGTGCTTAAAATTCTTGACAAGAAATTTAGAAATTTACACAAATTTGTTTTAGATTGCTGGTAGAACCTCTTCATAGGAGAATTATTTTTACTTCTTCCTCTAGGGGCTTTGTGCTCCATTTTTAAAAACTGTAAGCTCTTAGTGATTTTGAGTTGTTATGGTGGTAGACTTTTGAGGAAACAGCTATTGAGGAAGTCTGCAAGGCTGGATCGTCTGGGCCACTCATCTTCTTTGGTGTCTGATCTGTTTTCTGCTGAGGTTTCCATTGTCCAGTTGTCCCTGGATTCCTTGAATGGATGCTTTAAATCTCCTGGAAAGATAAGAACAGAGCCCTGCCCTAATCCTAACTCAGGAACAATTACTTTTTTTTTTTGCGGGGTGGGGGGGGGGGG
>CAJQZJ010032236.1:1093019-1157773 GCA_907164525.1 Lophiomys imhausi
GTTCACCTCCACAGACTGCTCCAGCCAGAACTTCAGTAAAGCCCTGAAGCTCAGCTTCTGTCTACAAACTTCTTAGGACATCTAAATAGCTGAGCACAAAAGGACTGAACATCAAATGATTCTATTAACATTTTTAACCATTTTTCTGTTCTTATTTGGGCCCCAAACAGGTTTACTACATCCCAAATCAGCAGGAAGTCATTTTAAGAGAGCAACGTTGATGTCCCATGCCCAGAAGGTGGGGAGGGTGTTCCCCCCACCCTTTGGTTATTTGATGGATAACAGAAAATTTTGTTATTTAGGGGAAGAGACTACAAGCTGTTAAATGGTCTTGTTAAATGGGTTTTGAAGATTAGACTAGGGACTTCTCTCTTTCTCTTTTCTATATCCTTCTTTCTCTCCTATGTAGGAGTGAATAGACTTGAGAAAAAATGGGACATAGAAATAGTATAGGAAAGATCAAGAAAAAAGGACAGATTATTGAATATGCCCTATACCTTTGTATATTGATACAAAATTAATATTATATTTGGCTAAATTGGTATTGATCATTGTATATTAATGCAAAATTAAGATTGTATTAGACTACATAGGTATTGATCTTTGCATATTGATACCAAATTAAGATTATATTTGGCCACAATGGTATTGACCCTTGTATATTGATGCAAAATTAAGATAGTATTGGGCTACATAGGTAATTATCTTTGAATATTGATACAAAATTAAGAGTATATTTGGCCACATTGGTATTGATCTTTGTATATTGATACAAAATTAAGGGTAAAGCTTCTTAAAGGTAGTACCTAGTAATGCTTAAAAATGAAATGTGAAGTTTTGGCCTTTTGATACCAACCATCATAAATTGTTTAGGATAATTAAGAAATGCAAACTCATAGTCATGCAAGCGTGTCATTTTGTTAGTTACTATGACAATGTATCACAGTTATTTTATAAGCTACTCAGAAGTCAAGTTGTTAAGAGACAAGCAACATTTGCTTATCTGAATATAAGAGATAGATAGGACATCTTCAAAAACCCCAAGAGATCTGCAGAATATGGCATTCAAAGATGTTTTCTTAAATTAAGAATTTTTTGATATCGAGACATGTCAGCTCCTGACAGCACCCCCTATTCTACTCCAAGTAGAAGATGAGCATCGAAGAATCTCCAGTGTGAGATGGTTGAATTAGTGGCAAGCCTATCTCTTGGCAAGAAAAACCTCTTGTTTGAACTGTAGACAGACTGCTATCCAAAAAGGACAAAACTTGGAAGCAGGTAAGTCAACAGCCTAGCTCTGCCAAGGCAGGGTATGTAAGTCCTTCATAATTCCTGCTCTACAATCAATGTCTGTCAGAGAAATGGGGCCAAATGGCTGAAGATTGATGCTGTAATGTATGGAGAGAAAATGGGAACTGTCCAGGCAGCCACTGGTATGTCATTTCTTAGTTTTGGAAGCTGTGGGCCCTGCACTTCCTATATAATCAGATATATTTATCCCTCTCAGGTCTCTGAGGTGGTTGAAGAATAGATAGCTAGAGTCTCATAGTTAAATTTTGAGTTGTTTAGGAATCAAGAGGGTGTTCTGGATCTATGAAGATGTTTTGAAAATTGTGATGCAAGTTAGTATGAAAGCTGAGTTAGATATAGAACTTTAAACTCATGGAGATGGTTAGATAGTAGAATGTTAAAGTCAGGGGCCAGATGCATATGGACTGGACATTGGGAATGTATGCTAAGCCATATAACCCTCATAATTGTGGCCTATTTGTTTCTGTTGTTTTGTATTGTATTTATTGTTATAGGAGAGAGAACCATTTGTTGGACTGAAGGGGGGACCTGTTGGGGGGAAAAAGATCTACCTTAGACTAAAGAAAAAAAAAGGATAGAGGATGGAGGGGTTTAGGGGGAAGAGGGTGGAAGGGTGGGACAGTAGGGGGGAGTAGTGAAGGGATTGTTATTGAGATGTAACTTGAAGAAATAAAAAAATAAATTATTTTAAAAAACTGTAAGCTCTGCCTAGGGATGCTCTTGACCTCCAGGTTCATGATGCAGAAGATGATATCTCTTTGCTTGTTTTGAACAAAATAAGAACAAAAAACCCCAAAACAACAAAAAAACAAACAAACAAACAAAACAACAATGAACACCACAGGAAACAAATTCTACTTCCATTGCTGAGCCCTCAAATAACATGATCCTTTTTTAACGATATGCACTCATTCATTCATCCTGACCAAGAATATTCGTGATTAGTTCTATGTTAATGCCTATAGAATGCACTATAGTAATTAAATAATAATTAAAGCAGCCTAATTTTCTAAAGTCCCCAGTCAACTGTCATGTTAAGAAAACCCAGTATGTGTTATTTGTACTATTCCCAGTATCTGCACTACTAGGGAAACAGAGAGAGAAAAGCTTCATAGACTAAAAAGAAGAAAGTTGAGTTATGGAGAATAACTAAGAAATATAGGATGAGTGTATTGTGAAGGAATGTGAAGGGTTAGCTTCTGGATCCCTCCATGGCAATAATTTATTTATTTAGATGTCTCTAGGCGCCATTAATTGCTAAACCATCTCCTACGGTAACATTTGCAATCATTTGATTACCTTATTTGGTTTAGCTTTGACTTTCCATCTGAATTCTGTACTTGCATCTGACTGCCTATTTGCCACCTGCATATTTACTATCACTTTCCTTAGGTTGAAAATGAACTAATTTGAATCACTTGCCACTACTTCATTTTTTCCTCTGGTGCTCCTTGTCTTATGAAATGGTGTCAGTCTTCATTGAGTTCTTAGTTTTCATTCTTGTCCGTTACATCCCTGTCTTCCAAAGAATTCTACTCTGTTAACCTGCAAATTGCATCTTGAATCTGGCTTAGTGTTTCTTTGTTCTTGTCAAGGTTGTCTTTCCCTGGATCACTCTACACGATTTCAAACTGGCTTCCCACACTTCACTTGCCCTGCTCTGTATATACAGTTTTGTTTTGTTTTAAGTTAGGCCATGTGGATGCTTTGGTCACCTTCCAGAGTCTTCCTATTTTGAAATGAAACCCAGATTGCTGAGCATTGAACCTAACCCTCCACACAATCTCCCCAGATACCCTTCGACCTTTTCCCCCTCACTCATTTGTGTAGGTTCAGGGCACTTTGTCTTTCCAGATCTCTATTAATCATGGATGTTCCATCTCCTTGCCTCTGTACCAATCAGTCCCTTTCTGATGTGCTGCTCTCTCTTATAGCCCAGGTGGCTTGTTTCCACCACTCAAGTCTGCTTCCTTGATTTTCAAAATCTGTCAACCTTTCTGTGTCCCACAGCTTTCACTCTCCTTTCCTAATTCTTCATTCTTCATCACATTGATTACCATATTCCATTTATCATATCCACATGAGCTTTACAACAGCAAGCAGAACAGCAGATAGCCTGCTTTATTATTTTTTTCTTGCATCTCTAACACCCAGAAGAGGACTTAGAGTGTGGTAGGTGCAAATAATGACTGAGTAAGCTTTTGAGAAATTAGAAATGATTAGTTTTTTGTAGGTGAATGTAAAACTAGAAATAGCTTGTTTTGAAGGAGAAATATCCAAATATATTCCAGAGGTGAAGAAACAAGGATTATAAATGTGAGGCTAGCCTGAGATGTTCAAGGTTAGCCTGGACTACACAGGAAGACAGCATTCCTCAGCATGTATGAAAATAGTCTATCTTGCAATTCTATTGTGTCAGAATATTTCATTTTAAATACCGGCATTTAAATTTTCTGTTTTAACTTCTATAAAAATAATCATTAAATGCATTTTGTACTAAATTAAGAGAGAATTTCCAATAGTATTTGAAATGGCCCCAAACAAAGTTCTTTCATTCATACTATCTGTTTATACAAAGTGACATTTTCGGAAATGGTGATTATAAAATCAAATTATAACTGAGCTCTGCAGAGAACATTGAAGATGGTGTGTGTTTTGCAGGATGGATAGAATACTGAGTCCAGATTTAATTATTCATGAAAATAAGGAACACACCCATCATATTTGCATGCCACTTTCTTTGTCTTTTATAAATGCTAAAATTCTGTTTATTCCATAAATAAGACTGAGGGCTTTGCACATATGCACACACACACATCCAATGTAAATTTTGTGTTGAAGAAGACAAATAGAAGCAGCAATATGACTTTCTAACAGGTCTAAAAGTAAGGAGCCATCTTTATTTAATGAACAATCTTCTTTTAAGTCAAAAGTTGCACCAATGAAGTTGAAAATTCATCCCATCCTCCTCTCTGGTAACAGTTCTCTTTCACCCCCCTTCTCATTCCTTCTTCCTCGTTTTTCTCTCCTCCCTGAGGCATATTTTAGAATGTTTCATTTCAGCATGTCTCACTGATCTGGAGCAGTCTGAATTCTCTAATTCTACAGCCCATGTCCAAGCATGGAAGATTTACATATATTTATAAAACTATATCTATTTTCATAAGTATGTATGCTATCTGTGGACACATCTCTACATATACACATATATGTGCATACATAAATTTAAAATAATACAAGTTAGACAGTATATGTCTACATAGTCATAGTCAAGTACTGGAAGAATTTGGAAGATGAACTTAAACTCTCAAAGGAAAGAGAATGCATTTGAGCTACAGTAGGTCTAAAACCAATGTATGATTAAGTGTGGGAGAGAAAGGGGAGGCTGAACCAATGCATCGAAGTAGAAAGATCTGGGAAAGCATTCTTGGTTAATCAAGCCAAGTATATACAATTCTTACTTTGACTAAGGAAGTTATAATTATATGGTATACTTTGTTCTTGTTTACTGCTGCTATTTTGCATGTCAAGGAAAATTGGGTTATTCTTACTGTATGTAAGGAGATTGTTGTGTGGTAAAAGTCAATGTTTTTATTTAGCTTGTCTGTTTGTAGAGTAAGAAGTTACATGACCACTAAAGATGTTAAACTTTGCTTCATGTTCTTCAGCTACTTCAAAGGCCACTCACATTCCTTGTTGAAAGAAATAGAGCAGCAATGTATTGATAACCTTACAAATCTCATAGAGCCAAGGTGTCACTGACTGCTAGGGTGAATGGAAATTCCCGAAACATTTCCTTTGCGATTCTCGAAATCTTAGAGGCCACCCTTTTTAGTTACAAGTGTTTTCTTTGACAGTGATTTATTGAGTTGTTAGTTTTCCTACATTTCTGCAGAACAGTCACTGGGAGGAAGATATTTAACATGCAGTATTTTGGGTTCAACACATAGACCAAGAGTTGTAAGTGTTTGCCCTTGTTGCAGATGCAGAGGTCAGATTTGACAGCATCCTCTTACAAAACAAATTGTTTAAAAGGCTAATGATTCATATTTCAGTGAGAACTCATTTCATTAAAATTTTTTTCTCTCTAAAAGCAACTTGTGATCAACTAGAATTGAATACACAAGGATACAGACAGAGGAATAGGCCTTTACCTTAAGTCGGTATGTCCTGGGTGAAGGAACGCCCTAATGAGGCTACGAGGACCAGTGAACAAAAACGTATGTGGAATGCTTTAGTTAGGGAGCGAGAGAGAGATGCACGAAAGCTAAAAATAAGAAAAACACTGACTATGCTTTCACTAGGTCATGTATCTGTACCTATCAATACACAGAAATGCCTATTTTTATGTTTTTTACTAATTTTTGTCAATACATTCAGCTCACCTTTTTCATGTGCTTCTTGTCGTCTTTGCAGAGGGTAACAGTTTAACACACTTGAGAGTGCACTGAAGACGCATTTGCTTGAAAATAGAATGATAGCATTCAGTAAGAAAATTATAATGTGGAAATATTTCTACTCAGTATATCAACATCTAAGTGAACTTAAGGGGGGTGGGTAAGGGGAGGCCCATTTCAGCACAATACCTTTTTTTCTGGTCATTTCTTTGTAATTTATTAGAAAAAGAATTTAAAAAGATCATATAGAATTGGTTATTTTTATAATATTGCTATTTCTCTTTGCTTGGGGTTTATCATTTATGTGAACATGTGTGCCTCATAGCCCTAGTTACTACCCTTTGTCAGCCATGCTTGTCAGAAAGACTTACTGACTAGTTTCCATCAGGTTGCACATTGAGAATAATGTCTGTGGTTTGACCAGCAAGTTATTTTAGTGTCTAACTAAATGTTTAATCTCTGCAGAAGCTCTTCATAATTCCCACTTCACAGTGGCGTTGGTGACACTTCTTATTTTAACTGTGTCAAATTATGCTCAATTTATTTTGTTTGATTTCCTCCTTGTGAACTGCTATGTGTTCTGCAAACCTTCTTTCTGGAAGTTAACCCACAGCAGGGAGACACTTGTCACAAGGTGACTTTACCAGCAATACTTTCTCCTTGGTGATAGAATTGGCTCACCTGCCAGCTTCCAGTGGCTTCCCCCAAACACATAATGGCCGCTACCCACTGAGATCTGAGGCAACCCCCTGCATCTTGGAACCTGGCCAGAACTGCACTGCTGAGACATACAACCAGGAACTTAGTTGTGGAAATGGGATCATGGGATAGTGAATGAATCCCCTTAATTTGAGATTCTTTAGGTGGGTGCCTGCTATAATCTTAGATTTTAAGCAGAGAGACAAATCCTGGAGTTTGAGTTGAGGTTGAGAAAATGATCTCATTAAAGGGCATTTGAAACAATGAGCAGTTTGTAGGGATTTGAATAAAGGCCCTTAAAAATATATAACACACAGCATTACCAACTAGCAGCTTGTAGCTATTTGTACAGCACTGGGATCCTGTTCTGCATTTGAAAGGCTTAGCTTACAAAGTTATATGGACGAAGGCAATTTTTTATCTTCTGGAAGATACTATGTTCTACTATATATACACATATATGTTATATATATATATAGGTTTATGTAAAATTTAAATCATATTTTACATGATATATACATTATATATCATATTTTGATTTACAGCTTATTGTATTAAAAGCACTATAGATTAGCTCACGAATGACAGGAATTTTTGTGACAAGAGAGTGTAGGGTCTGCATTTTAAGGCATTAATTCCTTTCTTTGTTTGGTGGCTTTGCTTCTCATCTCAATGACGATTTTCAGTTTGTCTGAGGCCAAATTACAGTGATATGCATGTGCACTTCCCATTAGTGTCAAGAGGAATTACGCACAGTGACGGAAGAATAGAGCCCATATGTTTATGAGCAGTGAGTGATTTGAAGCATCTGCGAAACATTCTAAGCAGTGTCTCTGTCACTGCATGCGATCCCAGCAAGGCTTTCTTTAAAAAATAAAAATAAAAAGAACAAAACACAAGCATTTCCTTTGTTATATAGACTTTAAAGGTTTATTATTCCAATTAAATTGTCCACAAATATTTACCTTTGAACATCACAGTTATAGAATAATGCTCTAGCTGAAAAGTAATTTTTAATTGTAGCCATTCCAGGAATAATGCATTTTAAATTTTTGAGAGTTTCAGACATCATTACTGTATTTACATTATTGCTATCCCTCCTTCGTCCTGTCCAATTCTTTCTTCTTTCAGTGACTCCCTACTCCTTACTCAAATTCACGACCTCCTTATCTTTAATTTCTCTCTCTCTCTCTCACATGCACACACAGCCACATGTATATGTGCACGTGGACACACACACACAAATACACACACAAGCACACACAGTCACTAAGTCCATTCATTGTTGCTTGCATGTGAACATCTCTAAGGCTGATCATGTGGGATTGGATGAGTTATTGGAGTTTGAGCCTAGAGAATACTTGTTCTCCCTCTCCTAACAGCCACTGACCACCTGAAGCTCTTCATCTAGGGCTGGGGGACATGTATTTCTTCTGGTGTTGGTCTATTTGAGACAAAAGCTGAATTTCTATGACTTCACAGCAGTAATATTCTAAAAATTTATTGTTTGAAGATTTTGTGCATTACTGTAATGTTGGTAAAAAAATACTTGCCCCCCTACCAGGATTCACATAGTGGGAAGAGATGACCAGCTCCCATAAGTTTTCCTCTGGCCTACAAGCACACACAATGGCATTACACCCACACCAACTACATCCTCCCTTAATAAGTAAGTAGTAAGTAAGCAAGCCTATATAATAAAAATCCCAATTTCTTGAGGATTTGAATGTAATTGGGCTAGTCTGAGGTAAATTTGAAATAATGCCATAGAGAGAGCTGATGAACGAGACTGGTCATGTGACTTTGCAGCCTCATTAAATAATGAGGACAGAGACTCAATGGCATTGCAGTGGGCAGATGGGAAAAGGTTTGGGATACAAGAGGCAACCACTTGCCTACAGCATTAGTGTAAACTCAGGTACTTGCCTATCTATGATATTTCTCTGTTCTTCTTACACTAGAAAAGTCAGCAACCTCCACAGTTTTGTTTAAGTTCTGGGTCATCTTAGGAAATCTGTACATGTCATATTGTTCTAGTTCTTCAGCCCTGGTATGTTTTCTAAGAAGACAGCATGCTCATACTTAACATCTCATAGCCTAAGGGATTACAGTTAATACAATTTATAGATACTTTCTTCTAAGAAAGTATCATAGATTCAACCTCTTATATCCAATCTTTTTTCAACTTCAAAATTTCTCTAGGATTTTTTTTGAAATGATGGGAATTCTTTTTTTTTTTTTTTTGGAAATAACATTAAGTAAATGCTTCAGTAGTCCTGTTGTTCTGTATACAAACTATTACTAGGACAATATGTTATCTCATATTCATATGGTTATTTGAAATATGATTTTGAAGCTAAAGGCATTAAATATTTGTGTATATCTTTTTCATTAGTCCTTGTCCCAAATCATCTTATAAACAGTACTGAGGGATCTATGCATTGTTACAAAATTGAACCTCAGCATTTCTGGTTACTACATATTTTCTGAGAAGAGTAAATGACTTCTTTTGAATTGATAATAACTATTCTCACCTGTTCTACTTAAATCTGAATGATCAATTGATTTATTATTCATGGTACAAAGACTCTTATTGACTTATTTGTTCATTGAAAGTGAAAACTAAGAAAGTTGAATCTGGGCTAGAGAGAAGACTCAGCAGTTAAGAGCACTTGTTACTCTTGCAGAAGACCTGGGTTTGATTCCCAGCATTCCCATTGTAGTTCACAACCAACTGTAACTTCCATTCCAGGGATCCAAACTCCCTCATCTGATATCTACAGCTATATAGGTAAAACATGCATGCACCTAAAATTAAACAAACAAAAAAAATCAAAAGAGAAGGTTAACCATCAAAGCAGGGATTAAAGTAGGTAGTTAACAGATGAGAGGAGAGTAGTGTATATGTCTTAGTGGCCACAGTTAACACAGCGTATTACTTGAAAACTGCCAAGAAAATAGATTTGAGTGTTGTCTAAAAAAGAATAAGTTTGTGAGGCAAAGGATATTTTAAATACTTGGATTTAGTCACCACACAGAGTATGTATGTTTCAAACAAGGGCATGTAGCCACTTTCCTAAAATGTTATATCCCATATCTATGCAATTTTCTTTTAAAATTTAACTTAAAAAGTGAATAAAGGAAAAAAAAAGGAAGATTGTTCTCTGGAGAACAAATTAATTGGAAGTATATCACTTCTCTTGGGATCCTCAGTTTCTCAACCTCCAGTTACTCTTGTTTTACTTGACTTAGAACTTGAAGTTTCCATGTGGAACCCCAACATCTTGTTTGCTATCAGAGTCCTTCTGTCCTCTTACCAAAAGCCTCATATATTCTTGTCTCTGATCATCCAGTCACCTAACTAGAATGCGTTCCTGATTCTTCGATTTGCCACCAGATGTTAGATGAAGTTTCTCATCACTGAAGAGTGAGATCATGGACTAGGAATTTAAGATGTCTCCATACTTTCTCCATGCTTGTATCCCTTTTGTGTTACTCAATGCTAGTTACCAAGAGTTCTTCCAGGATTGTGGAGTCAAAAAGAGCGTTACACATTGTCCTCCGAGTCATCACATGGATGGGAATCACCTGCTCATAAACCTACCTTAAATCATTCTTTAAGAATACTGGGCCTGTACTATATGGCTAAAATCCTATTATAAGTGAATAGTGCGGGATAACTATACTACAACCAATGCACCAAAGGGAACAGGAACACAGACTTTGTTACCTGTCAGTGAGACACTTTGCCCTAGTGTATGAGGAGGATCTTGGCCTTCATATGACTGCTGAACTGGGTTGGGGGACTGATATGTAGGGACACTCCACTCCAGAGGACTGGGATGGAAGGGATGGGGGTAGAGGGTGGGACTGGGAGGGGTGGAAATAGGGTACTATGATGGAGATGTAACCTGAAGTAATAAATAAACATTAAAATAAAAAAAAGAACACTGGCCAAAAGGCTGAAAATAGATGCCCCAATGTATTGAGAGAAATTGGGGACTCTCCAGGCAGCCAGTTGTCTGTCATTTCTTAGTTTTGGAAGCTGCTTGCTCTCACTTCCAGTTTATTCACATATAATTATACTTCTCAAGTCTCTGATGTGGTTGAAGACTAGATAGTTATAGTCTCACAGTTAAATTTTAAGTTGTTTAGGAATTAAAAGATGTCCTAGGTCTAAAAGGATGTTTTTAAGTTGGTAATAGAAGTTAGGAAACTGAGTTAGTATAGAACTTTAAACTCATGGAGATAGATAGATAATAAAATATTAATATCAGTTGCCAAATACATATGGACTGGATATTGGGAATATGTTATACTTTATAATTTTCATAAATGTGACCTAATTGTTCTTATTGTTTTGTATTGTATTTATTGTTATAAGAAAAAGGGACTTTCACTGGACTAAAAGGAGGAGCTGTTGGAGGAAAAAAGATACACCTGAAATTAAAAAAAAGAAAAGAAAAGCAAGTAGGAGGGTGAGGGGGAAGAGGGTAGAAGGGTGGAACAGGAGGGGAAAGAGGGAGGGGACTATGCTTGAGATGTAATTGAATAAATAAATAAATGTTGAAAAAAGCAAAAAATAAAAATAGAAAAGAATGAATTTTTATTCCACAGAAGCTACTTCCCTCCTGTTTATTGTTTTTTCCCCCTTGTAGATCCTGAGACAACATAGCCTTGTTGTCTTTGCTCTATGATTAATCGTTTAAGATATAATTCTTAGAGGTGACACACTGAGAAGACAGTCCTGTCATGCCAAGTATAAGGGGGAAAACCAGAATAAGTCAGTTTGGTCTGATTATTAATTCATTTGTTGTTACAGGATATTTGATCACACTGTGAACTCTGAGATTGTGTTAGTTACTGGAAAAACCTGTTTTTAGTTGTAGTGTGGCTCAGTCTTAGCACATACCTTTAACCCAAGAGCTTTCTGCTTGAATATTGTAAACAGGACTAAATAATGTCAATCATAGGTCAATAGGAGAAGCAAGCAGCCTGTTGACAAGAAGTGAACATAGGACTATCATTATTTTTTTAACATTTATTTATGTATTCAAGTTACATCTCAATCACAGCCCCCCCTCCCTCTACCTCTTCCAGTCCTATCCTGCCACCCGTTCCCTGTTCCCTATCTCTCTCCTTTCCCTCTCCTCAGGTGAGGGGGCATTCCCATGGGGGTAGTCCCACCCCTACCAAGCCTCCTCAGTTCATCAGTTACATGATGGTTAAGAGTTTCCTTTTGCACTGGTACTCAACATGGCAGCCCATCTAGAGTACAGTGAAACTGAAATTTAATTATCAATTTTATTTATTAATAAGTATAGACTGTAAGATTAGGCTAGCAGAGCAGCTGGCAGCCTGGTGGGATACTGGCTGATGGCCTGGCCCGCCTTAACTGGAGGCCTGACTTGTCCTGAGGAAAAAACCCTGGACCAAGGGTGGCCTTCACCACCTGAAACCTAAAGTCTGTTAACTAATATCCTCATTAATAATGATAAGTTTTTTATATTAGGCCGGTAGAATTGCCAGCAGCTTGGCTGGAGATTCACCTGAGCTCGGCCAGAGGCTGATGGCCCTGGATTGCTTGGACTGATGGCCTATAAGCTGCTGCAGTATTTTCCCCAATAATTAAATACACAAAGACCTTTTAATGTTTCAACCCTCAGCCCTTAGCTGGGCAGACTTTCAATTAGCTATTCTAAATTAACATGGACCACCTAATCCCAAACTGCCATGTACCTGTTATTATCTTCCACAGTTCTCAAGCACATCTATCTGCTGCCATGTCTCCTGGCAGAAAGAGTGATTCCTCTGTGTAAAACGCAGGGTTCCTGTTTCCGTCTCAGGAAGTCACACCTTCCTATACTCTTTCTGCCCAACTAATTGGCCATCAGTGACTTTTATTAACCAATCAAGAGAATGCCTCAGAAGGGGTGGTAACCAGATCTCAGCATTGAAATCAGCCTATCAGAAGCAATGTTATTATACCTTCCCCAATAGTACAGTGTTCTGTAACCGATCTTTTAAATTATTACTTAACACTTATTTATTTATTACTAAATTCACTTATAACAAACACCAACGATTTCTTAACTATTAATCCTATAAATTCCTACAAACCCTTTAACCTATCCACTAAACCTATTGATAATTATAACAACTACTTTCATAACCTTTTAGAATGATACAGTCTGTGGGGCAGGTCCTCAGTCGTCAGGAACACAGTCTTTGTTGTAGATTCTTTAGTGCACTTAGCAGTTCTTCTTCTGGATCTCTCAGATGCAGGTTCGTCAGGGTAAGTTGGTTATTACAGTCTCACCTTAAATAAGGCTTCATGCTTTCTTCTCTGTGGGAGACCCCAGCCGTCTGCAGGCCAACTTACTTCTTTTGAATCAGGAACTCAGCTGCTCTGCCTCAGTCCTTAAAGCCAGGCACAGTTTCCCCTAGGCCACTGATCGGACAGATCAAACCCCTCCAGGCAAAAGCTGAGCCACAGGGTCCAGTCCTTGGCCTTTTGGTGTCTTGCTCAGGCTTTCTTTGCTCACCGGCTTCTTTCTGCTTCAGGGAGAGAGCTGGCCATCAATGGCCAACCCTTTTTTCAGCAGGACTCTTGGAGCTCTCTAGCATCAGGGGCCTCTTCTTCTTTCTGGGCTCCACGCACTATCCTTAAATAGGAGGAACTCTGTTTCAGCTTAATTTGGGCTCCGCCCACTTAGCAGCTGAAAACAATGTCCAGGCCAGATACTTTGTTTCTTCAAGTCTATTGTGTCTTTCCTGTTTTCCTGACTTCAAACTTGTTTTTCAGTCTATTGAGTCTTTCCTGTTTTTCCTGACTTCAACCTTGTTTTTCAGTCTATTAAGTCTCCTGTTTGTTTCCTGTTTTTAGTCCACATGCTGATAATGCCCTTCATGCCCCAAATTAAGAGACAGTATCAGAAACTCCTATATATTTTCTAAATCTAATTTATCTAACCCCTACAGTGTTCCACTAACAGGCACCTTAGCCCATGACAGACACTGCCTCCTTCACTACTTGCTAAGGGATCTATATTAAGAATAAGTTGCCTATCTTCTATATAGAACATAGGATTATTAAGAAAAAAACATAAAGAGTAACAGGAGTGAGGAAGATGGATAGAGAGATGCACAGGGAGTAGAAAGGAGGGACATTCAGTTTGAAGGAGGTTGTTTGAGAGTACATGGAAGAGGGGAATTCCTTCTGGGACATCGCCTGAGGAAGAAGTTCAGTTGGGAGCTTTCTCTGCCTCTCTGAGCTAGCAGGCTTTCACCCCAGCATGTGGATCCCAAGTCTTTACTGGTAGAATCAAACAATTGAGATTTTGTTTAAAACAGTTTATTTATGATTTTGGGTGTCAAACCCAATATCTCAATCCTGCATTGAAAACACTCTACCTCTGAGTCCCATTCCAGCTCAGTGGTTAGTTGGTAAATACAGCTTGGATAGTTGGGATTCTTTATCTTTGGTTTCATAACAAAGGGATTCCACTTTTCTTCAATGAATAATACTCATACTACATTTACATTCTTAAATTGTAGATTTCTATCATCTATGTTTTACTTTGCCATCATCCCAGCAAAAATAAAGTGTGGCATATTTAACACTTTTCAGAACTATGTGCCTAATGGTGAACAAAACAATTTGAACTTCACAAATGCTCTCATGGTGGTGCCTTTACCAAATCTCATGAGCTTTTTGTGAAGAAACAGCCCAGCCATTGCTACCGACATTAGAACAGGCAACTTAGTCAAGAAGAAGTATTGAGAAAATGACATGAATATCTTGAAAAGTTCATTTCTCAATACCTTTCAATAAATTTTGTTTCAAATAAATCAAATATTTAAATTAAAAAGCCTAAACCATTATAAGACAGTTAAAAAATCTAAGTGGAAAAGTCTTTTTTCAATATAAGACATAAGTTAGAAACTTAAGTTGATGTCTTTACATTAAATGTGCATACAAAAAGCACCATAAACACATTTAAAAGAAAAACAACACACTGAAAATAAGTAATTTGTAAACACAAATTATGTTGTAGAACAAGAGATAATATTCTTAGTATATAAGGCACTTATAAAATTAATGGTAAAATTACTAGCAACCTAATAGAGCAATGTAAAAGGATTATGAACAGACAGTTTATTGAAAAGATAATGTAAATGGTGCTATAAAAGATTTTTATAAAGTCTAATCTCATTCATAATAATAGAAATACTATTTAAATTGTAATGGGATACTATATATATAAAGTTTCATGCAGCCTGATATTGTTAAAAATATGGAGAAATAAATACTATAATACATCATTTTTACATGAGTCTAAATTGCTACAATTTCTTGCGTAGGCATTTAGCAATATTTTATGAATTCTAAATGCACATGTCTTTTGACCCTATAGTCCTTCTAAAAATTCTCTTATAAGATATATATACAAGTAGGAATGAATGCTGAAGAATATTCACTATACTATTTATTACAAATTATTGGAATCAACTTACATATCCATTTTAGAAAAATTGTTAAATAATAGTAAATTTAGAAAGTGGAAAATTAGGCAGCCATTAAAAGGCACATTTTAACATGACACGATCATCTGGACATGTTAGTGAATGAAATGAAGATTCAGAAAAGAGTGTATAGTGTTACAGTTGTAAAGATTTATCTTGTATTAATCTATGTATTGCACACAAATCTAAATCTGTTTGAAAGAATATATAAGAAATTGATGAAGGAAGTTGTCTCCCTAAAGTAACTATGCAGCTTAGGGATAGAGGTAGAAGTGCACATTCATTTCTCAAGAGATACTAGAAATGAAAATTCCCTCCTGTTATTAGAGGTAGTAATTCAAGATAAAGGTGCTGCCTGTCTGACTTCTGGTCTCTTTCTTTATGCTAGGTGTGGCTGTCTTCTTGCTGTGTCCTCAGGTGCTCTTGCTTCATTGTACAGGATTCCTTGTACCTGTGTGTCTTCAGATTTCTTTTATTTACTTTTTTTTAGGTCTATATATAAGAATACAGTCAGACTGAAGCAAGCTCTGCCCTAAAATCTCCATCTCAACTTGAGTACCCCTTTTAAGTTTCTAATTCTACATAAAGTTATATTCTAAGATACTGATGGCTAGGGCACTTCAGCTTATAAATTCAAGGATGATGTAATTCAGTAAACAATAAGACCTGATCCATTTCTTGCTGTATTACTACTGATCTTTGAACTTCATATGATATGTTATACTTGCTAAAAAAATACCTGAAAAATCAATGTATAGTACAAGAGTAAGCTGTGTTTTGTTCCAGTAGAAAAGGAAACATTATAATTTGTTCCACTAAGTAATTTGAATCTTAAAATACAGTGTCAATAGAACTGAGTGCCCATTTCTGCAAATGTATGCTTGGATCTATGGAATATGTTTTCTTTATTCAAGTGTCTATTATGTGATTCTTTAAAATAGAAATCTTTCAGGTTACTGACTTCAAAGGCAGTTTTAGTATCTTGTCAGTTAAAGAGAGTTACATCTGGCCATTTTTATTAATTTAGCCGTTTAGTATTGCCAAAGTAATAGAACAAGATTTTCATGTACAACAATTTCATTCTTTGACATTCTATTCTCCTTTGAGTTACATAGTTTATGGATCTGCTTAACAATGAATTCACACTTACATTTGAATAGAATTTAAAATAGAATGAACAGAAACATTTCTAATGCAGTAACCATAAAAAGACAGTTGTATATATTACTCATGGATATTGTGTAGTTACCATGATAATCTAACTACGTTGTGTGCCTCTGAGGTTTCAAAAATAGGATGAATAGATATGTTTCTGGGTTACACGTGGTCTTGTCCCTAGAGAGGGGATTGTTTGGGTACCTCAAGATCCCATCTTTCTTGTGATTACGATAGCCATAGCTTCCATAGAGAACACAAAACTCAATAATCTGTGAAGCATGCTACATAAAATGAAAAGTTTATAGAGAGGCATGTCAACTCATTTATCCCAGCAATGTGTTTTTAAAGATAAATGCAGTGTTTCTACAGTGCTATGATATTAATGAGAGAATGTCTTGTCAGAACATAATTATTGACCTCACATAGTAAAGCTTTAAAATGTAAAACATATAATGTCCATGATACCTCAGCAATATGCCTGCTTATACAAGACTTAGCAATGACAATATTCATACACATGCTAATGGAAAAGTGAGGAAATCTCACAGAATTCCACTCCCAAGACAAAAAACTAAAAACAATTTAAGTCATTAGTGTTGTCCAAGGATGAGATGCTTAATTGATTAACCAGGACAAAGTGGTCACTTTGAAACCTATAAGCAAAAAAGCTAGACTGAACAGACTCAACAGGTTTTATTTACATATTTATACACACACAGTGGGGGGGAAGAGAGACAGAGTCATCTCCCCAGCTCCATTTCAATGTCTTAGCACATAGAATTGCATATTAAATTAAGATTTAATTCTCCCTTTCCCTTTCCTCCACCAATTCTTCCCTCCAACTCCTCCCATATCATTCCCTAACTCCCTCCAATTAATAGTAATAGCCTCTTTTATTATTATTATTATTATACCCACAAAGAAGAAGAAAAATTTAAAAAGTCTGTTATTAACAGCTGATCTTCTATAAGCCCACAAATTAATATTTATCACTGGAAAACGTGTTGGTGAGAGAGCTGTTCTCCAAATCCTTGGATTTCTGATATTCAAAGCCACTACTGTTACAAATATTCACTTGTAAGTGAATCAAAGATGGCTTCTCATATAGATGGAATAACCTGGGTCTCAACAAGATGGTAGCTTATGAACAGAATAATCTATGAACTCCTGTATGAAACTGTGTGTCCATACCTTCCCTAGTCCCAGTACTCCACCTCCCACTGAACAAGTTCACCTGTGTACACCATAATAGAAAGCTGGATTAAGTACATTGATAGTAGACATTGTTATGATAGTAGACAAAAAGTTTCAGTTAACTCTGTTAACTAGAAAAGAATACATTGAATCTGGACCTATGAAGGAAATCCTAAGAAATTCCAATTATAATATTTTTCCCCCACAGGGAATGTTCAGTTTGCCCCTACTAAACAATAACTTTCTACCTATTTTATTACACATTGCTGCAGCACCATAATCATATAGTGATCAAGTCCATTTTGGAATACAGATTTTCTATTAGAGTAGATTCAATTTTTGGCTTCCTACAAATTAGCATAATTGACAAAGTAAATTCCCTCAAATGGCATGCTTAGCTTTAGATGAGGTCAAAGCAATAGATCTAGATTCCAAAGAATATTCTTGATGTTGGACTCTAGATTCTGATTAGTGTCTTCAATGCCAAGAAAGAGAAACCATAAAAAAAAAGAGCCAACAATATGTAGGGTACTTTCTGTTCCATAAATGGTGTTATTTTGTTCTGGCTTAGTCTTGGTCACCTGGGAATGACTATTATTTAATCCTAAAGACACTTTGAAGGCTGGAAATAGTTTTGGAGCATTTATTAGCTTAATCTCTTTGGGAGCATGAAAGAATTGATGAACCCAAAAGTTCCCATAATTGTGGGTCTTGGTGGTGACAGTTTGCTGTCTTCCCACTTTTGAGGATGACATCGTGAACTGTGTTAGCTTTCCTTGAAAAATAGCAGAATGATTCGCATCTAATGGAGATGGACAGACAGACAGCTGGTTGAAACTTCTGTGTTTTCCAGAAGGGATTCTGAGCTAAGCATCCCCACATGCATAAGACCTGCTCGCACAGGTATGAGCTTATCTTCCCTTCAGGACTTTTCAGAGATGCATACTTACCCTCCACTTTGTAAGAAGGGAACTGAGGCCCGTTTTGTTTATGTGATGTATTTAAAGTCAGTGTCACTTTTCCACTTCTTGGGTGTTTCAACCCAGCTCAGGAGGTTCATCTACATAGTCATCCACACATTAGAGCTGCTTCTGAGAGCATAAGGGGGAAAAAAAAAACCTCACAAAAGTGGCAGACATCAAGACTGATTTTATGGCACCAAGAAGAATTTGGCCTACAAACAGCTTACCATGGCTAGAAAGAAATTTGTTTTTCAAGAAGAACTTCCTAGGAAAACCCTGTGCTAAGGTTATTTGATTATATATTTGATCTCCTGTCTGAGAAGGTATGGGTCATGTTTTTATGCAATTTGAGATAACAGGTTATTTATCAAACTCATTCTTGCATCAAGTTCCTGGCAAGCAGGGACATTCAGGTGCTCCACTGCCATCAAAAGAATAGCAGTTACAATGACGTCCCGGAACATCTTGGTTCCACTGTGTGAAACCTAGCCTGTCCTCCTTGCAGAGAAGTTAAACTGTTTTACTTTTAAGGGAGCGGATCCCCACCAGGACTCATGGAGACAAACTCTCTGGGGTGGAATGGTCTGACTTGTATCAATATCAATGAAGCTGATTTCTTAGTCATGTAAATTCACGTTAAGGAAGAAAAAAAATACATTATTTGGGCCAGACTGATTTTATCCTGAGATTTTTTTTTTTATTATTAAGAACAATAAAGAGGATTGGAGAGTTGGCTCAGTTGCTAAAAGCACTTGTTGCTTTTGAAGAAGATCCAGGTTTGATTCCCAACATCCACATGGCAGCTCATAACCATGAGTAATTCCAGTGCCAGGAGATCCAACACTCTCTTTTGACTTCTGCAAGCACAGCACATGCATGCACACGTTGCACATACACTCAGGCACAGCACACAAACACATACAATAATAAAACAAATACATTAAAATAGAGATCATGAACTTGGCCTTTCTCTCTGTCTCTTACACTACTGTCTGAAGTACATTCAAATACTGTTTTCAATGAACTTTCCGAGAGGGGCTTTCATCACCAGGCTGGAGTCCTCGTTCAGCATTTTTAGAGCAGTCAGGGGTGAGGCCTTCCTGCTCCCACAGCCCCATTAATACGCAGAGACCTGGTTCTGCAGCCACCAGCCCTAGCTCCCAGCTCATTCACCCATCCCAGCACAGTAGTAAATCAGCCCTGTGTGTTTTCCTAATTTTAGGTTGGGTCTGACTTAACCCATCTAATAGGAAAAACATCTGGTCTCCTTTTACTTTTAATCTGTTCTTTACATCAGGAACCTTATCGCCCTGGGACCAGGTAGTAACAAGAGGCTGGTTTTTTGTACCTGGATGGCTAGGACCATGTGTTGTCCGATGCTTAATCACAGCCCGCTTTTCATTTCTGCTTTCCTGTCCTTTAAGGCTTTGATTTACAATAATGCCTTGACATCATAATCAATGTGGGGCTGTAAATTCCCTGATTAGTAAAAATCCTGAGTTGTGACACATTCTGGGTCAAGGGAGGTTTAAAGTTATTTTTTAGTATTAAATTTAAGAGACTTTGTGTTAACTGTATTCTAAAACCCTTGTCTGAGCTGTTACCTATGTATTATTGCACTAAATCACACACACACACACACACACACACACACACACACACAATGTATGTATACAGTGCATGTATATGTGTATATACTATTATTAAAAAAACATTGACAGAAACAGCTTGAATGCAGTTATGAAGCATTGTCCTAGGAGATGGTTTAGGTTCAGTTCATGAGGCATTCATTCACGATAACACAGACTGAGTCAGCACTTGAAAGAACCACAGAATTACTTCACATTAACATTTGACTACAATACAATCGCACATGGTTTGGGCTATAGAATTCTTTAAAACAAAATGGTATCAGGGTCAAATGGTTTCTAAAATAATGTTTTTCCTTCTTAAAACTTTTACCTTTGACATTCATCTTTGATGATTTTTCCATTTCCAGCTTTCCCCCTTGCGAGTGCTTTTCCTTCCAGAACCTTCTCTTTCTGTCTTTTTTTTTTTTTCTCTTGTAGGCCACTTTTTGGTATAATACAAAGATGGATTTTCAGATTTAGTTCAGATCAATTACTACAACGATGTCTAGCTCTCCACTTGACTTTCTGCTCTTCTGATAATGGTTTGAAGTCACGACAACATAAGCTAACAAAGGGCCATATAGGAATTAACTTCAAATATCCCCAGGCCTAAAAGCTCTTCCAAAATCTACAGTATATTAGGGGACTTTAGCTCCCCAAAGTAACATAGCTAGCTTTTTGTGCACTCCTGTCTCTGAGTTCCTTTTAACTCAGGCCCAAGGAGGAGTGCATGGACAATAGCACATCAGAAGCAGGAATTAATTATTGAAATCAATTATTGTATCTTTCCAATGACTGTAGACAGTCTTCAGCGAGTTGACATAATAAATATTTGTCTCAATGGTTGTTTCTGAGAAAAGAGTTTGAAATAAATAAGAAAGAGAAGGGACAAACTCTCTGGTCTTATTCTATCTCATAAGATTTCGCAAAAATTTCATTAGTTGGTAGTTGATAAAAAGCAAAGATTTTAACTCATTTACTCCACGGATGATGGGTGATAACCTTTTCACAGTCCAAAAGATTTCATTCATAATTTTTTTTTTTTGGCTTTCTGACATAGGATACTAAGACAATTTAAAGGTGAGTCTAGCCTTTCTAATGTAGGCTGAACCAGTGTCTCATGGCCTGTTCCATTCTTATATGTTTGGCTCAGAAACACTGGGAGTTTAGTTGCAAGAATTCTCCAGGTCATGGTAGGAAATCAACTATACAAAGACACCATGAATGAATTTGCCACAGCAAATAATTGATGTGACTGAGAAATCAAAGGGAGTAGTCCAAAGGCCTCCCTGGGAACAGAAGGTCATCTAAGAATGAACAGGAGTCCTCGATGTGAATGCATTTTCATAAATTTCTTTTTGGGCTACTTTCCCTAGATGGTTGGTCACTTTTCATGATGTTTTTAGGTAATACAACTCACCATCTCTGAGAAACCATGATTTGTGAGAGACATGAAGATGGAACATATAATGTTTTAGTCTATTTGGGGTGCCATTAAAAATTGCCTCAACTGGTAACTTTTTCCTTTTGATCAATGTGACTGGAAGACCCAAGAACAAGGCAGCCAGTGTCCAGAAAGGTCCAGTTCTTTATACTGCATCTTTTTTACTGTGTTCTCCATGGTGTGAGAAGCAAGAATCTTCTGGAGTCCTTTGTAAAGGATATTAAGTCTACTCATGCTGGTTCTAACTCATGACCTAATCATTTGTTAAAACTTCACTTCCTAATTCTATCACTTAGCTCCTGGTTTAATATTTCAAGGTATGAGTCTGTGTGGAGCAAAAATCCATGCCTGTGGTTCGTAGGGAAAAAAAAAAGAGGAAGTAAGAGAAAAACGAAGAAATGAATACATGTTGTTACCCTAAGAAATTTTATCAATGGATAAAAGCTGAAGTTCCTAATAAATACAAGACCCGGAGGACTCCTGAATGTGGTGTCTTCAAGGCAAACATTAAGAAAAAAGAAAGGAATTTCCCAACAACTAGCAAAGATATCTTGGACTAAGAGGGTGAAGAGGCATACAATATAATGATGAGAGTAGAAAGGTTAATACACTCAAGAAAGGGCTTTAAAGCATGCACAGAGAGTTTAAAAAGAGGGCACTACTGAACTGTTTGCCTAGGCTGCCCGTGTCCAGGTAAGGCCCAGGGCTGTTGGTATAGGGAGTGTGATAGGTAGAATGAAGACAACTCAAACCCACACCCCCAATGTCTTGCAATATGTAAATCTGAGGCACTGAGCAGTTTGGAAAAAGAACACACGAAGTCCTCTAAAGCAAGGCATTTGGTTACTCTGACTAGTAGACTAGAAAGATACTGCATGTACATAAATAACACTAACACATAGAAAAACCAAGTAGCATATACTTCTTGTACTGTAAATTTTGTATCTGTGGTTTCTACCTGTTAAAATTCTGCCCCTTCACTCACACCTCTTCATTGTCCCCAGTCTCTGCATGTTTATCCAGACCTGCCTCATAGCTTTCTGCTGTCTCTAGTGCTACTTTCCTTTGGGGTTCACAATCATCAGAGAGTCTGGCACCTGGGAAATTATTGCTATGTAATCTCGGTTTTAAATACAAAATCCAAGAAGCTCAGTTCTGTCCAGCCCATGTGAATTGAAAGGAAATACATATTCTTTTTTGAAGGGTCAAGAGAAGTTATATGCTGACCTCCCCTACTCTTTTGTTCTCCCAAGAGCCAATGGCAGTGATTAGGGAAGAGTCAGCTTCTTGCCTTATAGTTCATATGAGAATGTCCAATCCTAATTCTGTCCTCTCAATCCTGCATTTACTGGATGGCTAAATCTTAATTTGTCTCAGATGTCAATTTTTAAATCTACTTGTTACACTGTATGAATTAGTAAGGTTTTTCTTTTTAACTGTTTTCTTCTATATGGTACTTGAAGCCTTGTTCTAGAAGTTATGGGTATAATAATATATAATAGTAAGTAGAATGTGAGAGGGGCTGAGAACATATTGAAAACAAGTGGTCTATATTATGTGAGTTTGAGATAACCCTGAATAGGGCTAGAACATTGATATGAGGGGGTAATAAAAAGTCCACAAATCAAGGAAAGGATCCAGAACATGCTGAAATTTCTAACAAAGGAAATTTGAATTTTGATGTATGAAATTATTCAATCACTTGCTATGATTTCATTTTATGCATGTATTTTCCCCCAAACTGATTATTGAGACAAAATTCTTGTTAGTATTTTATTTATCAATGAAATATGTCAACAAAAAGGTCTTATGGTCAAACTCTGGAGGGTAACCAAGAGTACTGACAATAGCCTGTAAGACTTGTGGGGCAATCTTAGGGATCCCTGGTCTAACTACTCAAAAATGCATAACCCATTCTGGTACTGGGGGGGTTATTTGCTGGAATCTAATGTCTAGTTGGTATATTGTCCCTCGTCATGGTAAGGCAGAGCATTAAAACTCTTTTGATTATGTGTACATACATACATATTTTTGGAATACCCTACTTAGTAACTTTACATGTAGCCTTTTCAAAAAGACCTTTAGTGTTAATATTTCCTCCCTATATTATATCCTTTAGTCTGCCCTCCCATCTTAATTTAGCAGTTCTTAGTCGTTCATTCCCTGTATACCCCCACGTACTGTCTTTTCTCCCCTGAAGATACCCTTCCACATGGCTCTGATTAATTTACTGAATTTTGTGGGTATTTAAATTGCAACACATATATCTGACAATTCAAAGCTATCTCCACAAATGAGTGAAAAAAGAGATGTATGTCCTTTTGTGTCTGTGTTATTCTGAAAGATTGTTTTCTTCCATGAGATGGAATCCAATCCTGGCACTGTTAGTCGGGGCAATATCCAATATCTACTAGATAGATCATAAGCCCTATGAGAGAACCCAATACCATAGTAACTGTTAAGTGATCATATTATTAAGATGATTCCTAATGTCTTATTGCTATACCCATAGATCAGTGCGTCTTTCAACTTTCATCAAAGAAACTTCTACCTTTAGTAGAAGAAAGCATGAAGAGACCTGTAGAAAGTCAAAATGTAGAGAATAAGGGACTGTGGAGTGTTCAACCCTAAATGAGATATGTATATCATAGCCGGCAAGGCTCAGGGAATTTCAAAGAAAAATGGGCAGATGGTAAAAGCTAGAATTTTAGGTAAAAATCCTAGAAGTAGGATATTCTTGGGAAATGACTTAAAACAAAACAGTATTTACAAGACAGAGTAGGACAGTTGAGCATTTCAGTTCACAGAAATTATGACAATGTCCACAACGCTGGTGCAAGATGAAGTCTGACAAAAATCTCAGAATTGTGGAGGAGGATACATGGGCACAAAATTATGCCCCTAGCTGAGGAGCTGTTGACAATTGATAGCTGTTGTGAGACAAAGTCAGTTTTCTTTAATGGTATAACCCTGGTAGGTTGACCATCCTCCAGAGCAGGCAACATTACCAAGTGTGGTGGGCCAACACAAAGTGGACTGGATAGGGGAAAAACAAGTACAAACAAGCAAAAAACAAAACTGAGAGTTCAGTGGGTAGGGAGGTGAGAGTGGAGAGAGTAAGTATGGAAGGTATATAATCAAAATATATTATATATGAAGTTCACAAAGAATAACATATTTAAAACTTTTAATGCATGTTAGAAGTATAGAAGCATTTGTTTACATTGGGGATGCATTTTAGTTAGACTATTTGCCTACCTTGCACTGTTTTTGATCCCCAGAGTAGGTATTGTGTTTCACACCTATAATCTTAGCACCTGGAAACGGAGTATTTAAGAAGTTCAAGGTCATTCTTGAGTACATTGAGTACATAATGAATTCAAGGACATCCTGGTCTACATACGACCAGAGAGATATAGAGATATAGATAGATAGATAGATAGATAGATAGATAGATAGATAGATAGACAGATAGATAAATATATAGATAGATAGATGAGAATTAGAGAGAGGAGAGAGAGAGAGAGAGAGAGAGAGAGAGAGAGAGAGAGATTCTTTCTTTCTTGTTTGGAAAGTCCAACACTTATTTGATATATTTGATATATTGGTTATGTTATTTAGAAGCAGAATCTAAATTAATTCTTTCTTGTTTGGAAAGCCCAGCACTTATCTGATATATTTGTTATATTGCTCATGTTATTTAGAAGCAGAATCTGAATGAAGAATTTGATATTATGTTATTAAATGACGATTCCCAGGAGAAAGGTAAGGAGGAAGTAGGATATGCTAGGGAAAGAATCTAAACAAGGATGTGGTTGGCAGTCTGATTCCATAAGGAATTCTGGAGTACAAATTGCAGCATAGTCTCTCACAATACAGTAAAAGAATGACCTATTGTACCCTCCATGCAAGTCAGTCATTGGCTGCAGGATCCAATTCTATGTAGTATGTGTTGTGTGTGTGTGTGTGTGTGTGTGTGTGTGTGTGTGTATACACTTGTGTGGATGTGTGCATGTACGTCTGCATCTATGTATAAGATTTTTCTGGTGGGTTGGCTGTCTTGGTCAAGCTCTTACCTTACACAGCAGCTCATCTGACATAATAAAGGTGTGGTTGGGGCCCCAAGGGTAATCGTTTTAAACTTTTTCAGGCTTAAAATCCTTAATATACACTTTTTAGAAATAAGAATTTGAAATGTTAAGCTTAACATCAATCTTTTAATATCTTTAAAAATTTAGCAGCTAGTCTTAATACCTTCAATAACAGTAACATCATTTAACATCTATCAGTGAAGTATACATTCCATACTCTACCATTGGGTTAGACAAGCTCTTAGGTTTTTTGTTTTTGTTTTTTTTTTTTTTTAACCAGATTACTTTTCTTATGTTTCTGATATTTGAAGTATTTTTAAAGAATGTAAAATATGTATAAATTCTAACATAGAATTACCTTATCTTATGACAAAAGATGCTGTAAGTAAATAATATGTATATATTTTGAGAATTTCTTCTCCACATCTGTCCACATTGAATACTTTAATATAGTATTCAATTTTATATTATTTCAATATTAATATAAATTAATTCAACTAAATATTACTAAAGTACTTGAGTAACTAACACTTGGATTATCCAGATTTTTCCAGAGAGTGAAGTATTAATTCTAATGAGCGCGTGATAGGAACTATAAGCAAGAGAATGTAGCCTGTCATTTAGAAGGTGACAGAGAAGTGGTCATAATATAAGCATACACATTTTGGCTGCCTTTTGCATTTGGACATGAGTACCAATGACATTACAAATGACTTTTGAGCTTAAGTGTCCTATGAAGGTGATAACCAAAAGCTAAACAATAGGAAAGGAGAGTGAGTGTGCGCGGTGCTGAAGTCAGTGTATTTTTTTTTTTTTCTTATAAGGACAAGTAAGAAAAGGAAATTCAATTTATCATTCACCATTAAGAAAGGAAGGACAGGAAATCTTGTTTATAAGAAATCATAAATATAAATCACTACAAAGACCTGACTTTTTTCTCTAGTCTTCCATCTTAATGGACCACTTGAATTTATAGGAAGGTATAACATTCTCTACATAAAAATTTATCATTTTCCCCCTTCTATAATGACAAAGTATATCAGCTGTCTTTGTCTATCAAATGCTGTTAGTAAGGGTTTGAATCTTGTGCATTGCAGAAGGATTTATCCCACATTGCGATGGCTAATGCTACTTTGCTGGCTCACTTGAAACCATTTGAAGAGCCTGAAACTTGTTATTTTCACATTGGTTCTGTACATATGTCTCCAGAGTGTGGGAGCTTCATAAACAACACATTTTGGTCTGAGCAGATGTCCTGCATCTCTAGAGGTTGGGAAGTTCATTATTACAGACAGCCCACCTAACAGCCATTTGGTGAGACTCCTTTAGGTACATTAAAATACAATCCAAGATGTCTAAATGAAAAGTTTGTTTGGTGAGCTGTAGGATATTCATATTTCCTCCAGACTAGGGAAAGTTTCATTTCATTAGGAGCAGCCACATTCAAGTGATATATATTTGTAATATTGACTACTATGTGGGTACTACTGTCAGCTTTTACTGTTTCCTAAAATTAATGTCTGCAAGCAGAACAGAATAGACATGATCTTAACCATGTTTCTATCCCAGGGAGGGACTGTTATTGTCCTATAGGATAGGAAGAAAAAATAGAAGCAGGCATGGGTGGAGCAGTGACATTCCTAAGTGTATTTGATTCATGTTACATTTTCACAGCCACTTTGCACTGGCAGAAATGATTCTTCTCTTCTAGAAGAAAAAAAAAAACAAATTTACATTAGAATTAGCTAGACAGCCAACAGCATTCTTAAAGAGGAAATTATGAAATACAGTATTTTTTATCAAATGAAATATGACTCCTAAGACGGCAATCAATTTTTAGTTGAGAAGTAGTGAATGGAGGTTAAATCATGAATTCACACTTTCCCTTCGATCATCACATCAGTTCTCCTAAATTATCTTCTTCAAAGGCTCACCGTCACTTGTTGTTTTATGCTTCTTCCATGTCCCTGGTGCTAGCATATTAATGGTCTTTGCCATTTGTAGAGTAGCAAGCAGCTAGATCAATAAGCATGCTTAGCTGCTTGCCATTAAAATTGATCTGTACTATCCTTCCGATTGACGTCATATCCAGATGTAAATATCATCAAGTAAGCTGTCAACTCATTTTCATTATGAGTGTTTTCCATCTCAAAAGATGGACTTCAGTTGGACAGCATGTTAGGACTTGTCTTCATTGTTTCTGACATTTCCTCGATTGCATCAAGACCATGTTTAAAGAAGAAATGAGGATTGTCCAACAACTTTTACAATGAAGGACATGGACAACAGCAGCAATGACAACAAACAAAAGGATGACAACAGAAGAGAAACCTTTTCACCAGCTAGAATGTCGAAAAATCAACACGAAATGCTTAAGTGACAATTGTGTGTTTCTTTACATGTCACTCAAACCCCAAAAGGCCTTTGTGAACATTTGGATTTGTGAAAAAAATATTAATGCTGTTTTTGAAGGGACACATTTGTAGAAGGGTTTCCCATTGAGGCTTCAGTTAATATATGATTGTTCATTAAAAATTCCCTCTGAGAAAGGTCCTGGTACCACTTGCCAGTCACTGGGGTTTCCTACCGTCTGGGGCACAGACTCCCTCTCCCTATCTGAGCGTTCACTCTGATAAATAACGTGGAAAGGCCACTTTTTCTCCTCTTGATAGATTATCACATTGCATTAGTTTGCTTTCTAAAGAATACAAAGTACAATTCTAGGTTTTTATCTCCTATCTAACTAGCTTCTGTTGAAAGTCTAGAATAAAAGTCATAATATCATAAGTAACCCAAAGCTTATTCATTCCTCTAGGAATTCTCATTGATATAAATATAATGCTGTATATATGCCTGCCCATGTACATTTATAATTTGAAAATAAGCAGGCAAGGACAAAATTTATTGAGGTGATAAGATAATGCACAATAATTTAAAATGTTATTTGATTATCAGATAAAATGATCATTACATATTTGGATATTGGTCTTACTTGACAAAGAATCTTCATCACTCAACTTTTTCCACTAAGACTTGATTTTCTTCCCTTGAAAAGTATTACACGAAACATACGTATGACTTTTGCAACATAATTTTCTGAAGAAATATTGAGAGTATAGTCTGGATCCCTTCAAGTGCCCTATGGAGCCTCTATTAAGAAGCATTTTGCATGGTTCAGTATTAAGTAAACTTAGATTTTTAGGAGCAACAAGAAGCTGCTTTATTGATAATGAGAATTGATGCTTGCCAACATTTCCTTTGTAGTTTTGGTTATATGCAAGCTGTGAATTGGATTTAATTGGCCCAATAGAGATTCTAATAAATTGCAACAATGTAGGTATTCTTCATGTGTGCATTTTGATTTATTGTTTTTATCATTATTACTACATTACAAAATATTTTAAATTTCCCAAACCATTCATAAAAAGGAAAAGAATACTACTAATTATAAACAAAATAGTGTTTATGAGTATCAGTTGATGTCTTTTAAAACCCTCTCAACCTCCAACAAAAGTAAAAGTCATAAACTATTCATTTCAAGAAACTCTGTATCCTTGTACATAGTACTAATAACACTGATATTTTCTGGCTGCCTACAAAATAATAGAGACTAGATTTCCTATGCCATTTTTTTGCACCCTATTTGCCCTTAGTGAAGATGAATCCCATTTTTAAAGACCAGAGCTTGTGTAATTTACTGAAGGTTACCTGTGTGATAGGTGATAGAGTCATTGGAAGAATTCTTCATGGAATAGAGAAATAAGCTGTGTATATTAATGATTGTAGAGTAGTGTACATTAAATGAAACTTCCTTATTCTTGTTTTCTTGGTTGCTAGCAGCTGGTCAAGAGTAAATGCTAAGAATCCTTTATTTGGCACGTGATTAAAGGAACAAATCAATAAACTTACTATGAAATATAATGAATAGCAAAAGGCATATCTAATATTGTGAATAATTATATAATATATATAATAAATAATAAAATAATTATGTACTGAAGTTATTTAGGTTCATGTTAATATTTCCATCATTTAAATTATATGCTATGATTAAAGTGATAAATATCTGTTATCTCACAAGCTTTTCATATATGAGTATACATAAATTATTTTACTGAGCATTTTATGAGTCTATAAGGTTTATGTCTCAGAAGCCAGAATCAGAGGAATCATTACTTAACCAACTGAAGACAGCGGGGATGGAGTTGGGAGGTTGGTGCCTACTTGGTGCTATAGTTCATCACTATATGTAACAATGCTGATAACCAATATTTGGTTCCTGGTGAAATTTTTGTGTGGATTCCATATTTTATAACTTTCATTCCACCAACTCCCAGCTACATGTCAGCAGAACTGATCACTTCTTCCTCAAAATATTTTCTCCAGTAAGCTTTCAAGATTTTACCTTTTCTTAGGATCAACCTGTCTAGCCAGACCTTCTGTCTATCTCCTAATTATTCCTTTATTCTTCAAATAGAATGTTGGTATGCCCAATGCTTCCTTGGTACATCTTCACTATTGGCCATTACTCACTTCCTTAGAAAAAAGTCACCATGTGCTGTGACTTAAAAATATTTCTTTTTTATCCTTAGGCTCCCAAATTTGACACTTTTACTAACCTTCTGATTGGCCAGTCCAACTATCTTTTCCTTCCTGATGTTGTTCTGTGTCTGTCTTTTCCATTTCAGTTGAAGGCAGTGGCATCTTCCCCAGGACTCAAGCTGAACCCGTTACACTACTGTATCTCTCCTGTTTCCTTTTCAAACTCAATAATCATTGTATTAGCAAATTGTTTTGTCACTAGTGCCATTCGTTAGACTGGATCACAGGACTAATTTTCCTAGGTTCTGCTGCTCTCTGGTGTAAGCCTCCATTGTTTCTCTTCTGCAGTCATTACAGTGGCCTCATAACTGGTTAGTCTATATCCCTTACAACAACACAGGGACCACTGCGATCCTTCCAAATCACAACTGATGTAGTATCAGTTCTCTTCTCAAAATCTGTATGATGTTTCTATATTTTGCTCAAAGAAAAAGTCAGTCTTGACCGTGGTTGTCATAGCTCTACACATTTTAGTCCAATCCTTACTAAGGATGATAATTGACTCACAATCCTTTGTTGCTTATTAGGAAATACTCGAATTAGTTTCCCTTCTTTGTACAGCAATGAAATATTGAGCACTCAACAAAACACTTCTCTGTAACACACATATTTTCATTTAAAAATTTCTCAGACATTTGCAACTTTTTGTTTGTATTATTTTAATAGTTGAGCTTGTAGGATGTATTCAATTTTAATGTTTTCTTAGGTAAGCATGTTAGATAAATATCCACCCCGCCTAGTGTTGAAAAAAAAACTGTATTTGGTAAACAATGGGTCCAGTATATAGAGGAGAAATCATTTTACAAAACTTTTTATGCTGAAAAAATTTTTGAGGCCAGTTCCTTCATTTCCTCTCAAGCATCGAGTTTCTTCCTTAACTGTCTACAGATAAGAAAGTAATATGAATTTGTGAAGATCATTAAGCATCTCAAACTACAAATTACATTTCTGTGTCTAAGTCATAATATTTTCTTGAACTTTCAATTCTTTTTTTAAGAAAACTTGGCATTTAATCTATTAATTTTATTATTCTTATTCTGTTTTATCAAGAAAACAACAGGTACTCTTTTAACGAGTGGCTTAATTTTCTCCAGTCTTGATTAACGATTTATATTGCCTTGGGTTTTCAATCTGTTTTGTGAATTTAATCTCCCTTCCCAAGTTCAGTATTCATTTTTTTACTGGGTTGACTTGATTCATACTCAATTAATTAATTTACAATTAATTAATTAATCCCCCCCTTGACAACCGCCTTAGTGGCACCACAACTCATATTAATGGTATATTGCAGGTTGTAATTAAAATCAATATGCAGTTCTTAATGACACATTCTTATCTTCTAGAGATAGGGAAGTACTTGATATAATCTACTCTATTTTTAGATCAGATCCATAAGAGCTAAAACAATTTCAAAGTATAAATTTAATAGCAATCATTTTATATCTTAAAATATATTGTGCTTAATATCATTTACTTGTTTATAGAGCCTAGTAATCATTGCATTGGATGGAAGTAAAACCAAACTAGCATTGTTTCTTATTCCCTTTCACTATACATTGCCTCCACTACAGATTTCAGGTTCTATAATCCATCCATTCAAGTACCATCTAAGTTGCTATATTTTACTGTGATATAAATTTCAGATTTATTTCAGTTATTCAAATTATTTAGAGTAGGAGCTTTATCAGAACACTTTTTTTTGTTTTTTGTTTTTGTTTTTGTTTTTTTTTTTTTTTAGCTTCACTGGTGAATCTAACACTGATCTGAAATCACGCTAGGAGGAGAAAACATCACTTCTGGGATCATTCAGCCTGCAGTGGCCTTGATAAAATTTTATAGTGGGCTAGCATGTGTATTAAGCTCTAGTGTCCTCCCAATTAAAGAACTACTTTGTGACTATCATATGTTATGGCAGGAAAACCAGATACATCAACTGAAATTTGGCATGCAATTTTATATAATGTAGACATTGTCCACGTAATGATAGTTTGTGTACTTTTTAAAAGCTGTTGAGAATCATATGCCTTAAGTTGAGAAGAATGGATGCCTCCCTGTAAGAAGGGAAAGACCTACAAAAAGACAAAAGAGACTGGCTCTCTAAAAGCATGTTACTTTGTGTGTGTTTCTCTGAACAGTTTGTCTTGCCCAGTGTTATGACTTCTGCATTTCTCTCTCTGTTCAGAATATTAAAAATCAACACCTAGAGATATTATCAAATTCTATATACATCCAAACAATTCATATTAAACCAGGGACTTACCCACTTATTCCTGTATGTAGAAGTGAGTTCCTACTTAAGGATCCTGCAACTCTAATATTTATTTTTTGTTTTTGTTTGTTTATATCTATTTGCTGTTGTTTTGTCTTATTCTCAGTATCTCTTTCACAGTTCTATGGTGAAATTTTTTATTTGGTTTTTATTTTTGAAGTCCTCTGCTTTCTTTATCTTTATTTCATCTCTACCTATTCATTTGGGCTTTATTTTGATTAAAAAATATATTATCTTGACACCATGCCTTGCTCCTGAATTTAGAAGAAAGTATTTTATTTCCTGCTACTTTTTTTGTGGTGTGGGAATCAATCCAGAGTTTTTGCACTTTCCTCTCAAGTGTTCATGAACCCCCGAACTACACCCACAGTCTGCAGATGTTTTCTGTTGTCCTTGTTCTCTTCTGAAGTTTAAGTCCATGCCTCATTCATTTTAATAAACTCTTGGATAGCATAACCTGTGAAATCATACCTTATATGTAATAGTAAAATTTTAATCCTATACTAACAGAAAGGAAGCACAGTAATTCTGTGCTTCTTTTGTGAGATGCAGTTCTATTTATTCCCCCCTTTGTAATGTCTCATGATACAAAAGAGAGCAAAGCAGATTTCACAGGAATCAACAAGGGAAAGCATTTATCCTTCTCAAAGCTGATATTAATCTCTATGGATGACTACATGAGGGGGATTTTCCTAGCGTATCTGGTGATCTGGGTAGCTTATACATTCAGTTACATGTGCTAAGATATCAAATCAACATTTGGGTTTAGAAGACCCTTTGGCTTTTGTTTTTAATCAGACTATTGATTCTCTTACCCAGTAGCTGCTACCACCAATCATGGGCACACATCTTTGGATGGTGCTAACACTGACACTGAGCATGGGTACAGTGGATAACTCTGGGACCTAACTTGAAGTGCTGTGCATGAGCCCTGAGATCATCAATCTGCTGCTGCCCTCTCTTCTAAAAATATTAGTAAGCTGGTATCATCATGCTTCTCTTCACTGTTTTAATATGGGCCAATAAATGACAATGATTTAAATTGTATAAAGTTACAATGAATAAAAAAGTTTGTAATTGAAGAATGATAAAGTTATTTATTATATTAAGCTTTAACTAAAGTAGTTTTCCACCTTACATTTTTATTACTCTTAACATTGTAGGTTATAACACATCTATCCTAATTCTTTGTATAGACTTTTATAAATCTCTATCAATTGTTTCTTTAGAAACACAAATATTAATATACTCTGTACATTACTTCTAAGTAAAAATAATGCACTAAAAACAATCTATTGAAGAATCCATATAGCTAAATGTATACTTCTCCTTGAGGAAAAAGGATATCAATGCCACTATCTCTGTGTGGCTTCCCAGGAGGACCTTTTTGTTTTTAGGAGGACTTTTATAAAAAGTAGATAATGAAAAAAAATTTAACATACAACGTGATATTTAGTTTTACATTTCTTGAATTATTTTCTTTGTCCTATTTTTTTCTTTAAGATGTAAAACATCACTCATGAGACTACATAAAACAGTAAAGAATAGTAAGTAATGTGCTCACTGGTTTCTGAATATTACATGTATCATACAGAAACTATATATGAGAATACTAACACTACAGGTTTTCAAGTTAGGTGAGAAGTCATGTTGACCAGTCGTCAGCATTTAGTGATTATGTTGATAGTACATTTTCTTCATAGTGTCTGATGACAATGGCAGTATATGTCTATAGCCTTCCTCGCTTCAAGTACCCAAACTCTGTCTCACTATGAGGGAAAGTATCAGGCAAATCCAAATGAAGGAGCATTGTAGATTATTAACTCATAGTTCATAACATCAAAGTCAGAGATGTCAAGAATAAGGGAAGCCTGAGAAAAGTCTCATAGTATAGTAGAGTCAAAGAAGACCATGATGAAATGTAAGATAGAATTCAGGATGAAGCCTAAGGATTAAAAAAAAAAAAACCCATATTTTCTGAAAACTCAGGAGCTATTCACACAGGATAGACTTTTGCTAAATAACAGTTTTATGTTGCTATGAGTTATGGTAAATGTACTACCATAATATGGGTGAGCGAAGTGTGGGACCCCTGTAATTCTCATAGTTTCTCTCTGCTTTAAACATTATTTTAAATGTAAGACCTGCTTATTGTTTCCTAGGACATATCCTTTGTATGTGACTATTTACATTATAATTCTCTAGGTATAATATTTTTTCACATTTCATGTAATGATTTTACTTTAAGAAATAAATTATAATTTTAAATAAAATGCATGAAACATTCAAAAGTACCCTATACACTTATTTTTAATATCTTCAATTTTATATGGAATATGATTAAAGAAATGTGAAGGGGACTGTTCAGTCTATAACCAAAGTATTAAAAAATAACATATGAATAATATCCATAGCCATGAATATTCTATATTTATGCTGTTTTTAGGTGATTTACTGTTTAACAGTTTTAATGGCATCAAAGCTTATTTCATGCAGTTTTTCTGTGGTGAACATAACTCACTTGGATTATATTTCTGGATAATAGGTTAAGGTAAAAAATGAAGGTATATATGGATTTCAACACAGCTAGAGGAGTCATTTTCATATTAGTAGATTATGATTTTTATCTCAATTAACAATATAAAAAATTAACAAAATCACTGAATGACATGTATAACGGTTGAATTAACAAGGAGGAGTGTGAGGGGAGGCTGGATAAGTATTGAACACAGCTACTGAGTTCCTCCGACTGTATAGAAAACCAGCTGTGAAAATGAAAGAGTGAAGTGAGGCAAATGGAAAATGGTTTGCAGTCAGGAAAAAAATAAGAGTTGTGGGGTTCAACAATAGAAAATGTGGAAGATCATTGCATGATCTGAGAAGTCTTTGGAATTGTCAGGAATGTCATCTGATGGACCATTTGCTAGGACTATCTGCTGTTCTATGTTTGTGTCCTTATAAGTGTTAGTCTTAACCTGGAACTGTTTTCACTAATTTTCCTTCTTCTTTATGGTTCAGTTCTGGTATCATCTTTTGGAGGACTGGCCCTTAGTTAAATTAAATTAGGCATCCTTGCAACCTGCCTCCTTGACCCTCAAGCATCTTTTTACAAAAACATACTCACTGAAATGACCTGTGCATGTTCCTCTGTCTTTGTACTAGTCTGTAGATTCATTTGTGTTACAGATTCTGCCTGTTTTTTTTGTTTTTGGCTCTTTTTTTTAAGTGGTCTACTTGAATCTCTATATGTCCTATAACCAGTGCAATGTGTAGTCTTAACATTCATCTGTGCTTGCAGAATAGAAGAAGTGGAAAAATGAGATTGGACACCCATCTTGAAGTCACTCAAGTATTTGACAGGTTATCAAGAGTAACAGATCTCACCTCTAACACTTTTTGATTCAGTGCAGACACTATGAGCCATGAGGCAATCCTTGATTAGTACTTTATATTATTCAGATTCTAACATTTGACCCACTATGCCATCTGCAAACACACAGCCCAAAGCAGATCTTAGGAAACTGAAGGAAAATTGCAACACAAAGGGGACAAAAAGTAGGGAAATATGACTTCAGAAGAAAGAATAAGGAAGTTTTGTTTCTTTGAAAGCAGAGAAGAGAAGGCAATTTAATAAATTTTTTCAAGCTTAGGCAAGAAATTTCTATCTGCACTACAAAGAGAAGAGGAGGTTAACCCAAAGTTGATTATTAGGAAAAATTCCCAGTCAGGTACAAGTGTTTATCTTGAAGATGCCTTTAGTGAGGTGTTCACACAACTTTATTCAGAATAGGTGTTTATGCACAGGAATCCATATATGCTTCATCCTATATGAAGTGGAGTCAGAGAGCTAGCTAATGGCTGCTGTAAAATGCTGTGTCCATTTTTAAGATTCAATCACTCTTCTGGTAAGAATACATTTCTACTGACCATATTCGTCCCAGGTCCCAGGGATGTATGATTTCCAAAGTAAGCTTTAAGACAGCACATTACAATTGGGGTCTTCTCAAATGATTTCTCTAAGTTGGTCTGCCCATTTGAGCCTCAGTGATTGTGAATCACCAATAAAGTCTTAGAAACATAATGAGTTTCTCCAGATAACATCCCTTTCTCTCATAATACAGCACGGAGAGGACTACATAGCTTTTATGGTTCTGCTGAAGGTGAAGGCAGAAGTTCACTTGATCCAGGAGATGCTCTGACTGTTCAGGGTCAGCATGGGGTTCTTCCCAGGCAGCCTGTTCTGTATATACTTGAGCGGCCCCAAATAGGACCTATTAGGCCCTTGGTAACTGGGTGTTCACATACATGTCCCTTTATATTTTTATTTGCTCACATTTGCCCAGCCTCACTAAACTGAAAAAAAAAAAAAAAGACATCAGCTCTTCTGAAGATAGTGGAGAGAAATCTCTGAAAAATATGATATGTACTAATGTGAGAGTATTTATTTCAGGTGTAACTTAACTATTTATGGAAGCACTTGGGAATTCACAACAGCTGAATCACTTCCATTAGCCCATCATTTCAAGGACTGAGATCCGTTCTGAACAACAGCTAAAGGGGAGCTTTTTTCCTTCTTCCCCACTGTTGGGTATTAAGATCTCTGAAAGAAAAAAACAAAAATGAAAACAAATCCTGACAAACTAAAACAGAAGCTAAGATGAGCACAGTTAAGTTTCTTTTTGACCTTGTAGCTCTAGTGTGCACATAGCAAATATTCACTTGAAGAAAAAAACCCGCACACTGTAACCCCCCTTGAAAGATGGAGGGAAAAAAGCCTGAGGCAAACATAATCAACTATTCTAAGAAAAATGTAAAATATGTATGCAGCCATGGGGAATTCCAGTATTTGAGTGGAAATCTGCACTTCCAAACTGCAAGCTGCTGTTAGGGTTACAGTGTTCTGACCACTTAGGCTGAAAGTGAAGGAGGCATTAATTAAGTAATAACGATCAAGGTATGGGGCATTTCCTGGGGATTAATGACCAGCTGGGGGAGTTGATAGCCCTCAGTGCAGCCAAGGGCCATTAACCCCAGCTGGTCATCAATTCCTGGGCCCTGTGTTATAGTCATTATTGCTATCATAAGCCAAAAATGAAAAGCAAATGGGTCTATGGATTACTTTTATGGATGATGCAGTTTCAATTGGTATCTACAGGGCATTCCTGGAGAATGAATGCCCTGCCCGTGAGCCAATCAGTTGCTTCGACATTCCATTCTACTTAGGATGCTGCCTGGGAGGAACGGAGGGCGAATGAGGTAGGCAGCCAACGGTTGAAAAGTTTCAGGTCTCTGTTGACACTTGAGAGCTATTGAAACCATAAAGATCACATAGAGGAAAGTTCTGGGAAGGAAAGAAAATGTGCTGTACAGTTAGGTGGGTGTGTGTGTGTTTTGTGGTGGGTGCCCCAGTTTAGTGCCTTTATTGTAAAGTAGAGAGAAATCACTGGATAGTAATGAGACTCCCATAAGACAGAAAGTGCTAGGTTGCAGCAGAAAAAGAAAGATATGAGTGGATAATACACTCTATTGGAAAAATACATTAAAAATAAATACAGAGGGACTGTCAGTCGGTGGTGATCAGGTTGAACAGATAGAGAATAATTATATTTGGTTTAAGAAGTGGCATCTGCAGCCTTGGCCAATTTTGAGAGGCACTTTAAAGAACATCTCTAACTGATTTCCCAATTACTATGGATGGTAGCAAAGTGTGTTGAAACAAAACTCATTTTCACTGGGTAAATATATTCAATGCTGACTGATGATATTACCAAATTCAAAAATTTAGTTTCTATCCAAGTCATTTGGAAATCGATTCAGAGGACAGCTGACCTCTGCTCAGGGAGGACATTCACTCATGAGGGCCCTCCCTTAGCAAAGATCTCACATAAAGGCACAGTAGGAAGGTGATGTCTGCACATATGGGAAGATATGGGGGAAAAGAGAAGCTTAATTAAAATTATTTTATGGCAGGGTTTTCATTTTAATTGCTGAACTTTCCAAAATCCATAGCCAAATCTGCCTTTACCTGATACTTTGTAATGATTTACAGTTAAGTGTGTGTGTGTGTGTGTGTGTGTGTGTGTGTGTGTGTGTGTGTGTGTAGGTATCTGTATGTGTGCACTTTTGTGGGAGAGGCAGGTGCACATGTTTCGAGGTCAAAGTCACTCTGGAGTATCCTTTCTCAGGTGCCACCCTTTTTTTATTGAGACAGTTTCTCACTGATCTGGAGCTTCCCAAGTACTTTAGGCTGACTGGCTGACCAGCAAGCATCAGGCATCCAGATGTCTCTGTCACCCAGGGTTGAGATTGCAAGTGTGTGCCACCATACCTAGCTACTTTCATGTGTGTCCTAGGGATCAAAATTATGTCCTCATGTTTTCTAGGGGATCACTTTTCCAACTGAGCTATCTGGCCCCTACAGATAACTTGAAAAATAAAATTAGGAATTTACAAGAAATGAAAAAATAATAGGTACCAGAGAAGTTAACTGATACTATAAAGAAACCCTTAAAATCACAACTTTTAGTGGAAAGGCACTGTTTGCAGACTGAAACACAGGTTAAGGCACAGTGTACTGTATAACCCCATATACCTTCCTTACACATGATCAGAGGAGAATATGAGAGCTGACTTCAAGAGTGACTAACAAAAATTAATGACAAGATAATAAAAGGGCATCCATCAATAACAACAAAGAATTAAACACCAATGACATCATCCTTATGGACTGTGTTTATTATAGTGCGATTCCTTCTTGCCTGAGATGGTAAAATATTCAAAGGACAGGAGATTTGCATTTTAGATGGACAATGCTTCTGATTCAGAGCATGTACTGTAGTCTGGCTCCTGTTATGTTTATATGGCGCCCCATTATGAGAAAAGACTCAGTCTGTGGTAATCCTCTACTGTTTGCAATTCTCCTTAATCCAATTCATATTCTACTTCCTGGGTTTCTGGGCCAGTAAGATTGATAAGAGAAAGGCATGTAGTAATGTGTTTATGTTACCCACCTGCCTTCAGTACTATAAGAGATTTGAGCAAAATAAATCATATTGAGTTCATGGTTTCTAACTTTTCAGTCTTTTCTAAAGACCCTATTCATCCTCTGGACCTTAGATTCACCTCCAGGTGGGTGACTGCCAAATCCCGTTTTCAGCCCTCATCTCTTGCACTTCCCCTTCAGTTTATAGCAGTCCTTGAGCTTTTCTAGGTTGGTCCTACCCAACAGGGTTATCTTTTTGCATTCCACGCAGAGGAAGAAAAACATTTTTCACTAGCATCGGTGTTTTCTTTTTTCCTAGTGATTTGTGTACTTGGGTTTAATCCAAATAAAATGTTGGAGGGAAAAAAAACCAGTGTAATTTGGTTTTTTTTTTGGGGGGGGAGGGGGTTACCCAGAGTCCCAGTCACTGAGGAAAATATTAAATGGTAAATATCATCATACAATATAAGAGGAATGAATGAGGAAACTAAGGTCTTGTATTATAGCCAAACTCTGCAACTCTAAGATCTGCATGCCCCTGGGCCTCAGCTTCTCAGCAGCAAAATGGGGAGAATTCCCAAGAAAGTGTGATAAGCTTAAAAGCTCAAATCTGAGACTGAAATAGATTATGTGACTAGATTAATGGAATCTATGCATATATACAAATATATATAGTTTATCACTGGTCTTGTAGGATGGAATTGCTATCACTACATCCTAAGCAAGAGAGATTGAACATCTGCATAAGCATCTACTAATGACACAAATGTCTTCTTCTCTGCATCATAAGTTCCCATTTGCAGTGACCCAGAACTCTTCTCCTTGAATGAGGTCACACACTTCATAATTACTTCTTCCATGCTATTTTATCTTTAAAGTATTAATGCCCTAAACATTGTAAGTTATACTTCAGGACAAGGGCCTGGCAGTCTAATTCATACAAAGGTGAGAGGTTCATATTATGTATTACTTTTCAGCAGACTTTAGGAACGTGTTAAAAGTTTGATAGGGATATATTTTTTGACACAGAATCTTTTTCCCAGCACCCCTCTTGCCATATCATAGAGGCATCTGTTCAGTTTACACACACCCATAGGCCAATGCAGGCTACTCAGGAGGGTGAGGATTGCACACGTGTTGGGGATATGTGTCAGGAACCATGAAATCAGGCTGACAGGCTGAAAGGAGGTCTGTGGCTAGTTGTTCCAAATACATCTGGAATATTCTGTGAATTATCTAGAAGTATATAAATCTGCTTGAATTCCCAAGGGATGAACTAGATAACTTAGTAGGTATTTTTGTCTGTCTTTATTTCCTGAGATCTTTTCTACCAAAAAAAAAAAATCATTTTTGGGTCTCACATGTTGGAACAATTATCCAAGAATATTTCATCCCTGAGAAAAATATAACCCTTGGGGTGCTGCCAAAGTCAGTGAGATCTATGGCAGCTTGCCTTCTGCATACAGACCTTGCACATTAACACTTTAGGGCTCTAGCAGAAAGCAGGGTTTCCTTTTTTTTTTTTTTTTCCTACTACTTAGCTTGTGAATGAGGGACACTGATGAGGGCCTCAAGGAATGCTCTTCAGAGCACCTGAAGACATTTCTATTATAAAGTATATGCTAAATGAGATCATTCTATTTTTAAGGTTGTCAGTCACATGCTAAAACCACCACTTAAAGAAACATAACTGAGAGCTTGAATAAAATATTTGAAAGCCCCTTTTCAAAGACAAGAATATTTTAACATAGAACCTTAGTTGATTACTTTCTCATTTTCTCTACTTTCTGGACACTAACTATAACTATGTACTGTGTTCCTGTGGCTGTTGCTATCAAAAATCCAGTCAATGCAATGTGATCAGAAACAATATAAGCTACTTCTGGTTTTCACCTATGAAAGCTTCCCTGCTCATGACCCTTCATGATCTGCAAATCTTCCAGCAGCTGGAAGGTAGTCAACCCCCAGTGTGATGTTGGTAGCCACACAGTGAGGATGGCTAGCATAATTTTAAGGAATATATTTAATATTGCATCAGCTTTTTTGAAGGCATTGCATATACTGAATAGTTTTCTATTAGTATAACATGCTCTTTTGCTATATTAAAACTATGTCTGATGGAGACCTGCACTACTAGATTGTGCGGTTTTCTTCCTCTCATGCCTGACACATAATAGTTATCATGTTCTCCTCTGTCTAATCTTGTAGAAGCTTCCTAGCAATGCTCCTTTGCCTTCTTCTGTTCCTCCACCTTATTTCTCCTCTGCACTTCCTTCCACTTTTCTTATTGGCCACATTTGTCACTTAGTAATTTAACTAGTATTGATAATGTTCCCACTGTGTGGCAGGAATCTGTCATTTGGTTGAGATTGATAAATGTGACAGGCCCACCTCTGCTCTCCTTTGGTGCTAGTGTTTGGGAGATAGAGGTTTAAAAGTAAAATGAAGATGTAAATGTATAGTAAATAAAAGTATGAGACCTGCCTCAAAGGAAGCAAATCTGGCCCAGATAGAGACAGTAAAGGTGGATGGTATAATGGACCTTGAATAGAGAATTATCACGAAAGGTTGATGGGGGGGGAGGCAACTGTTCATTTATGAACTAAGAACATACAAGTTTAAGGGAGGAATTCTGCAGCTTGTGCAATGAATTGGGGCAGGACACTTTTTTGAAGGCTCAAATAAGAGAAAACTAATGTGGCTGCAGCTCTGTGGATGATGAGAACTGTACAGAAAAGTTGAAATCAAAAGTGCCCTGGGATTTAAATGTCATGAGAAGGAGCTAAGATTTTGATGAGAAGTGCCATGAAAACATATCACAAAATTTTAAGCAGGAAAGTGAAGTTGTTCAATTAACAGTTTATCCTAGTTTTTATTTGAAAAATAGATGGCATAAAGCTTGGGAATGGGAAGTTGATAATCTGGAAGGAAGCTTTTATATCTGTTCAGAAAAGCATCATGTTCACTTGGGCTTGAGGGGAGGAAGTGATTCAAAAATAAGAATACATTTGTAGCACGATTTCAGATGCAAGAGTGACATAGAAATTGAGATGCTGAACAGTTAGATACAGGAGCCTGAAGCTAAGAGAAGGGGTTTGTACTTTAAATATTAATGTAGAGTTATGTTAGTCTAAGATACTTTAGCCATGGGAAAAAAGTAAAAGACCCACGGCCTTTACTCAGGTTCACAGTGTGCTTCTTGGATCAATAGATTCTTTTATAAGGATCAATAAAATCTTATGGCAAAAACAGAACCCTAGAATGCCACTCAAATATGGTTATAAAGTAGACAATTTACTCAATAACACACAGCAATAGATATATATTTACAGGTGTTTCTCTGGCAAGGTGATGGGCCATATCAAGCCAGTTGCTTTTCCTTTCATACTCTATTTATAACTAAGGACGAAAACCTTTTGGAAAAAGTTGACCTTCCAGTTTGTAAACATTCATGTTAAAAGATTGACTGGTTTCTCTTTGTGCATCTCAGGAGGATATCTAAATAAGAGCAGAGCTTCAGAAAAACCTATGATTATTTCAAGGCTCATTTTATGATAACTTTTCATTTATCCTGATACCTCTGCTCTTCAATGATTGACTGCTTGGAGACTATAATGTTTAATTTTGAAGTTGTAATTGAAAGTACAAATATAAACATACAAATGTGTATAACTCACATGTATACAACATTAAGGAACTTTGAGACAATCCACATATCCATGAAACTGGCCATGCTACACATAAGTAAACCATACTAGACTTAATCAGATCCCTGACTTTTGTCTTCCAGCTTTCCCTAGATGGGATTGTACATATGACCCTCCAGATTCCCAGAAGTAGTATTTCCTGTCCAGTTGAATGGACTGTTAAGCACCAACTGCCAGAGCTTCCAGGATGTATCGTATGCATATCTCTTAGTATTAGTCTTCCAGTATCTGCTGCAAGAGTGAGCACGGGTGCTCTTCATCCATTCCTGGTACTTAACCATCTCCTGTTCTGCTGGAGAGATAGAATCCTGGATTCAAGAGTCACCTTGACTCTTTTGAATCCCCCGCCCCCCGCCCCGTAGATGATTGGGACACATTAGGCTTGACACCACGCCTTTGTGTTTTGTTTTATTTCATTTTGTTTTGTTTTCCAGTGACTGTAGTGCTATTATGGGCAAACCAAATATCAAGAGCACACTGATCTAACCCCACATTACATCTAATCTTACTTGTAGTACTCCCCTTTGTAGGGAGATGTGAGGGCCACTTTGTCCCTAAACCCACAATATTAAGGCCATTATTTCTTGTGACCTAAGTAAATCAGCTCAATATCTGAGGAGGTTAATATCAAAATATTGTCAGCTAAGCACTGCATGAGTGTGATCCTACAACTTGGGAGTCCAAGACAGATGGGTTGCTGTGGATTTGAAGTCAGCCTGGGCTGTACAGGATGGTGTCTCAAAACCAAAAGGAAACAGGTTACTCTAACGTGACTGGCTTACACAGTCTCACATTCAGCTCTCTCTCTGCTGTTTTTTCTTTTTTTTTTTTTCTTTTTTTTAATAATTTATTTTTTATTTCTTCAAGTTACATCTCAATCACAATCCCCTCCCTACTCCCCCCTCCAGTCCCACCCTTCCACCCTCCTCCCCTTCAGCCCCACCATCCTCTTCCCTTCTTTTTTTTTTTTTTTTTTAGTTTAAGGTATTTATTTTTCCCCCCCAACTGCTCTCCCTTTCAGTCCAAATAATGGTTCTTTTTCTTATAACTATAAATACAATACAAAACAACAGAAGTAAATAGGCCACGATTATAAGAGTTATATGGCTTAGCATACATTCCCAATGTCCAGTCCATATGTATTTGGCACCTGACTTTAACATTCTACTATCTAACCATCTCCATGAGTTTAAAGTTCTATATCTAACTCAGCTTTCATACTAACTTGCCTCATAATTTTAAAAATATCTTCTTAGATCCAGAACACCCTCTTGATTCCTAAACAACTCAAAATTTAACTATGACACTCTAGGTATCTATTCTTCAACCACCTCAGAGACCTGAGAGGGATAAATATATCTGATTATATAGGAAGTGCAGGGCCTGCAGCTTCCAAAACTAAAAAATGACATACCAGTGGCTGCCTGGACAGTTCCCATTTTCTCTCCATACATTACAGCATCAATAGGACATCTGCTGTTTTTTCTAAGGGCAGTTCTCATGAAAGTGGGGACAGGGTTAGATATGAAAGACAATAGGGGTGACCAGGAAACTGTTTGTTAGAGACTGATAGCCACACCCTGAAGTGAAATTTATAAGCCCCACTCCCTACAAAAGGTAACTCAGCCTCATTCCTAGGACAGTCAAGAGTGATTACAGGAGACCTCTTGCTGGGTAATGTTTCACTGTAGTGCACTTTCAGGTATTGGCTTTAACTATGGTAGCCAGTTCTACATCACCGTTGGGGCAAGCTGAGAAAGACAACCAGTGCAGGAGCTGGCCTGGCTAAAATGTGAACCAAGCTTTCTTTCCTTCTTCAGGCAATTAAAGAGCCTGGATGCACGCTTTGAGCCAGTGTTCACACAGGCGATTCTTCTGCTATTAGAGGAGCAGATTGACTCCATTTTGATCATCCTGCCCTCGTCTGCTTGGCAAGCGCAGTGTGATGTCCATATGCTCTATTGTTCCCATCAGCAGGGCGCTAACGGTTCTTTTTGCTGCTGCTCTCACTTCTGTGGGGGATGTTTTTTTAGCCCCCTTTTCAATGTTGCCAACACATACATATATATTTTTAAAACATAGCACTTATTCTGGAGCTGCAGAAGGTGCGAGAGCTGTGTCCTCTAGCCATGCTCCTGCATTTACATTCAGACTCTGCTTCCTGCCTTTAAATGCAGTGTAGATTGGTTTTTCCAAAGAGGTACAGATCACCAGCAAGTGGCAGTAGCCTGGCTTAAAGACAGGCTACACTTACACATCACAGGCGAGCGAGTGCCTGGAGCTGGGAAAGGGTTGAAGCCAAGCGGAATTTATTAGCGGGATCTATAGAATGTGTTAGAAGAAGTACAGTGGTGTGAGGCTGCAGGCACACAGGTTGTCCCGCCATCACGCGAAGTCAAACAGGCCAACTGCTCAGAGGATTCAGATCGGCATGCCTTGTCAGCATTTCTTTATTTCTTGCAATTGAGAGACACAAATGGAACAAATTTTCAATCCTGGGGATTTAGGCTTCTTGTGCACCCCTCCCCCTTCCCCGGAGTTTCCTTCCATGTTCTGGGCCGCCATGCTCCAGCCTTTCTTCCCCAGATGGTGTTAAGGAAGCAATTGCTTCTTTAGTGCTTCCAGCTGATTCCCTACTTGCCAGTACCTGGATTTCCTGTGGTGCTCACTTGTTCTCTTTTTTAAGCTGGGGAGAATTTTCTCAGTTTTTCACTGGAGGATTTGAAACTCCATCTTCAATGAGAGGGTTGTGGAATTTGGCTTCTTTACAAGAACTAATCAATGTAAAGTGTGGGCTCCGCCACACCTGATCCCGAGAAATCCCCACAGGAAGAGAAAAGATCATTTATCCTTCTCGGAGGCAGGAACACTCAAAATCCATGTCAGCATGTTGATTTAATTTTTTCAGATGATGTTTTAGTGGTGAAGTTAGTCTGATAGAGATCGGTCACCCCAACACCCTAGGGACAGTACGGTGTGGCAGAGGATGGCTTTTGTAGACAGAACCACATGTGCTCAGGCACTGACTCCATCTTCCCTGGATGTCATGGTCTTCTGGATCCAGAGACAGTTCCCTATCTCAGTGTGTGGGGATAGAGACATGAAAGTAGCTGAGACATTTGGGGGTAGGAAGAGAGAATGACCTGGCCCTGAGGTAACAGGCCTCCCCTGGGATGACATTTATATTTTCTTATTATTTTAATTTCTGTCATGAAAAAAATCTTCCAATTTTGACAATTTCAGGACAAATAGACTCATAACTTATTTTCACAGACATTTTCCCATCCTTCACACTTTTGACACCTAGCAGTCAGAGTTCTGTATTCGAAGACCTTAGTTTGGAGAGGTTTGTACGATAAGCTCTACTGTAGGTATACTTGCAGCAGAGGTGGGAGGCACCTCTATCTCTCCTCCACTCCAATCAGCAACATCAGGATCAAATGAGGTAATGTCTTAAAACACCCGGGAATCAATTTGAATGATGGAGTGGTTAAACAATTGAACTGACTTATTATTTCAATTTCATCCACATTAAATCTTATTTTTCAATATCAAACCCTTAAAAGTAACATTATCATTTCTACAACATGGAGGTTGTAATTATCTTCACTTAGTTTGAAATGCTGCTGGTATTGTTCACAGACCCTTCACTTAATTGTGAAGAGATTTTTTTCTGCCCCTTTTCATAATTTGTTCGAATTTTGTGGGGTACAGAGAAACTCATGACAGCAGGTTAAAACACAAACCCAGTTATGTCTGGATCCTTCTTAGTAGGTGTATCTTTGCTGCATGAATATTCAGGGCAACCTGGACGAGTCCATTAAAAACAAAGTAGAGGTCTACCTGTTTATAGATTACTTCTCTTTGTAATTACACCATGTTTCAGCAACTAATAGGGATGAAACTTCTTTAACAAAAACAACTGACCTTCCATAACATGAATTAAAGGAGAAATTAAGGTCAATTCTGTTTCAAATAACTGTCTCAAAAGGAAAAAAAATCTCTTCATTAATCAAAAGCTTCCCAATCTACTTCTCCCTATTAATCCAGGTATATAGATGCTTCCAACACTTGTAACCAATCTCTGTCTGCTCTAATGGATATTGGGAACCTTTATTGATTTGGGTAAATTTGCTTCTTCTAAGGTCAATAATGATAAATGAGTCATGTTCTGCATGAAGTGACTTGGAACTTCGAATTAAATGATTGTAATTATCTGTAGTTATTCTGTAACTGCTACTGTTAGGGCTGCTGACAGAACATCCATGTAGTTGAAATGGGAATCTTTCTCTATGTTGTTTAATTTAGGTGAATTTTATCTGCTTTCAGCAGAGGTAGTGGCTGTGGTTTCAAAGGCAGACACTGCAGTGTCATACACCTTCCCTTGTGCCTCTGTCCTCTTACACTGCACCCCCACCTATCACCATGTATTGATGTTGATCATAGTCGGCTAGGCAAATGTGATACCTGGGTAATTCAAGGAACAGAGCTACATGACAACACTTAGGTATCTTTTGCTGCACTAAATCAGGCTCAGAAATGTTAATCACCCAGAGTGTTTGCTTGGCCACCTTATTAGGGTATGGCTTTATAAGTGATGGTCCACCCTTTGGTGTTAGGCAGTCACCAGTGATGAGAAAACCATGTCTGCCCATAGGCTCTTGGTGTGCTTCCATCTGCAGCTATATCTTGAACAGTTATCGCTCTCTTCATTTAGCACTTCCAAGTGGAGGGCAATTGCAGAGAAGATGTTAAGTCTCAGCTAGACTCCAGCACCCATGCCCTTGGTGACAAGCAGAGCTTCAACTTCAGGTGAGATCCATCTAGAGCAATGATTTTCAACCTTCCTAATGCTGGGACTTTTTAAATATAGTTCCTCATGTTGTTGTGACCCCCAACCATACAATTATTTGTTTTGCTACTGCATAACTCCAATTGTGCTACACTTAAGAATCATTATGTAAATATCTGTGTTTTCTGATGGTCATGGACGACCCCTATGGAAGGATTGTTTGCCCCCCCCCCCCCCCCGCAAGGGACTTGTGACCCACAGCTTGAAAACCATTGATCTAGAGGCTACCCTGCATAGGTTTAAGGAGGAAGAGCTACTTCACTCTCTTCCAGTGATTATTATATGTTTTAGTATGGTGTGTCCATGTGACATAGCTGATGTCTCACATGTAGCCAAGAGAGCCAAGAATATATTCCAACACAAAGCCATAAATCTATTTAAACATAGATTTTCATTTTTTATTGCTTAATTGTGTGGTTCACTTTGTAGGTAGACTTGGCTCACAATGTCAAGAGTTTGGGTATACTTGTGAGAGCCTAGCGATTTGCACCAGTATGAATGGGGTAAATTGTATCTTTAAAAGGTTCCAAGAAGCCAGGGCAGTAAGTTGGGAAGAGTATTTCAAAATGTCTTAGTACTATACACTCCACCACAGCAAAAGGAAGTGGACAAATTAACTTTTAATGTCTCCAGGTGCTCTAGCGTTGAATGCAAATACAATTTAGAAAGATCTCCATAGTGAGCCTCGCTGAACAACAACTGGTGAAGGTGGCTATTGGCCTATTACTTGAAGATTCAGAAAATAAAAAGAGCTAACCTCAAACTTTGAAGTAATGAATAAACAACTTGCTACAAATGCAGTGAGAGAGAATGAAAACCTCAATGGGTAAGTAAAACCTGAGATATGACAGGAGACATGAGGCAGGAAATCACTTTATAAGTGTCAGTGTGGGATAGATTTCTAAACTGAGCAGCATGTAGCGTGTACCTCCAAAGAACAGAAGAGTGGGAATAACAGCTTGACTTCAAATGATGAAGAAGAAGGAAAAAAATAGTAAATGAACAAGCAGTTTGGAAGTTGTGGAAGAGTCAGCCTGTTGCTAAAAATTTACGAAGAATTTGATTTTATTTGAGTTGCATAACAGAAGACAGAGGAACAGGTCATGGACTGTTCCTGATTAGATGATCTCTCCCTACTATACTGATTTTGAGACTTGTCCTGCTTTGGGGGGGGGGCATAACTGTAGGTAGAAACAGTCCATTTTGGACAGAGCACCCCCATCTTTAAGAGTCTTTCATAATGAAGAAAAAAAGTGTGAGTTTAGGATTGCCAGACAAGAGATCTTCTTATTCCCTGCCACATTTACTGTCCCTCCTCAGACCTTTCCTATCAACTTTAAATTGGGGATTTTCATTTAAGAGACATTCCCATTTGTTTTTATGGGGTTCAAGTTTTTTTTCACCTGTTTCTTATTTCCCAAATTAGTCTGAGACTCCTCAAATTGGGAATTTTGTCTCTACAAGATTAGGAATGGGTCATGTTACTCATTATCTCCAGCCTACATGTGCTGATGAAATAAAATATTTGCTTATCTAAATATAAGAGATAGATAGGACATCTTCAAAAACCTCAAGAGATCTGCAGAATATGGCATTCAAAGATGTTTTCATAACTTAAGATTTTTGATATCGAGACATGTCAGCTCCTGACAGCACCCCCTATTCTACTCCAAGTAGAAGATGAGCATCGAAGAATCTCCAGTGGGAGATGATTGAATTGGTGGTAAGCCTTTCTCTTGGCAAGAAAAACCCCTTGCTTCAACTGTAGACAGACTGCTGTCCAAAAAGGACAAAATTTGGAAGCAGGTAAGTCGACAGCCTAGCTCTGCCAAGACAGGGTAGGTAAGTCCTTCATAATTCCTGCTCTACAATCAATGTCTGTCAGAGAAATGGGTCCAAATGGCTGAAGATTGATGCTGTAATGTATGAAGAGAAAATGGGAACTGTCCAGGCAGCCACTGGTATGTCATTTCTTAGTTTTGGAAGCTGTAGGCCCTGCACTTCCTATATAATCAGATATATTTATCCCTCTCAGGTCTCTGAGGTGGTTGAAGAATAGATAGCTAGAGTCTCATAGTTAAATTTTGAGTTTTTTAGGAATCAAGAGGGTGCTCTGGATCTAAGAAGATATTTTTAAAATTGTGAGGCAAGTTAGTATGAAAGCTGAGTTAGATATAGAACTTTAAACTCATGGAGATGGTTAGATAGTAGAATGTTAAAGTCAGGGGCCAGATGCATATGGACTGGACATTGGGAATGTATGCTAAGCCATATAACTCTCATAATTGTGGCCTATTTATTTCTGTTGTTTTGTATTGTATTTATACTTATAAGAAAAAGAACTATTTGTTGGACTGAAAGGGAGCTGTTGGGGGGAAAAAGAAATACCTTAAACTAAAAAAAAAAAAAAAAGGGAAGAGGATGGGGGGTTGAGGGGGAGGAGGGTGAAAGGGTGGGACTGGAGGGGGGAGTAGGGAGGGGATTGTGATTGAGATGTAACTTGAAGAAATAAAAAATAAATTATTTTAAAAAAAGACTAGAAAAGATTTTAAGTCATCCTTCAGGCCTCTGGCTTCCTCTAGTGAGTAAGGAAATGGTGAACAGCTCCACTGACCCCATTCCACAGTTGTGTACAATACAGAAGCCAGCTAGAGTCTTGGCTTACCCAGTCACAGTAGAGACAATGGGGACGATGGGACTGTAGAGCCAGTGACATGGAAACAGCCACGGGGGAGGAGAATGGCACTCCAAGACAGGACCACTGCTCCCCTCTGCCATCTCTCTGAATAAACTCTTGAGCTCTCTGACATCACCTCAAAGCAAGCAAAACTGATGAACTCAGAGCAGGTGTTCACACTTGTAGCAGTCTAATTTCAGCTTAACCTCTCCTGTCCCCAGAGAAGGCATTTGTAGAGAAACTGGGGAAAGTGAGACCATTGGAATATAAATTCTGGAATCAGAGGTTGGGCTAGAGGCCAAAACCCTTAGCAGGGCTAGCTCCACCATGAAATACGAGAACATCAAGAAGAGACTTACTCCACTAAGGTTTGTAGATAAGCCATGTGGAGGTCAAAATGTGAGCCTGGTAAGAAAGAAGAGAATTAGCACTAATGGACTGTTTTTCTTTTTCTACATATGAACTCTGAATTGCAGCTCTGTCCCACATCTGTTTGCCAGATTTTGTGCACAGCCATATGTGGTTCATTGTTTGTCTACAAACAGAATATTACATGCTAAATGCTGTGCATTTTGGATGAATTAAAAGGAAACCTGTTAGAGAGCAGAGGAGGCAAATAGAGTTATCCTTGAGTTCCAGCTTGCCTTCATTAGAGCTTTTCTTTGAGTGTCCATTCCTCACTGCAGACTATGAAATTTGCTTAAGAAAAAAAGAATACTGGGACGGGCATTAGGGGAGCCAACCCATTCACTTGCCAGACTGTATGTTCTTCATTAGTTTTTATTGCAACACAACACTTTTATTGCAACAATACAGTCATTGTGTCCCTTGCATGCACACAACTCTGCAAGCAGAGCAAAACAGCCTGAACATTATGGGCAGAATAGGGTCTCTATGGCCATGGGAGAGAGATCAGTGTAGGGGAAAGAACTGGAGCTGAACAGAAGCTACAACTTTTTCATTGTCTCCCTGCCTTACTGATAGTCACCTGGACAGTTGGGAGTTAGCTTGTTTGCTCTTCCTTTGACTTTCTTTTCTTCCCAACATCTACAGGAGCACTTCATCCATCCCTTGCCCTATTCCTCTTCTCCTCAGCCCAAGCCTCTGACCCTTAAAAAAAAAAAAAAAAGCACTTCAAATGAAATACTGTTGGTTAGCTAAATTGATACAGTATCAAACTCCCTCCTAAATATGTCTGTTCATATGCACAGATAAACTCTCTGCCTTAACCCAAGATGCCTCTATTTCCAGTGACCATTGCTCAATGCTTCAGTTTGTGGCTGCACAAGGTGCTTAGGCAAGTGAGAGATTATTGCTATGCCCTAAACAAGACATTCAAGCAATCCCTCAAGACTCAAGGAATATTGTGAAAGGGGGTGGAAAGATTGTAAAGGCCCCAAGATAGGGAGATGGGTTACAAAAATGCCAACTGTTGGGCAAGACACTGCTTCTGCAAAGACAAATACATTAGCTCTAGGTGCCTATACTAGATTTTCAAAAGAATTGGCCCATCAACAATGAGGCATGGGTGGGAAGAGCTCAGGAGAGGCCCACCCCCTCACTGATGAACTGTTTTCTTTTGATAGATATTGGGATCAACTGTGCATTCAGTGGTGACCCCAACCAGTATTCCATTAATAGTTTCAATGCAATGGTAAGGCCCTGATGAAAGTAAGTGTCTCAAAAAATGAATCAAAAGTCATGAATCTGGGAAAGAAACTGGTAGAAACATTGATTGTTGAATAGGGTTTGATAAGGATTATAGGGAACTGATAAATAAGAATATATTATATACATGTATGAAATTGTTAGAGAACAAAATTAGCCAATAACAGTTAACCAGCAAAAGGAAAAGCAATTTGAAGTTTGAGAGACATACAAATATTAAGTTTTGTCTCTCAATATTGGCTAGTAACCTGTGTGTGTGAGTGCAGGCATGCACGCATGTGTACATGTGTGTGTGCTTATGTTCGTGTATGCGTGCTTGTGTGTGTGTGTGTGTGTGTGTGTGTGTGTTTTTGTGTGTCTGTGCTCCATGTATGTTAACAGAAGCTGGAAGAGGACATCAGTTGCCTGGTGTTCTATCTTTATCACTCTTTGTCTTCCTCCCTTAAGACAGGGTTTCTCACTGAAGTTGAAGCTAGGTTGATATCACATAACCCTGAAAATCTTCTTGCCTCTGTCTCTCCACAGCCCTAGTATTTTCAGGCTGGCATGTGTTGCATCAAGCTTTTCTATATGGGTTTTGGGGGAATCCCCACTGTGTCCTTTCTCAGCTCTCTCCTCTGCCTTTGTAACCTTCTTTAAATTCTCATTTTATTTTATTTTATGTATGGGTGCATTTTGCCTACATATATGTATGAGCACCATGTGCATGGCTGGTTCTTAAGGAGGTCAGAAAAAGACACCAGATTTCTTGGAGCTGGGGTTACAGATGGTAGTGAGCCCTGCGTGTGTTTCGAATTGAATCTGGCTCTTCTGAAGAGCAACAAGTACTTTTAGTCCTTGAGCCATCTCTCCAGCCCCAGCACCTTTAACTTTTTACTTGCAAATATAATCCATGAATCCTAGAACAGCTAGCTATAAGATATTATATAGAAGTCTAACCTTCCATCTGGAGAGTAAAGGTCTATGGAGCAGTCAACTTTCTGATGATGTCATCAGATTGTTAGTTGCTCCAACCCTGTAGAGACATCATCCCTAAGGCCAATAGCCAAGAGCCTTGAACTTGAAATACACTAACTCCCATGTTCCTCACCTTTCTTAAACTGGGATTTTCCTTTAAGAAGTTGGAGTACACACTAGAATAATCACTGGTAAGACCAGCTAATTGCCAATGACAATTAAGGGACTCAGGTTCTTTAAAAATCAAACATGTAGTTTAAAAACTAACACTAGTAAATAATGTTACAACCTCATACCCCTCTTGACCACAGGAAGAGGATTACTAAGAAGCTATCTTCAGCAAATTACAGTAGGTAAGTTACAAAACTAGAGAAACTGGATGCAGCTTTGACAATAGCTCTGCTTCTTCCTTCCCAGACCAAAATGGAATCTTTAGTGAAAACCATTTCTTCTCCACCCTGCAATAAAATGTGTGCATAAAGTGAAAAATGCATTATTTACTCCATGTGTATGTGCTACATCATCACGACACTGAGAATGTTTCTCTAATGATAGAGCATATGGAGTCATATAAAATGAACTGTAATGAGAAGCATTAAAAATATAGATGAGTTTAATTTTATTTATTTAATTAATTAAGAACAACTTTTATAAGTCAGTTTCACAAGATTTGCATCTATTGCAGCTAATCCCCTGGTGGAGTACAGTCACTGTGTTATTACGAAGTTCATATTGGCTTAAGAAGGAAGTGATCCAGGGTGTCAAAATGAAAGCTATCCCAAAGGGCAACTCTTTCCTGCTGGGATACAAACCCATTCCTCCTATCTCCTCTGCCTTTTTGCTGCAATATTGAGAAAGTTTTTCTAGGCCATTTTATTATTGTTCATATTTTTGTTAATCAGTAGTATTTTCTCTTCTGCATTTTTACAATATGACCTATTTTTTTAAATTGTATTTATTTTATTTTTAAAATATATACATATATGTGTGCATGGGAACTTTGTATACATGTGTGCAAATGCCTGGGGAGTCTTGAATAGGATATCAGATCCCATAAAACTTGAGTTACAGGAGGTTGTGAGCCACCTGGCATGCGGGTTGGGTACCAAAGCCTAACCCAGGTCCTTTTGAAAGGCTAACATGGGTGCTGGGAACCTAAGTCAGGTCTTTGGCTAGAAGAGTTTGAATGCTTGATTCTTTACTGCTGACTTGTCTCTTCAGCCCCTCTTTTCCAGTCCTTAAGGTAGAGAGCATCACTCTTTGACAACATGCAAGATTTCACAGAGAAGGAAAGCTTACTCACATCTCTGTGTAAAACTCAGAACAAAAACTTCCATTTTCTTTTAGGATAATTTTATATAACCCCAGTTACATTTCAATTTTTGGAAATAATTACAGCAAAGTAATCACCAGAAAGTTTAATTAGCTGGCCATAGTTTTGAGTGAAAGTTCATTTTCTGTGAAAATTATAAAAGACAATGTTCTTGTTTCTGCATTATAAAGTGTTGTGTGATGTGACACCAGTATTTTTTGCGATCATCTCCAGAGGGTGTGGTATTTACCAACACATGCTGAGGAAGCTAATGGGTCAAAGGGAGGGAGGTTCTAAAAAACTCAGACCTGGTTCAGTTGATATGTAGGGACACTCCACTCCGGAGGAGTGTGGTGGAAGGGATAGGGGGTAGAGGGTGAGAGGGCAGGACTGGGAGGGGTGGAAAGAGGACACTGCGATGGAGATGTAACCTGAAGTAATAAATAAACATCACACAGCCAAGTGTGTCTTTAGATTTTGCTCGGGCTCTATAGAACACCATGGTTGCTGACCCCTGTCAACTAGCGCATTTCCCTCAGAAATGTCTTGACTGTACTTTGATACCGTTATAGATGCATAATTAGGATGCTACGCCCTCTTAACATATTCTAGTTCATATTTATCTCCATTTCTTCATAATATTTTTGCCTTGAGTTACATTTTGTTACAATTTTAATTGTTTTTATTTTATTTTAAAAATTACTTAATGCAGGTTGACATTTATGATACAGTGTATTAAAATATATAATAAAATGTTCATAAATACATTTAAAAAACCCAAAAAGCTCAGACCCCAGGTACTGAACTCCAAGCTGATAATACTTCTGCTCTTTGTTTTCATTTTATGCTGCTTTGTTTTAATTAAGGAGTTTTTACTTGAGCAGTTCTTGTTTAATTTTATTTAAATCTATCATTTCTATACTATATGTGATAGATGAGGCTGACTTTTTCATTTTAACTATTTTCAATATTATTTTTAATTTTTTGCATGCTCATATTACAGAGATTCTCACAAATATTAGATACATAGCATGTGGCTTAATATTTACTTTGCATACAGAGAGGCTTTGGCAAGTCTTGCACTAATAATGTCTGAATTTTTATTTGTTTGTTTGTTTTATTTTATTTGTTTCCAGTGACTTAATTCTGATTAAGGTAGAAAATTTAGCTTTAAGGTTTGTCCCAAATCTCCCCTCTTTCAATAAGTCTTCCTGCACCCCTAGCAACTTCACACCCCTCCACACATTTTATTGCACAACTGGTTCTATTCAGCCTTAAATAAAAGTATACACTAACGTTGTTATAGGTCAGGGAGTTTCTATCATTTTTCTTTTTATTTATCACAGTGTTTTAAGGTTCTGACTGTAGTAAATGCCTCATGATCCTTCTTCTGATCTTCAGTGTAAGGAACTACATATTGTTCAGACCACAGTGTTTTTTAAACTGGCTTCTGTTCAGTGAGAGCATGCGTCTTTCTGCCTCTATCACTGCAGTTCTGGATTCACATGGCTCCTGCCACCCATTTTCATCTCTATCTTAACTCAGGCCAGTCTATTCCAATGTGGAAATCAAGAATAAGACCATCAAAGTATCATGGGAAATTAATATTTGTATGATAAGTAGGAATCCTTCAAACATGATATTTAGCAGATCTTACAGGTAAACCATAAAACTACATTTCACCTTGAATATGCTAAGTTCAAATAAATCCAATAAGTTCTTGCAAATTCAAAGAAATCCAATGAATTGTTACTCTGGAAATAACTGGAAATGTTTATTTATATTCAATAAAAGTATGAGGTTTAAACTTCACAATTTTATCCTCTAAATTTTTCTATAGCTCTGCTATAATTGGTAGTATAAAGATCCATTGCTATATAGGTGTAAACAGTATACATAATAGTCTCTTGTGTAGAAAAATAAATACACTTTGTTTTCTGAAGACCAATATTTAAATTTAGAAAATGGTTGATATTAACTTCATATTGATATTAATGGCAATATATGATGTTATGTTACAACTGATACCACTTCATCAAGTGTGAGAGAACATAGGCAGGAGGAATTCAACAAAAAAATCACATAGCAAGTAGGGTTAGTGTGGTGTTTGATGCTGTATCTTCTGGCAATAGGCTGAAGAGCTATACCAACTTCTCTGAGAATCTCTCTCTAGGATCCAAAAGTGTTCTCTCAATCATGAAATCTTACGAAGGGCTTCCTTAATATTCCTGAATACCGCCATGATCCTTTGTCTTTGAAGGGTTTCGAAGCTTATCTGATGACTGTTGCTATAGAACTTAGAAAAGCTTCAAATGAAATGAATGAAGTACATTGAAATCTGACTTGAGTGACCTTATTATGCTAAGAGTTTTGCTGAAATCAATATATCACTCATTTAATGAGGGAAATTTGGGGTCTCAACAGCTATCCCAAGTCCATTTCAATTGAGGAAGTGATTAGGAATTTAGACTGAAATGTTGTGCAGTTGTGCACTTGTACTGTGTAAATGGGTGACTTTATGGTCTGTAGGTAAGCTGCACAGGTGTGAGAAGCACAAATGGCTGGAAAAACCAAGAGGAAATTTGGTTCTACATTTAAAGTTTGAGCCCTGGAAGACTAGTTTCTGGTTTCAAAACCGGGAGCCCAAGGAAACTGGGTCATTTGATCCATATTTTACAATGAGGTAATGGCAAAGGGCAGCTTTCAAGTCCATCCTTACAGCCACATAAGAACAAAATCTTCCACTTGAAGTTGTCATAAGCCCATTGCCTTATATTCTTCTTTCAGTATCCACACTATTTCTAAAGATGGGAATTTCTCAGCCATCCTAGAAAGGCATACTTCCATGCTTATCTTCTACTTGGAGTAGAGTAAGGGGTGCTGTCAGGAGCTGACATGTCACGATATTAAAAAAATTAATTTAAGACCACATCTTTGAATGCCATATTCTGCAGATCTCTTGGGGTTTTTGAAGATGCCCTATCTCTTGTATTTAGATAAGCAAATGTTGCTTGTCTCTTAACAACTTGATTACTGAGTAGCTTAGAGAATGTCTGTGATAGACTGTCATAGTAGCTAACAAGGTGACATGCATGCATGACTAGGAGTTTGTTTTTCTTAACTATCCTAAACAGTTTAAGACGGTTGGTATCAAGAGGCCAGAGCTTCACACTTCATTTTTAAGTATCTCTAGGTACGATACCATTAGGAAGCGTTACCTTTAATTTTGTATCAATATACAAAGATCTATTCAAATGTGGCTAAATATACTCTTAATTTTGTAGTAATATACAAAGATCAATGCCTATGTGGCCCAATACAATCTTAATATTGCATCCATATACAAGGGTCAATACCATTGTGGCCAACTATAATCTTAAGATGGTTGAATTAGTGGCAAGCCTATCTCTTGGCATATAAAAACTCCTTGCTTCAACTGCAGACAGACTGCTGTCCAAAAAAGGACAAAACTTGGTAGCAGGGAAGTCAACAGCCTAGCTCTGCCAAGACAGGGTAGGTAAGTCCTTCATAATCCCTGCTCTACAATAAATGTCTGTCAGAGAAACAGGACCAAAAGGCTGAAGACTGATGCTGGAATGTATGGAGAGAAAATGGGAACTGTCCAGGCAGTCACTGGTTTGTCATTTCTTAGTATTGGAAGCTGCAGGCCCTGCCCTTCCTATATAATCAGATATATTTATCCTTCTCAGCTCTCTGAGGTGGTTGAAGAATAGACAGCTTGAGTCTCATAGCTAAATTTTGAGTTGTTTAGGAATCAAGAGGGCGTTCTAGATCTAAGAAGATGGTTATAATAGTGATGCAAGTTAGTATGAAAGCTAAGTCAGTTATAGAACTTTAAACTCATGGCGATGGTTAGAAGGTAGAAGGTTAAAGTCGGGGCCAAATATGTATGAACTGGACATTGGGAAGGTATACTGGGCCATTTAACTCTCATAAATGTGGCATATTTAATTCTGCTGTTTTGTATAGAATTCACTGTTATAAGAGAAAGAACCATTTGTTGGATTGAAAAGGGAAGCTGTTGGGGGGGAAGAGGGTGGAAGGGTGGGACAGGAAGGGGGAATAGGGAAGGGTTTGTGACTGAGATGTAACTTGAAGAAAAAAAAATAAAGTACTTATATAAAATTAAAAAAAAAAGAAAGGCATACTTCCTAAAAGTCAGTCAGTTCATTCCTACTAACTCCTAATTCTAAAAGTATCAAAATGAAATAAGGCTGCCTAAAAATAAATAACTCTGGAGAAAAGGAAAATGCTTCCTTCTCATTTTCTTGATTCTTAGTTTGTATTGTCATTCATGTATGTCTTTTATGTTATATCTGAAATCATTTTGAGAAATAAGAAAATAAGAAATTTCAAAACTCAAGAATAATACTGAGAAGGGGAATCCTAACTTTGTTCAACTGTCCATAGTCTCACTTCTGTATAAAATAAAAGGTATCATATCTTTAATATCATGAAAACTATTTGTATACTAGAAGCCAGAGTTTTAATAAAAACTTGAATTTCTTTCTGTAAGAACAGATCAATACACATGGAATAGGAACTTCACAGCACCATATTGTGATTGAAATCAGTATAAAAGTATTTTAAGTCTATTTATTTATTATCAATATCTGTGTGTGAGCATGCAAGAGCATATGTGTAAAGGTGCATCCATTCATGGTACACAAGTGAAAGTTTGAGAAGAACTTTTGCGAGTCAGTAAACTTCCTCCTTCTACCATGTGGATCTCAGGGACTGAAATCAAGTTGTCAGGCTTGGCAGCAAGTACCTTTAACCACTGAACTATATCACTGTCCCAGAATCAACCAATTTAGACCTTGTCAATCCAAGATCTGATTTCATTTTAATAATATGTAGGTCGTTTTTGCAACCAGAACTTCATATTTTCAACAGTAAGAAGAAAATGTGATTCATTACATGCAATGATAGTCCATGTTTACTTAGCAGACATAAAAGGATGTAATTGGAATGGACCATAGATCAGTTGGTAGAGTGGTGCCCTAGTGTGTGGGAATCTCTGGGTTCCATCTCTAATTCTACAAAAACAAACAAACAAACAAAAAACAAACAAAACTAAACAAAACCTTGAACAGCATGTTACACACGTGTAATTCCAATACTGTACAGTTGGAGGGAGGAGCGTCAGAAGTTCAAGATCATCTTGGACTATTCTAAAGAGGTCAGCCTCTTATACATAAGGTCCTGTCTGTAATTCAATACATAAACAAATAAGGTGAAGTTTATGAAGAGTTTTATTATGCTCCAATGTGGAAAATAATTTTCCAAAGACTAACTGTGTTTTAATTAATTCAGTTCTGTTCCATACATAAACAATATTTCCCCTTAAATTTTAGTTACTTTTAAATTGATCTGAAATATGAAAGAGTGAGACTAAAACAAAAATCACATAGAATAAATGACAAAAATTGATAGTAAATCTATATGGAATTTTAGTATTGGGAAGAGATAAAGGGGAAACTAGAATAGGAAGATTAAATGGGCAGGGGATAGGAGAGGGCAGGGTAAAGGAGGGAAGACAGAGAGGTACAGCTAGCACTAAAGGACATTTGAAAAGCCATATGCAAACCTATTACTATAGAATCCTTCAAAAATGTATACGTTCATTAAAAATTTCAAGTAGAGTCACCATATAATAGAGGAGACAATGCTCCAGCTAGACATCTCATGTAACCAAGTAAAACCTTCATTGTCAGGAATGATTTCCATCTTGTTAAATTGTTGGACAAAAAGGTCCCATGGACAATGTCCCCCACCAGCACCTCAAGGGTTTTTGCCAAAGCTATTGGTTGCTCTCCATAAACTGATAACAAGGCTCTATTGCTGAAGATATAATTTACTTATATCATTGAACATCAAGAATCGAGCTGGACTCAAGTAGTAGCTTCACCTCTACTGACCATATTCCATGGTGCTAGAAGGTTTTCTTCATACTACCAGAGGTAAAAAATAACTACCAATATCTCCCAACTACAAATTCTGTGACCAAGAACAGTGACTTATCTGCAAAATGTAACACCACAATGATGTCAGAAATATTGTAGGACTAATCAACCACTATTTGCTTGAATTTAAGACCCACTCCATGAAACAGAGCCCACAAGTGACACTGCTAAAGTAGCCAAAACCTGAAAAGATTTAACTCATGGACGTAGAGGGAAGTCTATGACTATTATTCTGCCCCAGAAACATAACAATAAATTGACTCCTATTGACATATTACTATAGCCTTAGATAAGAGCATCTCTCAACGCTCATCAGAGAAGCTTCGTCTTTAAGTAGATAGTACTTACAAAGAGATCCACAATTGAACTATGTGCAAAAGATTGAGACTTTGAAGCACTGATTCCTAAGTGCGATGCTTTTATTAAACCCCTCTCCTCAAGGCTGAGGGGGGAGCTATGTGGAAAAGGAGTCAGAAAGATTGTAGGAGCCGAAGGTGGGAGATGATTCCAAGGAAACATTATCTTGCACACACAACAGGGATGATAGGCACATGAACTCACAGAGACTGTGACAGCCTGGAGACACACACAAGTTCTAAAGAGAAAAATTCCAGAACCAAGAAGGGAAAGCAGACACAAACTCCTACCCTAACTAAGAAGCTATTAGCAATCAAATTGTCCTGCTAAAGGAAATGCCGGGTTTCTTCAGTGGGGTGTCCCTGGATGTATCATACTTCAGGAAGGTATGCCCTGTGCCTATGAATAGCTGGCTAATACAAACTCCATTTATTTTGTGTGTACTTTATTGTTGCTGTTATTTTGTTTTATTTTTTGTCTTATCAATTTTCTTTCTTTTTAGTTTTTCAGTTTTGAATTTCGTTTCTTAATGTTTTTCTTAGGATTTTTTTTTTGAGGGAGAATTAGAGAGAGGAAAACATGAAGTTTAGTGAGTTAAAGAAGTAGAGCAGATTTGAGAGGAGTTGAGGGAGAAGAAAGAATATAATAAAAATATATGCTATAAAATTAAGCAAAAATTAAATAAAATATAGTAAAAGCCCTAATACCATAATCTATGGTAGTTATTGAATTAATAAATATAACAATGGAAAACAAGGAGACAAGAGAGCTTGTATAGATGTACTGCACTAGAGTGTAAAGGAAGCACTTTTAACAGCTACATCTTCCAAAGTATGTTTTCAGTAGAGGGCATCTTATGGTATGCATGTATATTTACTTACACAGAGTCTATGTTTTTATATTTTGCATTACAGACTAAACTTACCATTTAAAGGCAATTGTTGGCATTTCATTACTAATCTTATGTGTATTTTGACTTCAGCATCAAGGAGTCTCAATACCTGACAGAAGGTGTGTCTTAAGTAGAGCAGGGGAGGCAGTCATTACAGTACAATGACTGGAATAACCAAGTCTGCCACTATAAAAATTAAATCATTATTTCTACAAAGGGCTGACATCCAGTAGAAAATCTGAGGATAAAGTGATTGTAATGGCTTTCTCCTCTTATAGGCTGACTTTTGTTTTGCTCCTGACTCACTGGATTCTATGTGTGTTTTGTCTAGAAAGATGTATTGACTGGCAGAGTCACTTATTTCCTCTCTATTTATCAAAGACTTGCATAGGGAGAAAGTCTTTTAAAAACATATGGAAGTTCATTATTGTGCTTGAGTACAAAGGAGAACTTCTTAGCCAAAATGGGAACACAGGACGAGGGGTGTGACCAGGATGGCTCTCTTGACATCTGATGCGACCATTTTTTTTAATAATTTATTTTTTATTTCTTCAAGCTACATCTCAATTACAATCCCCTCCCCTACTCCCCCCTCCTGTCCCACCCTTCCACCCTCCTCCCCCTCAACCCCCCATCCTCTTCCCTGTTTTTTTTTTAGTTTAAGGTATTTCTTTTCCCCCCAACAGCTCCCCCTTTCAGTCCAACAAATGGTTCTTTCTCTTTTAACAATAAATACAATACAAAACAACAGAAATAAATAGGCCACAGTTATGAGAGTTATATGGCTTAGCATACATTCCCAAAGTCCAGTCCTTATGTATTTGGCCCCTGACTTTTACATTCTTATGGCTTTTATTCTCATATACAGGAGATGGACATCTAAAGACGAAGAGAAAAAGCTGGAGATTGCACATAAAGTTTAGGAATTGAGTATTGTCTACTAAAGCAACAAGATTTACGAGAAACGTCTGACTCAATTGCATTAGGGGGAAAATGATTTAAAAAATCGCTTCCCTGCCTTTTAAAATGAAAACCATCTGCAATGAAAAATTTAAAATGATAAATCTCCTCCTTTCACACAGCTACTGACAAATGGGTGATTGTCTTCCTCCTTTTGGAGGCAGTAGAATAAGGATATAGAATTGTATGGTGTTTGTGTATTCAAATCTTTGATTAAAACCGATATATTCTTTTCTGTTTTTTTTAGTAATTGTCTAATTTACTTGTTGTTGTTGTTGTTATTATTATTATTATTGTTATTAATATTATTACATGATACAACCAAGGTACTTTCAGGAAGGTTGCAACTTTAGTGGATGAAATTCAGTAACATTTGACCTTTCTTAGCTATGGCAAAAGAATTACTGTGTTTCGATATGAAAAGTGATTTCAAATTCAAGATCTATGTTTTAGGTCATGGGTTGGTCAATGCAAATATTTTAAATAAGTAAGTTTATACAAGTTTATTGTTACAGTTGATGCTAATTGGTCAATAACAGATACTTTTTGGTGAAATTTTTAATTTCATAAAAGTCTATCATTTCTAGAATTTATTTAGAATATGAAAAAAATGATCTAATTTCCACTCTGCTTACCCATGCACACAGAGAAGCAGAGTATTTTGAGGCTTCTTTTATTCTCAGTTTTTTCTACAGAAGCATTTAACTAAGTGTGCCCATTGTTTCATTTTACCCAGATACTAACAAATGATGAGAATCTAATAAGAAACAATGCCTGAATTCATGTAAACTCATTCACTGGGCTTTGTCTCCCTCAGTTCATTAGAGAGCCTGTATTCCTGTTTGGTTCTCTTATTCCTATTTGGTTCTCTTTACGGCAGGAGTGAGTGGAACTGTCCTCAGTGCTAAGGGCACCCCATCTCCTTTGGAAGCACGGGAGTGTAATTGGAAATTCTGGTGTCTATTTTCCTAGTCATAAACCAGGTAATTGTTTCCTAATGCAACCTGGCAGTGCCACTGAGGGCAGATTACACAGACTTGCCATCCCGAGGTGCACTAAACAAGTGACAAATCATTAACAGTGAGTCTCTGGATCATCTTGACTGAATGCGTGGCTGCGACTGGAGGGGAACAAGACCAGTGTGGAACGTGGGAGATCTGAGTAGGTGGAAGCTACTGCACTAATGACTGACATTGTCAGCCACACCAACTGCAGGGGAATGACTGATGCTTCTTCACTCTCACCTTCTCAGGGGTGTTGCTATGGGTACCATCTCAGAGGTGTCATAGAAGAAAGGAGCAGGAGGCAGACTGATGAACAACATAAGGAAGTAAAGGATATGCATCAGCATACTAGTATGAAGACATCAGACCCATACAAATGAGTGAGTTGCATACCTTGGTAGGGATCCATTAAATATGGAGGATGGCAGACAGGAGAATTGGTTGAATTGTCAACAAATGACAAATAAAAGGAGCTTTGAAACTACTTGATGGCCCCAATTACCCATAAAGATAATCAGAGTCCTGGACCTTTGTCACTTGGGTATAATCTTTTGTCAGTAAATTAATTTATGAGCCTGTGGAAATTGTGTGGATCTGTGGTGTATGGGTGTTTTTGTCATACGGCAAGGCTAGGGAAAACTGTTCATTATTTTAAAGGCAGTCGGTTGGGTTTTTCTTTTTCCACTTTTTTTTTTTTTCAAATCCCTGCTCCTGTCTATGATGAGAGATACTGTGAACTTGCCATCTCCCTAGCACATTGCCTTTGAAGTTAAACATCACAGTGACCTCCTTCTCTTAACATATTGACCATCATCAGCCTCATTCTGGGTCACATTCAATCTAGCTTTGGAATAAAAGTTAGGAAAAATTATTATGGGCATTTTACAAATTGCAGTGTTTCAATGATCATATAACAGTTGTCAGATTCCTTCCCAGCAGAATGGGAAAAGTGACATTTTATTAGTCTCCCAAGTTGATGCAACTTATTAAAGTAATATAAACAATGTTGTGGTGAAAAGCAGGTTTCACTACCAAACTTCATTACTGTCTTATAATCTGAGTGCAGCCGTGTGTGTGTGTGTGTGTGTGTGTGTGTGTGTGTGTGTGTGTGTGTG